>OY294049.1:35230410-35830410 GCA_958510825.1 Brachypterus glaber
CCAGTGATTTACCGTTTTTATATGGTCTTCTAAGTCAGCCAGATAGCAAAGTACGTACCTAGAACAGGTTAAAATTCTACTTATTTAAAAAAAAATTTCGTTTTTAAAAAAATATATTTTTTTTATTTTTTTTTGTAATTATTTTTTCAGGTACTAAGGTACGGTTACAGAGGGCGCAACTCGACTTTCAGCGCCCATTGTAACTGTAACAAAATACTTATAGCGAATTTCAAGAGCTACAAGTTTGCTCTTAACTACTTTTATCCTCAGATGAATATTTTGGCTAAAAATCGAAAAATACAATTTCACCCGCAAGATGGCCATTTTTGAAAATTTATAACTCGATTATTATTAATATATTAATAATAATAATAATTAGCGTTACAGGCCTTGAATGCCTAGGGATGTTTCCTGCTACTACTGTCCAGTTGTTTACCCCCAGTTTTTATATTAAAAAAGTGATTCAAACAAAAATTGTTAAAATTTTACTTTTTAACTAAATTGGTTATATGCATTTTTATTGTAAAATGCATATTTCATATCTTCACGGCTTGTTTTTTTATTTATAATTATAATTTTAGCCATTGTCGTGTCCTCCTGCCATGCGATTTGTAACGACTTACAAAAACAACAGATACCTGTTGCGTGGAGACTCGGAGGGCTACGTTTTAGTCTGGACTATTCCGGATATTTCCGCTGAAAAATTACAGGAACTCCAAAATCAAAAAACTCACCAACCTTTAAATATGGGTGCTTACTTAACTACTAGCTTAACGCAGGCGTGGGCTGGCATGAATCCCCAACCAGTGGGCATTTTGGATCAGCTAGAAAAACACGAAGGTCAAGGTAAAAAGAAAAACAGGTCAACGTAAAAAAAAACATTTAAATACATGTACATAGGTATATATTTTTTATTCGGCCTAGGCCGAAAGCCAAAAATGTCATTTTAACTGCGTCAATTTTTAAAATCTGATAAAAAGTAGTGTTTGACGGGTACTAAAGCATTTCGAACTTATCCGTAAAAATCTTTATTTTCTAGCCTGTGTAATAAATGCATATGTTTATATATTATATATTTATTTAAAATTATTTTTTAGAAATTAAATTAACGGCAAGTATATATTTGCCGACGCAAAGTAGATTGGTTGTGGGCAGAGAAGATGGGAGTATAATTATTGTTGCAGCAACACAAACTGTCATGTTACAACTTTTACATGGAAATCACCAACAATTTAATGGTAAAAAATTTGCAAAATACACTTCAAATTACAAAAAATATACATACAGTGGAAAGTCCATAACTCGAAACTCTATAACTCGAAATGTTTCATAAGTCGAAGTTTACTGATGTTCCCTGCACATGTTTTATTGTAACAATGTATTTCCACCTCTTTAGCTCAAATTTTCTCGAAACCACAGTAACACATTATTCTCCATAACTCGAATTTTCTGGCAGCAAAAAAGTTTTTTGTCACAATATTATGTACTTATGTAAAAAATCAAGACGCCACTGGACTTGTCTTCGCGCGCGATCGCTCAGAATCGTCAAATTTTGTTGCGTCGTACGTCCTTTACTGAGTGTTTTCTAAGGGAATCCCCAAAGCTTTACGGGATATTTTGGAGTTTCCACTGTACTTATATAAAAACTATATTTTATATTTTTATTGGTAATCCAAAAACTCAATAGATGACTGTAACTGTTTCACTGAATACATGCAAATTTAAATAATTTTAATGGTTTTAGGTTGGCCTCCTCACCAAGTATTATCAGGTCACGGAGGCAGGGTAAACTGTTTGCTCTATCCTAATAGAGAGCATTCTAGGTATGATAAGGACTATCTGGTATCAGGAGGAGTTGATTTTGCTGTCTGTCTGTGGGATTTGTACCGGGGAACGCTGATACATCGGTTTTGCGTGCACGCAGGCGAAATTACACAGTTGCTTGTACCACCGAATAACTGCAGTGTAAGTTTTTTTTAGAATTTAGGTATTTTCGGTAAGGACAGTAGATTGGTGGCGCTGACATTTACAAAAAACAACATCTAATAGTCGAGTTTTGGACCTACTTTATTAAAAGTGGTAGATTATGTGAGTAAATAACTCACGACAACACGATAGACATTTGTCACCTCGCCCTTCCTGTTGGAACCTGTCCTTAATTTTCGGATTATTGAAATTGTCCGATTTTTTTTTTCATTTTCTTTAAAATATTATTAAACGTTGAGAACATGGGAAATAATGTTAACATAATGTCGGTCTGTCCATGTGTGTTTGTATGTAAGCCATATAACTTTTAAACGGGATGTCCGATTAAAAAAAAAACACCAAACGATTCAGGATCTTTGTAGTTTGCGTCACGTGAATATGGTTAACACTGTAGTAGAAAAATGTGCTAAAACTAAAAGCATATCTGTTTTAGCTTGTTTGATTTAACAAGTATATTTTTTTTAGTCGCGGATACAAAAATGTATTTGCGCGGTAGCGTCTGACCATTCGGTGACGCTCCTAAGTCTAGAAGAACGGAAATGCGTGTGTCTGGCTTCTAGGCACTTGTTTCCAGTTACCAACATAAAATGGAGGCCTAATGATGACTTTATGATTATCGGATGCTCCGATGGGACGGTCTACGTTTGGCAAATGGAGACGGGGCATTTAGATAGAGTATTGCAAGGTAACAGTCACTCAAAATATGTATAAGTAGTTTTTTATTAACTCATTTTTTTAAAAGAAAATAGTATATTCTATAACTAGTATGGAATAGACAATAAAAAGTCCAAACGAGCCGACAGGCGAGTATGACGGTCCCGCGAGCGCGGAAGGACTATTCCATACGTGTTGTAGACTATATTTTTTCTTCGACTGCAAATATGAAACACTGTATGGCTTTAAACTGTGGACAAGGTTAAAAACAATGTTTTTTGTGACTGGACATTGTAAATGCAAAAAAACACATTTTTAAATAAAGCAATTAATGTTATTTAATAATTTTATCAAATCGGTAGTTAAAAAAGATTTTTATTTAATTTTAGCACATATTTAAAAATTATAATGCAAAAATTGAAGGTTATGTCAGATTGTTGTGACATATATCAGGTTTAAATATTTAACAATAGATGGAGCAGTTTTAATTTTTTGAACTAAACTGATAAAAAACTGGTCAAATATTAAGAAAAACTAATAAACTTTATGTAATTTTAACGCAAAACTTTAAATTGCATTAAATTATTCAATATTTCATGGTAAGATATACATATTTTTTCTAATTTTGCTACAGTTTTCTTTACTTTTATAAACAAGAGATGGCACTACATGTTCTTATTCTAACACTTGATACGAAATATTCATACCGTATCTAGAGCTAGAATGGATTCATTCTGTGTTTGAAAAGTGTGTATTTTCTTACATTCTAAAGCAGTCGTAGAAAAAAAATATTTTTTATATTTGTTAACCCTCTTTCACTTAAGACTTGAAATTCGGACTGTAGGTTTCATATCCAACGGTCTCGCCTGAGATTGTTTATCGTAAAAATCTAGATATTATTAGGGTAAAAAATGTTAATAAAATTACGAAATAATAATAATAATAATAATAATAATAATAAATAAATTTTCTGAGATTGTTTGTTTGCTTGCTTGCTTACTATTAGCCATATAATAAATATGTAATTTTTTATTTATATCCATATTTTCTGAATTAATTCAGGTATAGCAGCTGAAGAGGTTCTTTACGCTTGTGAAGAGCACGAATCTTCAAATGCCGTTTCTTCAGAGGTCGGATTGGCAAATCCAGCTGTCCATTTCTTCAGGTAACTAAGTACTTTTTTACATCACAAATCTCATACATATTTAATGTTTTCCTTATAAAACGAGTAGTTTTAAAGAAGAACTTTGCGTGTGGAAATATAGGAGAAACATTGAATTTTCTGCAAGGGTATTAGAAAAATTTACTAATTTTTCATTTATAATCTCAAAACAAAAGTCGCCAAACTATTCCATGTAGCGCAATGTTTAATAAAAGTAAAGTTTTCTTTGAAACTACTAAAACTATAAATTACATTAAATAATATTACACATATTAAATAATTACTTTTTTTATTGTTCAGGGTAAGGCAAAGCTATGCGCGAATGTAAAAGGTTTCAAAATTAGAAACAGAGGGTGGTGGTGCAAAATATTAGAAATATTTCGAGAAATTTAACCAGCAGCAAGTTTTTGGAGGAGAGCCAAAATATACATTATACGTTTTATTTATTGTATTTATAAATACTAAAATTCTAATAAAATATTGTGAACTTGTTATGATTTTTTTGAAATTGCCTCTTTTGTTGTTATGTCATATCCAAATATTCAATAATTCATCACTTATATAATATTTTTTAATATATTAGTAAGTTTATCTTATCTAAAATTTCTTATCTTTTAAAACAATAAAAAAATAGATATCAATTAAATTGCAAACATTCAATAAATCACATTTTTATATATTTATATTCTATTTTTAGGGGGCTCAGACATAGGAATCTGTCGGCGATTCGACATGCCACACAGAGAGGTCTACACCAATTACAGCAACTTGGCGCTCACCATAATAATGACGATCCACATATGCAGAGGAACCATAATTCGCCTTTGGTGGTACAGGGCCTTAGAACAAACCCTAAGGGTAAGATTAATGTATTAATTAATTTATTACATTCAAAATATATTCTTTTGGAGCAAACATATTTAGACCATGTCGACACTCCCATACAACAAGGATGTAACTCAAGTTAGACCTATTTTGAGTTATACTCATGGGTAAACGCCTATAAAAAAGACACACATGGTGGTACTACTCAGATTTCTCCACAGGCCATTTTAACCAAAAGTTTACCTAAAAACACTAAAGTAAGAAATTCTAATTTTGAATATTATCAGAAACAAAGAATAAATAAACAATGTTTACTTATAGAGTTAAATAGAGACTGTTATAAGCTTTCAAATGATATATCACATGGCTTCTTTTTCCACTTCAATCATTTCCCCACCCTTAAATAAGAAAAAAAAATATTTTAGAAATTTAGCTGTCGTGAAAAATGACAATATATGAGTTACGGCTTTGTTGCTTGGGGGTATCGATGTATATAATAAGGGTTACATACATAAATAAAAAAAGGCACCCTTATAGGATCACTCGGTTGTCTTCTGTCCGTTTGTCTGCCCGTTTGTCGCATTCGTTTATCCCAGAAACTATATAACCTAGAAACCTGAAGTTTGACACACAAAAATAAAATGTTTACAATTTTTTTAATAGTTATTTATGGTACGAGAGAGGAAACTAGTATTTTCCTATGAGAAAATTAACCCACAAGGCCGGAGGCGAAGTGGGTTAATTTTACAGAGTTAGTTTACTCACGAGTGACATAAAAAGTTTTATCCAATAGCTTAGAAATTCATATTTGTATTAAAAATTTAAATGAAATTTACAAGAAAATAAACTACGTGTGAGTTATTAATGAGTTTCTTTATTTAAAATAAAGCTAGTAATTGTCTTATTATCTGTATGTATTAGATAAAGAACTTTATCCACGGCCGTGATTAATAGGCCTATTAATCACGGGTCTGTAAATTAAATCGTTTAAAATTTAAAATGACCGTGGATAGAATTAATGAAGATAAGTATAGAATTCTACTCGCGTATAACAGCTATTAATCATTCGGGTGATTAGGCCACTCGCCTCATTGATTAATTGCAATTATTATACGATCATTGAATAATATACTATTATCGAATTGGATATCATATGAAAGGTATTTTATTATACAACTCAAAAATGGGTTCAATAAAAATTTCAAAATAAATTTTTACTTTGAATTTTTCAAAAAAATAAAATAAACTTTTAAGAAAAACTTTGGAGAATTGTACCAGGTTGGAGTAGAAAGTCCCAAAGGAGCAAAAAGGGTCAAAAACCATATTTTTTTATCAATAACTAGTTATTTAAGCCCAAATAAAGGTCTAATAATTCTCTACAAATTCACCAGTTAAACCAAGGCATCCTTGTCCTTGGTCATGACCATTTTTTTTTTGTTCTAGACCCGGAAAGTCATATTTTATTCTTCGACATAGAGGCATTGATCATAGAATTGCTTAGTGAAGAATATTCCATGATGTCACCGGGTAGTTTGGAAGCGGCAGGTTTGATTTCTCAGTCGGAGTATTTGAAGGTGGCAGCACTGACGCAGAGCGCCAGTCCAGATGCTCACAAAAAAATTGCAGGTAATTTTTCAAAAAAATTGTTATTTTGGACCCATTTCTTTACTTTTTATTGATATTTTAACTTTCTTTAGAAAAAAAAAACATGACTTGCTGCTGAGTCATTAAACGTATTTTTAATGCTAGAAATGGTTTCTTTGGAAACAGTTAAAACTAAGTACAGTGGAAACTCCATAACTCGAACCTCCATAACTCGAAAATATCCATAATTCGAAACCAGTCACCCTCACATTTTCTATTGTAACAATGTATTTCCAACTCTCTAACTCGAATTTTTATAACTAAAAAATTTCAAAATCACAGTAATACAGCATAAAATAAAGTTTTTCGTCACAATATTATGCACTTTAAAAAATCGCCACGGGGCCTTTCTTCGCGCGCGATCGCTCAGAATCGTCAAATTCCGTTGCGCCGTAAGTCGTTTACTGTGTGTTTTCTTACGGAATCTCCAAAGCTTTTCGGGATGTTTTTTCTGTAACTCGAAATCTCTCTAACTCGAACTAATTTCGGGGTCCCTTGGGTTTCGAGTCATGGAGTTTCCACTGTACTTTGCTCTATCCATATTAATATTTAAATTCTTATGGCCGGGTTATTTGGTTTGGTTGAAATTGCAGGGTTGTTGTTAGGATTACTGTATTATTATTAATATTCTTAAGAATAATATAAATGATAGCAGCTAAAAATGTTAAATGTTTAAAAAGTGAAGAGATGTGGTCCATTTTGGTGGAAGGTTTTTATTTTAATACTAATAATTTTTTTCTGCAAGACTTTTTTGGAAAGGTAAAAGACAAAGCTGAAAACATGGAAAGAATAATTAAAGAAAAAGACAAACATGGTAATAATTGCGTGCTTTAAATTTTTTATAGATTTCTGGAGAATGTTGCATGATTATATTTATTTTTAACATTTTTTAACATTTCATTTATACGAATATTATATATATTTTTTTATATCTTTTTTATTTTTATTTTCCAACAGAAAGGTTTTATAATTAATATAAATTAATTTTTGGGCAGGTATATTGGCAAAAATGAAAGAAAGTGCAGAAAATGTCCAAACTAAGATTCAGGCTAAAGCGGACAGTGTTCTAAAGGGGGATTCAAACCGAGGTAAGTAACTTTTAATTGTTTATGTTTTATTTCTAAACCTGTAGGACTTTATTAGGGACATCAAAATATTAAATTTAGTGTTACATGAAGCATAAAATTATTTAGTTTTCTAAAAAGCTTATATTTTTAATATACATTTTTTTATTTATTTA
Source organism: Brachypterus glaber (assembly GCA_958510825.1). Lineage (NCBI taxonomy): Eukaryota > Metazoa > Arthropoda > Insecta > Coleoptera > Kateretidae > Brachypterus > Brachypterus glaber. The sequence continues at coordinate 35,237,922 of OY294049.1, forward strand.
TACTTGTTAAAATTTCTCAGAGTAGAGCACCGCCGTTCTTTTAGTTCAATGATAAATTGCATTTTAAATTTAATTCTTCAATAAAAAAATCGTTTTTTCAGTGTGTATTTTTTAATAAACTAAAATAAATGAAACATAAAAATGATATAACTCACAGAGTTACAACACGTTGACATGAAAAAAAAAACTTTTCCTGAAACTATCTCAACTTTAGAAAAAAACAGGTTAATTTAATTACTAATTAATGAAATCCCATGACGCTGTTTCTTGCTTCTAATATGGATGGTAAGATGGCGCTGTACGAATAATCGGCTGTTGGTTATAAAGACGTTGGTAGTAACTGACTGGCGATAAGGCGAGGTTGGAATATTCCGCGGTACTGTATGCAAGTGGTACTACATAACCTGGAGATCTCCTTTGGCGGGATTTAACTTCTTCGTGTTCCTTTAAATGAGCTGAACGGGCTGCGATAACTTCGGGAGTTTCTACAGGAACGTTTGGTACATTTGGGTTCTCTCTAACGGGTTCCGGAAGGGCGTTAGTTGCAACTCTGTATCCCAAACCATCAGCGATGTAACTGGTTTGGATTAACCTGCCGTCAGGGGAAATGTAGCTGTAGGAACCAATTTTATTACCAGCCACGTCCTGAACAGCATTGTGGGACTGTAAGGGTTCTGAATGGCCGTAAGATGCCTGGCCTAGAATGTCTTGGGAATGGTATTGCGATTTTTCTAAGATTGGTGCTTGTAAACTGTAGCTTTGAACAACTGGAGAGGCGATGTAGGTTAAGGGCGCTAAATTGTTTGTGTATATTCCGGGTGTGATGATTGAATGTCCATAACTGTAGGATAGGGGGGCGATAATACCGGGTTTGGGTTTTGCCTCCGGTTTAGCAGAGACCACCGCCAAGAAGCAAGATACAGTAATCTGGAATAAAGAAAAAAATATCGAATATTATTAGAAAAAAAAAAATGTTTACAATAATATCTGGTAAAGCTGTATGATATCTATAAAAATACGAATAAAATTAAATCAAATTCACTAATAAAACTACATATCGAATTGTAAATTTTGAAATCTCGTACCTCAAAAAATAGTATATTCTATAACTAGTATGGAATAGACAATATTCCGCGCGAGCGGAAAGTTTGTCATTTGAGCCGGCAGGCGAGTATGACGGTCCCGTGAGCGCGGAATTACTATTCCATACGTGTAGTAGACTATACTTTTTCTTCGACTGCAAATATGAAACACTGTATGGCTTTAAACTGCGGACAAGATTAAAAAAAATGTTTTTTTGTGACATTGTAAATGCAACAAAACACATATTTTTAAATAAAGCAATTCATGTTATTTAATAATTTTATCAAATCAGTACTTAAAAATAGTTATTTATGGTACTAGTGGGTACAGTAAGATATTGCCCAAAAAGATTTTATCCAATACATACAGATAATAAGACAATTACCAGCTTTATTTTAAATAGATAAAATCAGTAATAACCCTCGCGTGGCTTTTACTTTATTGAGTGGATAATTATTTATTTTACCCATTCAACTTTCACTTGTCAAATTATTTTCTTGTAAATGTCATTAAAATTTTTAATAAAAATATGAACTCCTAAGCTATTTATTGGATAAAACCTTGTATGGCACTCATGGGTAAACCGATATTGCCCACTAGTACCATAAATAACTATTTATTTAATTTTAGCACATATTTACAAATTATATTGCAAAAATTGAAGGTTATGTCAGATTGTTGTGACAGATACCAGGTTTAAATATTTAACAATAGATGGAGCAATTTTAATTTTTTGCAAATAAATAAACAAAAAAAATGTCGAAAAAAATTGTTTTGAAAAATGTTTTAAAGTTTTTTTTTTTTTGAAAAAATATTTAGGAAAATGCAAAATACTATTCACTGTGAATAATATATAAAGCGTAGCATTACATATCTTCACTGCTTGTTTGATACTTACAATGAAATTCATAGTAGTTTGTAAACACAAAGTTGTCAACTAAGGAAGAAAACAATGCGCGAGAGTTTATATACGCTTGAAATAATGAAATACAGTCTTATCTAAAACGGCCATTTCTGGTTTGCCTTTGTACATTTTTTTATCGAGATCTTAGTCGGTGCGACGCGAAAATTTTGTTTTAGTTTTTGTAAATTTGTATCGTGTTTGCACCTCATATACAGGGTGAATAAATATTATTAATACAGTATACCGGCTGAAATTTGGCATGAAATTCGATCAGAATTCTCCGAGAAAAGTCTGCCATCTTGGAAAAATGGCGGCTATTTTAGTTATAATAATTCCAAAAGATTCATCAGACAAAAAATTTAAAGGACTAAACTTCCAAAATACTGTTTTATTTTTTTTTTAATGGTTCCCGAGATTACATTCACTGATTCAAAATATTTAAAAAGTCATAAAGAAAGATAAATAACAACATACAACAACTTAAAAAATAATTCGGGGAATAAACAACGATCTATAGATATTTTATTGTTGTATATAGTTTCCCTGCGAGAAAGTTTGGCTGTCATGGTACAAATTTATCAAGAGATGAAAAAACTGATATAATAAAGCTAGAGCCATTTTTACTATATTTTTGATTTGACATTTTTATCTAAGAGAGCCAAACTTGAGTGAAAAGAACTATATACCATAAAATTTATACCTCGAGTCGATTTAAGGGTTTGTTTCACGTTTCTATGAACTCTGTTCTAGTCATAAAGTCACACATATCATAAACCTCTGAACCCTACAAATTAATTTATCGCTGAAAAAATGTTGCTAGCATATTTATAGCTAAAAAAATCCTAGCATATTTATCGCTGTAAATTGAATGTCATTGGTTGACAGGATGAAAATTATGGTCTGTTTCTTTAAGCAACATAGTAAATTAAAAATCGCACAGTTAATATTTTTACAACAGGTTTGAATAGTATATGTTTGTGTATAGAATATAGTTATGTTTTATAAAATAAACTACGCAGTATATTTGCACATCCAATATTCGAATCTGTTTTGAAATAATTCACTGTTCGATTTTGGATTTATTATCTTGCTTGACGACCATAGAAGTTTATTTATCAGTATTATTTTTCGCCCTGTATACTATAAATAAATGTAATCGCAAGTCTTCTGGTTTTAAGTACAAATACCACGCCCGTTATTGAACTTGTTCCTCGATCAAGGTTTACTATATTTTTAATACTACCTGTTTATGAAGATGCTGAAATAATTATAAGCTTCTTTATTAAAACGATTTGAAGGTTGTTCACTAACTTTTTATTCAGTAGTGCCATTAAATTTATAACTTATTTACCAATTGATATTTTTTACTTTCCCATAGGGAAAGTCTTGTGTTAATAAAACAGTTATTTATGGTACTAGTGGGTAAAGTAAGATATTGCCCATGAGAAAATTAACCTGCGAGGCGTCAGCCAAGCAGGTTAATTTTCGAGAGGGCAATATCGGTTTACCCATGAGTACCATACAAGGTTTTATCCAATAAATAGCTTAGGAATTTATATTTTTATTAAAAATTTTAATGACATTTACAAGAAAATAATTTGACAAGTGACAGTTGAGTGGGTAAAATAAATAATTATCCACTCAATAAAGTAAAAGCCACGCGGGGGTTATTATTGAGTTTATCTATTTAAAATAAAGCTGGTAATTGTCTTATTATCTGTAGGTATTGGATAAACAAATTTTTAATGTAAAAAATGATATCCGCGAAAATAAATCTTTGGGTCTGTCATGTAAAAAATCGGATTGGGGTATAGGGGTACAAACTATTACTCGCTTTTTTGCTGTAAAAAGTTGATTGTCAAAATTTTTATTTGCCAAATATTTTTGGATTTTTTTGAGATAATTTTTTCAGGAACATAGGCATTTGAACTCTTTATTCGGTTTCACAGCAACTTTTTTTCTTAAAAAAAAAATAAATAACAAATGACATATCACGTTGTCAGAAAATGAAATTTTTAAGATACCTATATTATGTTAACAACGAATCGGGATTTCATTAACCTCTTTAGAGAAGATTTTTTGTTTAATTTAGTAGCAAACGTTAAAAATTCCTTTTTTATTGTAAAAACAAGTAAACAAAGCCGCTTGTGATTGGAAACAAAGCAAATGGCAACGGCTATGGCCACTGAGCGTTAGTGAATTCAGTGAATTTAATTTTGCGTAATTTATTTTTAACTGGTTACATATGTGCCTATGTCCCTGAAGAGGTTAAATTGCATTTGTTTTACCTTATTTATATATGTTTTTTAGATGGAGAGTCAAGTTCAAGGTCAAACAGTAAGCCAGTTAACCTTGGCCCACTCGAAGCTAGTCATGGAATGGAGATAGCTCAATTACTGTTATCTCTATTGCACTCATGGGGCTTAGATCATGATTTAGATAGAGTTTGTCAAGTTAAATTAGGATTACTACGACCTATGGTAAGACATTTAAACTTGCATGCTAAACTTCGCGCAAAATCTATCTGAGTAAAAAACTGGACAAGATAGCTATGATTAGTGGTTTAAAAATCACTTTTAGTGATATTTTTATTACCTATTGTGCTTTTGATAATTTTTGACATTTATGGTAAATTGACTGTCATTTTACGTTTTACAAATAATTATAAGAAAATGTTTTTAAAAAGTAAAAGTTTGTTTAAAATTATAATAAAAGTAAGTTTTTTAATTACTTGAGCTGGTGATACCTAAAGTCATGTTTTTTAAATAAAATTATAGACCAGTACCTATTGTTTTAACATTCCGAAAAAAATTCTGCCATATCGTTTACTATGAAACTTTTATCGTGCACTGCGTTATATCGCTTCATTTTAACAAAGTATTTATACAGGGTGATCAATAACTGGCATGCCAAAATTTTAGAGGTGATTCTACATCCAAAAATATCAAAAAAAGTTTCTGTAAAGGTTGGTCCGGAAATGAGCCCTAAGGGAGCTACGGCCCTGTAACATTGTAATAAAAATAAGCTTTTTAATTAATAACTCTGGTACCCTTTAAGCTGGAGCCACGAGAATTTGCATGTATACTTGTATTAATAAGGGCAGTAAGTTTATGTTAATTTATTTATTTTTTAATTTATCCAGAGGCATGCCTAGATGGACAAAATAAGTGAGGCTTAACACATTTTTGCTCCAAACTTTTTTATGTGTAGTTTTTTTTATTTTTTGTAAAAAATATAGATTTCTTGAGTAAAAATACATAAAAAATGTCATATAGTGTAACACTGTAAGAGCAACCGTTTAAAAAAAATGCAATTAAGAGGAAATAACATTTTGTGCCACCAAAAACGTTACTTTTTAAAAGGTTATTACTCTTTTAATATTAAATTTAGGTGTTTTGGTAAAGAATACTTTTTTTACTCAGTTTTAAATGAAAAATCACCCTGCAGCATTAAAATTTTATATATGCTCATTCAATGTGTCATCTTTGAAGGGCCGTAGCTCCCTTAGGGCTCATTTCCGGGCCACCATATAGAAACTTTTTTTCATATTTTTGGATATAGAATCACCTCTTAAATTTTGGCATGCCAGTTACGGATCACCCTGTAGATTGATGCTTCATTTTCCTTTGTTAGGACTGTTCTTGTTCTTTCTACCTTTTTTTCTTGTTTTTCAAAAAATATTTGGGCTTTTTACTTAAATGTCAAAATAATGTTTTGAGTTAAAACACAATTTTCATAGAAAATTAAATTTATTCTACCAACCATAAAACAAGAAACAAATGAGCATCAATTCACATATATTCTGCGCGGAGTTTTTAATTTTTTTTTCAGTAATAATTTTTTTTTCCTTGCTCAGGTTCCGGTTTCTTTCGGAGTGTTAACCAAAGCCAATCATATGTCACTATTCCTACCGACATGGCACAACACGATATCGCTGGACGAACAACCGCCTTCTGACCTGTCACTAGCCAACAGTCTGCCGCCGGAACTGGTGAAACAGGAGCAGATCACCAGGATATTCACCTCGCACACGCATTGGGAATTGAGTACCACGCTGACCAGCAACCATCTGCTCGCCATCATAGCTTTAAGTCACACGTTGATGTCGATGAGTAGCGCCACCTTTGTTCCTGAGCAGGAAAGAAATAGGAAGTTACATAGGTAAGTACACTGATGCGAACAGAAAGTGGAATGGATTACTTGTATAACATGCTTGTTTAACCTCGTACTATTCTACTTAATTAAGCATCCCCTAAGTCCAGGACTTGTGTGGGCTAGTAGTAGAGGGAACCACCGGCTTATACTGACTTTCGAACCAGTTTCTAGGGAGTGTCCGTTTCACTTATCGCCTTCGACAAATTATTAATTAACTGAAAAAGGCAAATCGGCGCCAGTGAGAATCGAACTCACGATAGTAGACTTGCTATGCATACGCGCTAGCCACTACGATATGCCTCCCATAAGCTTGTTATATTTAGCTTATAAGGTTACTTGGGTTATATATGCCTGATTTACCTCTTAATTTATAAAACATTATATCATTATAGGTCTAGAAAATATACAAAAGCGATAATTAAATGTTAATCAAATTTAAATATCAACAATGTTCTATTTTTTAGACAATCTACGCGCGTTAATTGGAGTAAAACAGTTGAAGAAAACGAAGAAATGTACACCCAGCAACAGGCACAAATTAAACAGGGCTGGTCCTTGTTAGCGGCATTACATTGTGTCTTACTTCCGGATAAGGTAAAATAAAACTTTTTTTATCTAGGGCATTTATTTTTATACTAACTAGAGTCCTATTTAAATAATATTTATTAAAGATCCTGGTAGCAATCATCTAAAGTTTATTTTTTAAGGTATAGTTATTTTAAACCTTGTAAATAATCTCGGAATTGCCATAGCAACGTAAGATACGCATGCGTCGTAAGCGAAATGACTAGGCCCAATTTACACAACCGTAAAACGTTGACGTGCCATTAACGAGAACAAAACAATGGTTTATTCCTCTAAATTATTGGAATAAGAGCGAATTTTATTTCTACAGGAATACAAAAGTGTTTTTAGCAACAGCTTTATCAATTCTCTTTTTTTTTACATCAAAACATCATAAAAACAAAGTAAGTAAACAAAAATTATAAATTTTGGTTATGTTGACATTCAAAACAAGCTACATGCTTCAGTGTAAATCGGACTTTGTGGAGTATTTAGCGGCAAATCTAAAATAACTATACCTTAAAAAAATAAACTTTAGAATCGATAATTATTATGGGCTTTACTGTCATTGTCATGCAAAGACCATAACTTGAGCTCTATAACTTCAGAACGTGTTCCGACCTTTAAAAATACTGGTGTTTGTAAAATATTCAGACCATGGCCAACTAGGTTATTTTTTTTTTAATCTTGTGGATTTTGTTGACTTTAGGTAACTAAAATAAGTATTTTTAGGTGATTGAACATGGTGCTAAGAACTTTAAACGACCGCAAGTCGAAATGATGGCCAAAAGATGGCAGCATCATTGTGTTGAAGTTCGGGAGGCAGCACAAACTTTATTGCTAGCAGAATTAGCCAGGTTTGTATTATTGTTTTCTGAATAGTCCATATAATATTTAAATTGTTTTTTTTTTTATTTAGAATGGGTCATAAAGGCAGAAAGCAACTAGTTGATTCTTGGGCTCAATACCTTCCTTTGTATACACAATCAGAAACCATTATTAATCAGCAGCAAGCTTCCACGCCTGGACAAAACCATACTGGACAATCTTTATCTCCTGATCCAACGGTAAGTTAGAAAAACAGCAATTAAGTAATAAATCCATTTTGTGACAAGGTACCTGTTGCATTTGTACCAAATGTTTACCAAAATGGGCGCAAATACTAGAACAATTAAAAGTTATCTACAAATTCTATTCTTTCTATGATCTGATTGGCCAGAAATTTATAGAAATTCTACTTTAGTCTGAATAAAGTAAAAGGAATACGTGTAGTTTTATTTCTTTAATCGTGTTATTTTTTTGTAGGATGAAGAGTTTGAAGAGGAGGAGGAGGAGGAGCAAGTGAGAAAACCGTCGAGTTTGTCCGAATTGAAACGGAAACAAACGACGGCGGTTATACTTCTTGGCGTGATAGGTGCGGAATTCGGACAAGATATAACCAATTCGGACGGAAGCGGTAAAAAACGAACAACGGACGAACGTAGAAAAAGTTCTGTTGTGGAAGGATTTGGTAAGGACTTATTTTAAAACATATCCTTATCCCTTGTAGAGAAACTGGATCTAAAAGTAGTATTCTAGATTAGTTATGTAATAAAAGTCCAAACCCTGATTGGCGCCCAACGTATTCTATTATAATCAATTATATTCTTAATAAATTTTCAGGTTCTGGAAACAACAACTTGGCAAGACTGACATCAATGGCATTAACCCATTTACTATTAGCTCCCCCATCTCAGAAACTACCCCCACACATTCCATTGAGAAGGGCCGCTATCGATTTGATTGGAAGAGGCTTTACGGTTTGGGCCCCATTCCTGGACATTAGCAAAGTTTTACTGGGCCTTTTAGATTTGTGTTCGGAGGCCGATAGATTGGTACCTACCTTGACGTACGGTCTTCCTCTAACGCCGCAGGCGGATTCTTGTAGAACTGCCAGACATGCCTTAACATTAATCGCCACAGCACGGTAAAATCATATTTTTATAGCAACTTTTAACACAACATTATTTTCCATTACTTTAAAAATAAACTCCACCCTAAATAGTAAAAAAAAACAAGATGGATATAAAAATATTTAAAAAAAGAATACAATAGAATAAATATTTGCTTAATAATTAGCGTTACAATCAAATGAAATATGGGCGGAACTCAAAACTTATAAACTCCACCCCGAAATACTAAAAAACAAAATAGATATAGAAATTAATTTAAAAAAAAATGTTTTTAGACCGTCTGCATTTATAACAACAATGGCTAAGGAAGTAGCTAGATACAATGCTATGCAACAAAATGCACAAACCTTAAATATAAATATGAACAATCATGTGCTGCATAAAGCTAAAACGGAAATATTGAGAGGTGTTGAATTACTCATAGATAAAATGCAGGTCGAAATGAGTGATCTACTAGTAGAGGTAAGACAATATACTATTTGTTTTAATTTGTACGCGTATATACAATCTTTCCTGACAAGTTTGCGTGCATTTTTTTTAAAGATTAATATAATATTACGTATAATGAAGGTAGTGTATGAAATGTGAGCGGAGTGTATAAGCTCCTCCCCTTTCTCAATATTTTTTACCTTTCACGTATCTACGTGTCATCTCTGTCCTTGATTATAATCACGAAATTATTATCAGTCACAAAAAAGATTAAAAGCATTCTTAAACAATAAGGTTACCCACCTTTTCATGACCCGATGTTATTTAGCATTAATGAGCTGTTCTTACTTCCCCCTAATCTTTATTCAAACTAAACCTTTTTCAGTCAAACGAGCCGTAGGTTTTAAGACTCCGTTTTAAATAAACAAAAAATAAATAGAAATAATGATATATTTTAATTGAATGGGGGCGGAGCGTATAAGCTCCTCCTCCTTTTTCATAATTTTTTACCTTTCATTTATCCGCGTATATAAATACACATTATTTTTTTTTAGTTGATGGATATCATTTTGCATTGCCTGGACCCTAGTCAATTAAAAAGTAAAGGCCTTCCAGATGTTTTCCCAGCAGTTTGTAGATTTAATCAAGTTTCACATTGTCCAGCAACAAGACGGATAGCAGGTAAAAACATGAAACTCAACAATGCTTTGAAGTAAAGACTTTTTATTGTTTAAATTTTACTCTATTAAAAAAACAATTGTTTTAAATTTTTTATGTTTTTATTTATTTCTAGTGGGGTCAAATAAAGGTACCCTCACGATATACGAATTGAGGCAGGGAAAATGTACCTCCATACACGCACATTCTTCGCCCATTACGGCCGCAGCGTTCAGCCCCGATGGTAAATTTCTAGTCAGTTACGCTTGTGGTGAAAATAAGTTGAGTTTTTGGCAGACCAGCACTGGTAAGTCGACTTTTTCTTTTGTGAATTTTACAAGGGGTGACTTACAAACGTTTTAGCTAGGGACCCTGATTAAAGGTACACTCAGGGCCTTAGCGAATAAGATTTAGTGGGGGGGAGAACGTTGAAAATCAAAACTTTTTTTGGTCTAAAATTACAACTTTTATCCCGTCAACAAAAAAGTTGACGACTAAAAAAAAACTACTGCTAAAAATGCAACTTTTATATTTTTAACCCTTGAAATATGAAACTTTTTCGAATTTCAACATAGGTCCATAGTCCTTTGGCCTTTACAAAACTAAATATTTTGACGACTAAAAAAGAAGGTCAACAACTCTGAAAAAAATTAAAAAAAATTGTTAAAGGTTGTGGAAAGATTTTAAATTTAGAGGATTGTAGATGATTGTGAAAAATTCTCAAAGACTGTGGAAGATTGTTAGGGATTGTCAAGTATTGTAGAAAATTGTTGGATAGGTGTACAAGAATTGTCCAATAAATAAACCCCTCGTAGTTTAGTAACATTTAAACTCGTATATTTCCCTAGGTATGTTCGGTTTGGGCCAATCCCAAACGAAAAACGTCAAATCGTACAGCACAGCGCCAATAGCGGACGTTGCGCGTCTCAATCCGATGCGATTGGCCAGACTAATATGGATAAACAACCGTACGGTCACTTTGATGTTGGCGGATGGGTCAGAGACAAGGTTTAACGTTTAGTTCGGCTCTGGGAGACAAACGTAGACTAAACCGTGGCCTTTTCCAAAAGAAGGATCCGTGATTTCGGGTCGAAAATCGTCGGATTAATCGATAAGGCGACCCGTGATGTCGTGTCATCAAATTAAATAGATAATTACGTAGCTCTGCGTCTCTGGATTGATGTAAAAGTCTCTTAGTTAAGGTTTTTATCGCACCATAGCCTATATTAGTTAATTTTCTTGCGCAAACGATAACATTGTATGTAATAATTTGTGGTATTAATATTATAAAAATCGAAATATCTTCTTAAGATTCGAAATATGTATCTTCTTACTAGGGTTGCCAGCTCTGAATCATGAAAACAGGACATAGGTCTCTAAAAAAAAAAACGAAATCACTGCGGTTTTTTTTTTAATATTTTTATATTAAATAACTAACTTTGCAGAATATCGTAAAAACAGGCAAAAAATAACAAACTTCTTCTTCTACAGCTTTGTATGCGAGACTGATAGCGATGTGGCCGACACCGTCTATTTTTGCCTAAGCCTTAAGGCGTAATTTAATTAAAATCGAAACATAAAAGCTTTATTATTTAATATTAAAAACAATTGTGACCTACAATAAATTATTATAAACAAATCTCGCATTTTTTAAGATCAATAAATTTAAAGGAAATTTAGCGTCCTTTATTTTTTAAAGAACAAATGACATAAGTAGAAAATAAAGGACTGTCCTTTGACATAAAGGACAGTTGGCAGCCCTACTTCTTACAGATCTCGTTTTATGAGAGATTTTATGATAATTGGTCCATGTCAATTTCGTTTCAGAGACCTGATAAACAAAGCTGTTCATCAAATAATAATTTTCTGTTTGAGTTTAATAATTAAATTATTAAGACTCATATCTGTGTCAATGTGACATTGACAGTCGTTTGCAAACCTATGTTTATTTCTAATAAAAAATATGTGAAAGATTTTGTACAAATTATTCTAGTTACCAATATTAATGAATAATGAAACGCAAATAGAAAAAACTCATTTCAGAACGTTTTTATTTTTGCAGTTAACTAAGCACTAGTTGTTTAGAAAAATCCTCTTACACGCTAGTTCTCTAAACCAATCTTATGAAGTTAGTTTTTAAGATATTAAAATTTGCAGTAATTTTACCATAATTATAGTGTTATGCAACAGAGATGGCCTTGTTTAAGACTATGTACAGCGGATCTAATCTCATTGATAAACAGTGTATGGCTGGCCGAGTCGCGGCTGCTGTGATCGCTTGCTATAATTATTACTTACAATGATATTGATTGTGTAAAATTTAACTTTAAGTTGTATTTAGTTAATTTGCAAAAAGTGAGACAATAATTGAAATATGACGATCGAGTTATAAAATAACTATAAATTATATAATCTGTATTTTATAAGAAAATTCGTTTTTCACTTACCACTTGTTAAATTTCTGATTTCTGGGTCAGTTCGTAAGATCTCATTTTATACGACTTGGCAAATCGATCGGTTTTGGCTTTGTCTAGTTGGTGTGTTAGTGAGTTTTGGTGGTTGGTTGGTTTGGGCTTTTTCAGGCGAAAACTTCCAGACACCCAAACAGCTAACCACCAAAACACTAGACAAAGTAACAACTGATCGAGTGACCCTAGGCAAATCACTAACTTGTGTTTTATATTTTACTAATAACAATTGTTAACCTGTGTGTTTTTTTTTTGAAAGATCTGCCTACTACTCCATATTCTAATGCTTTTATTTGTAGCAACGTGAAAAATATAAATACATAATTTAAATAAAAGTCAGATTTCATCAAATTATTCAAAAAATATTACGTTTAACTCGTACGTGAAACGCATTTTGAGCACTTTGACTCGTTAAAAAACTTTTTCTTGTACACTGAAATATAATTTCGGTTAGTGGTTGCACAATAACTACTTTTTATGCCAGTGACATGGTGAGCAGAAAGAGGAAACTAGCATTTGATTACTGAACTCTGCGCGGGGAGGCTTTCATTTAATTCCATAGTAAAGACAAAGAAGACCCAGTCCGCAGAACCTCGTCAAAATGACGTCATAATCTGGTGACTTTTCTCCAGATATGACGTGACTATATAACGACAATATGACGTGAAAATGACCTCCTAATGTCACAAACCTATGACGTGATATATCTGACGTCATTTTTACGTCATTATTACGACGTGAATTTCACGTCTTAAAATATATTTTATTTACCCAGAAAACCACTGAATATTATTGTGTAAGTGTATATATTGACCACACTATGATATCAATGTTACATGATCTAATATAGATGTAAACAAAATATAAATTCTACAGAGATATCACTTGGTATGGAAGCAGTAACCAAACTTCTTGACTATTTTAAAATGGCTTTTACTTCTTTTACCTCTTCGCTTAATTTTCGCACTTCTTTATAGATATCCTCTAAACCTAAAATAATAAAAAAAATATTATGTTATAACCGTCTAATTAAATTAATATAGTGTAAAATACCCATAAAAATAGGCCCTAGAACGACAAAAATAAGAGCGCGAAATTTAAATTATACATAGTCGAAATTAATTAATTTTGACACATAAGAAAAAAAAAATATGCATACATAAATTGTAGTTTAGGTAGCTACGTAAAATATAAAAAAAGTGTAAGTACCATATGCGTTTGAATAAAGGGAGTTACTTAAACAATAAACGATATTTTATTTTTGATGATTTTTTTTACATACCAATAACTAAAAAAATGCTTTCTGAGTACTACCTATTGCAGACTATACACCACGTTGGTGTTATAGTTTTTTAATAAAAATAATAAAAGTATAATATATTATATCACCAAGAAAAGTCGGCAATATGACGTGATTAAATGACGTCAGAAATTCGTCAATTAACTGACGTCAAAATGTCGTCGATCATTGGTCGACTGACGTCTATTGACCAGTAATCACCAGATTTTGACGTCATTTTGACGTGCCTCTGCGGACTGGGGAGCTTCGTTAGCTAGTGGAGAGATTACGCTGGGCTCGCCACCTACTGACCTGTGGTGGTAAGTGACGTTTTTTTATAAAATAGAGAGTGATTTTTTTAGCCTATATAAAGTTATTCCGGTTTAATGCAGCCATTTAAACAGGGATTCATACTATATATCCTACATATATATTTTAATAATAAACAGAAAAAAAACTTATAAATATGTATCTGTGTGCCTCCGCATGCATTAGATTCAAGTATTAGTTTCATATACACATGCAATTCTTTTTTTTTTAATTGTGTTTTGAAAATATACCGGGTGTTTTTTTTAACCTGAAACTTTCAAATATCTCGAATACTATGCATTTTAGAAAAAAAAAATGTCGGACAAAATTTGTTTATTTTAATGGTGGAAACAAAATGGCGTATTTATTTTTTACGGATATTTACGTTTTCAAGGCCATTTCAAGGTCAACTTTGTTTTTTTTTTTAAGTACAAACATATATTTTTTTTACTGTTATTTAATTCCCCTCAAAAAAATAAAAATCTTTTGTAAAAAACTTTTTTTGATCGGACTTTTAGTTGCAGACATAACACAGCCACACAATATTAAAAAAGCTGCATCTCCGACCGACTTGACAAGTCAATTCCTATGTATTTTGAGCCGCTGAATCTGAGGTCGGAATTTGAAAGTTAGCTCCCATTTTCAACAGAACCTCAACAAACATACTTTTCGCAATGATATATGTTTTTTGAGGTTATGGTAAAAATAAGGAATTAAATAATAGTAAAAAAATATATCAGGAAATAAACACAACTTCTCAAAGTCTTCTCCACAATTTTTTTTTTATTATATTATTAGAGAATTAGAGAAGACTTTGAGAAGTTGTGTTTATTTCCTGAAATATTTTACTCCACTTTGAGAATGGACAATACATTATTTAAAAAAATATATGTTTGTACTTAAAAAAACAAAGTTGACCTTGAAATGACCTTGAAAACGTAAATATCCGTAAAAAATAAATACGCCATTTTGTTTCCACCATTAAAATAAACAAATTTTGTCCGACATTTTTTTTTTATAAAATGCATAGTATTTGAGATATTTGGAAGTTTCAGGTTAAAAAAAACACCCGGTATACTAATACCCAATAATCAACACTAATCTAACTGATGATTTGAAATGTCAGATCTATTTTATTTAACTGGTTAAATTCTTAGTTTAGTGTTAATTATAATTATTGGGTTAACAAACCTTAAATACAGAATATAATGAGATTTAATTATTTTTTAATTAACTAATATTTATTTTTTTTGTAATTTTACAAAATTACACATTTTTTTAAAAATACCGTAAAGGCGCCTTTTCACGGAGCAATTTGTACGCAAGTTTGATGCTATGCAATTTTGTTGCAAGAATAATTCAGTCACTGCGCATGCCTTCAGGCAAATTTGATGCTATTTTCGAGCCATCAAATTATTAGATCAAGTTCTATTTTTCGACGATTTTGATGCAAGATTTCTAGTTATTTTCGTGGTACCAACCTGGAAAAAAGTTACTAAATCGATTTCTTTTCACTAATATTACTATATTATTATTATTATTATTATTATTATTATTATTATTGCTACTGCAACTGGACATGTTAATTATTATTATTAATAGGCCGGTCTGTCTAACTAAAAAGCTTCCTTTAAAAAGCAAATGCTAGGTTATGTTTTTGTCAACAAATGCAGAGACACGTCAAAATTGTCTGGTTGGCAGAATTGTTTAATTTGCAAAATATAGCTTCAAACTTGCGTACAACTTGCTCCGTGAAAAGGCAAATGAATGTGTAATTGTCCTCATGCTATATCTGGCAGCAAACTTGCATAGCACCAAACTTGCGTATAAATTGCTCCGTGAAAAGGCGCCTTAAGAAAAATAAACTTATGATTATATAGGTTTTTTAAATTGCAGGGTGGAATCTAAAATTAGATAGAATAATACTATGTAGAATGGAAACTTGTCTGAAAATATTTTGAAATTTTCTTTTTTCTTTTTAAATTAGGTATTAAATAATAATTGAATAGATAACTATAAAGAAATTGCACTGCTCTACTACAGAATTTTCACAATCAATGAGAAAATCCCTACCAAAATATCATATAGCTGCTATTTCACGCTTTTTTGCGATCATCATCATAATTTGATTTGCCGTGTCGGTACTAGGTGCTGGCTTCGAGACAAATTTTTTGTCCGCCTGTGTATCTAGATATCTTCTTCTTCTTCTTCTTGCTATTCTGTCTTGGCGTTTTTCATCTCTAGATATAGATAATTCTTATCAGATTACAGGTCTGCCAACATCTAATGTGTAGTACTTTTGTGCAAACATTAGATGGCGCCACCAATTTGTACGCTCTTGATACAGTTATACTTATTTTTAATAAGTATTTAAAATTTTCAACAGTCAGTGCGAAAGCCACCATACCAATATATGCTCACTGATGATCGCAAAAAAGCGTGAAATAGCAGCTATATGACATTTTGGTAGGGATTTTCTCATTGATTGTGAAAATTCTGTAGTAGAGCAGTGCAATTTCTTTATAGATTTTAATAGTTTTCGTCTATAAGGCACTAAACTTTATTTTCATGAATAGATAACTTTTCGGTAATCACTGGATGTTGCATTTAAAACTCCTCTTAAAAAGAAACGTTAATTTCATCAAAAAGGAAAAATAAACACATGTCGATTTTTGGTCTACCTTATTTTGATTGGTTTACAATTGCAATTTATTGTGTGTATTTTTTTAATTTTTATAGTTTTATTTTCATCGGAAGTGTTGAAAAATATTGCCTCAAGAGTTATTCATGATTTTTTTTTCTTTTTTATGAGACATTAATTTTTATTCGTTTTCAAAATACCTATAATGTTTTCGACATACTTTTTGTATATTTTAATACAAAAAACGCCTATTATATTGATTATATATTATTCTAATTAAATCCACTAGATATATTATAAATTATTAACAATTATAACTATCAAATAACGAAAAAAATCTTTACTTATGACCTAGTGTTTTTGATGTGTATTTTAAACTCGTTAAACGACTTAAAAAAAAATATTTTGAAAAAAAAAGAAAAAACGTTGAAAAATATTACTATTTAAAGCCTATTGTATTATAATGAAATTATATGAATATACCTATACACATATTTATTAGTAAAATCATATTAATTATAATTTATTATTTTCGTACAGTAATGGTTGTTAAAAAAGCAACGTTGAATTTTTGACAAAAACAACAGTTTTTTTTTCAACATTTCTGTACTAAATTTCATAATCATCATAATATATAATTATTTTTTTCAATACGGAGCTTATAAATTTTTTATCTTAAAATCATATTTTTTGTATTATCAGAAGCGACCTCAAAAACCCCAACATGCCAATTTTAATGAAAATATTGTAAAAAAACTATTTCCCCCCCAGCCCCCTCTCTTAGGGATGAAGTTAATTTTTTTAAATATCAGATTCAGATTTAGCGACCTCAAAAACCCCTATATAC
This sequence comes from Brachypterus glaber, assembly GCA_958510825.1. Classification (NCBI taxonomy): domain Eukaryota; kingdom Metazoa; phylum Arthropoda; class Insecta; order Coleoptera; family Kateretidae; genus Brachypterus; species Brachypterus glaber. The sequence continues at coordinate 35,255,210 of OY294049.1, forward strand.
CAGCTTTCAAGGAAATTGTTATTTTTTTTTTAAATATTTATTTAAGAAAAATATGTGTTTGATAAAGTTCTAAAATATGACGAAAAAAAAAAATAAGTTATACTTTTTTTTGGCCATGCCTGGGCCTGAAGAGGTTAATATATTTTAGTGGACCAAACATTAAAAGCAATATACAGTTTTACAGGGATTTCTTCTCATTAAATAACACTTTGTAAAAATTAACTTCTTTGGTACACTATGCCAAAATATTTAATTCCATAATATTTCCGTCTTGAAAGGAATAATAAATGTATTGTTTAAAATTTAATAAAAAAAATTGTATATAGATGTTATTTATTTTTAAAGTCACTAGATTTATTATATTAACAATAAAATGCAACTATTAGTTTAATTTAAAACGATTGTTTTTATTGTAAATGGGTTATTTTTAATTAGTTATAACAAATTACACCATACAGATTATCCATCTGTTTGGTATACACTTCAAAGTATAATTTGTATCCTCTTATGGCCGTGTTGCCAGATGAACTCTTTCAAGTGTATACTAAATCAAATTGTCTGTATATGATTTGAGATTATTCGCAACCTATCGACTATAACCATTTTTTATATATGAAATTTGTTTACGGTTTGCACTTTTAAATTTAATTTTTTAAAAATAGTATAATTAATTATAATAATCATAATAATAACTATAAATAATCGTAATAAATATGATGCTATAGTAGTTTTGGTTTGCGAATTATTCTAATAACATATTGTTATATATTTTTTATTTAAAATATCATTTATTTTACTATTTTTATATTACTTTAAGTATAAAGTATAGTTTTTTGAATGTGACGCATGTCAATTCTATTTAAAAAAAAATCTTTTGCACCTCCCTGTACCCCATAGGGGGCCTGTAATCATTGCAAAAGCAAAAATATCAATTGGATATTTTTTTAAAACTGTTTTTTTTTTATAGAATTGAGCTGATGCTTTGTTATTTTAAATATTCATAATAATTATCTTAGATAATTTTTACTACTTGGGAAACGATAGGACTTACAGTTGAGGGGTATAATCCAAGCGTCCTTGGACAATGGCAAACAAAATGAAAACGTCAAGAAAAAAATGACTTTTGTGTCTTTATCCAAATCCCCTAACTTGTCATTTTCTGATCAAAAATTTCTGCCATTTCTCTTCAACATTCTAAAAAAATCTTCTATGTGTAATTTGTAAATGTGATTGTAACGTTGTCATTTTATAGTATTTAAGTGCATTTTATAAAAATGCTATAATCATTTAGATAATTGTGATTAAATAAATAATTATATTATATTAATTATAAGTTATACAATTGTGTCATTCTTTTAATTTATTTCAACAAAGAAATTATATTTCTTCCGCGATTGGATCACTTTAAAGATTTGGAATCTAGAAATACCCTGATAACATTGTTTGTATCAAACATATATCAAACACGTTTGGATTAGTCGTGTTTAAACGAATTTTGTGCAAGGTTAAGTCCGCCGGATTTGAATGAATTTTGCACAAACTATTTAAAAGGCGGTTTGATTATATTTTGCATAAACTTTGGTCAAATTTACGAAATTTGTCGAGCATTACCGAGCTTTACCGTTCAAATAAAATCCAATATGGTTGCCTGCTGCAGTACAGTGTGCGACAGTTTTTAACAAAGAAAGAGTATTTATCAGTTTTTGAGCTAATTTGTGGATCAGTACTACTAAAAACACTTAAATATAAGTTAAAAAATATATACGTTTGACAAGTTACAAAGGTTAGAAATAATTAAATTGTGATGGTTGGTCCAGACTAAATCTTCCTAGAAAATATCAAATATAGATTCTATATTTGCGAAAGCATGGATAAAAAACTTTTTACGATAAGAAACAGCCTTTTCCTAATGCTTTTTGTATACAAGTAGAAAATGTCGTGAGTTTATTTACATCAAAATTAAACAGATTGATTTTAAATAAAATATTTTTTAATACCTAGTTTTTTTTTTGTTTAATTGTTTTTATATAAAAAATGACTTTTTTTTACTCTTGGTTTCGGCTGAATCTTAAAATAGGTGTTGTTAATGGTAATTACCATTAAAAGAGCAGCTCACTGCTATTGCACCTGGAAGGTCGTTACCGCAAAAAAAAAATCGAAAATTTTAAACCGTTTGATCAAATTTCGTTCAAACCGGCGGTCGGAGCCATGTACAAACTGCGTTCAAAAATTGTACAAATCGTTTGATACTATGTAGTTTGAATAAAGTTTATACATTGTTCTCAGGGTATGCTCTCCAAAATTATATTAGGTTTGTGTTATAGAAGTGCGAGGAAAGCTACAATTAGCCAATATATTTTCCGAAAATATTCGATTTGTTAATTTCGTCTTGCTTAACACTTGCATTGTTTACGACGAGCTTTAGCTTGGAACTTTAAACTTTAACACACTCCAATCTCGGTAAAATAATAGTATATTATGCACCTAGTATGCGAACTAAGTCTTTAGTGTTCGAGACTGAAGTTTTTTTGCTGAGACGGAGTCGAGGCAAAAAAACAGTTGAGAACACTTAAGATAGTTCGCATACGTGGTGCATATACTATTTTTTCTACTACCTAAAGCTAGTAACTCCAAATATCAGTTAAAAAAAGTTAGTAGTTGTCTCAAAAAATTTTCATTATTGACCGTCGTCAAAAAACAATGCTTAACAACGGTCAATAATAAATGAGTTCACTGATTTTATTGGTTATCAAGGTAAACAAGCCTTAACAAACGTAAATAATATGTAAGCTAGCACTTAATTAGGTAGTAGAAAAACATTGTTATTAATGTAATTTCATGAAATTCTCTTACAACATTTTTTTAGTCTGTATAATATTATACAGGATGTTTAAAAAACTAGTAGCAACTTCGCTTTATAGACTAGATCTGGGCTTTTGATTGGGGAGCTAGTTTTTTTACGTAATTTGATTTGATTTTAAATAGGTACATTAAGAACTAATAAATATATAATTGCTTGCTATAACATTTTTTAGATATCTTGTATAGTGTAAAGTGTCTTTCCTTAATATGTCTAAAACTATATTACCTAGTATTAAACTTATTCATTCCATCTGACGGCGGTTCTGGAGTACTAAGCAGGTTTCCCATAACCACCGTAAGATGGAGTAACTGTAATTAAACTTGCAGACGTGTGTGTTAAAAAAATATTGTTCCCTTTTTATGTACTAAAATATATTACATTACAATATATTTGTAATTTTAACAATTCAAATTTTAAATAATACTACCAAAGAAGTTCATATTATAACAAAAATGATAAAAATGTAATATATTTTATGTTATGTATATAAGACAATTGCTAGCAATATTAAGTGTTGTATGTACTTGTTACAGTATACTGTACTAGTACATAACGATAGTAGTTAAATATATTATCTAAAACAACCAAAACATTATTTTTTTATGTCACAGAACGGGAAAAATAAAACACTGCTTTTTTAATCATAAAGGACAATTTAAAACCTTAAAAGACAAAATATTTGATTATTCTTATAACTTTAAATCTCCCACTATTTATATCCCTTCATATTAAAATATTTTTTTTTCACTACTAGCTTCAAAATATACTATTATTTATCATGTTTTCAGACTGTGAAATCAATTTTCTTCAACTATAGCAATAATAATTTTTTTTCTCCTAGTAAGAATAAATTTTATAAACAATTGATTTCTGTCATTTTAGATGTTTCAATTCTTTGTGCAATTTTTACTAATTAAACCCCTAGAAAATAGCTTTAAATAACTTTTTATTTATTAAATATAATACATTATAATTATTACCAATTGATATTATAATTAATATTATGAAAAAAAAAATAAATAAAATAATTTTTTTAAATGTCAGTTCAAGGTATTTATTTGAGCAAATGTCATTGATCAAGGCTACTTGATTTTTATGAAAATATTAAGAAATATAATTTCTGTTAATAATTTATTTTATTATTTGAATAAAAAAAGTTAAATACTGCTAGTAGTGAAAAAACTAATATATAAACTACGGTAGAGAAGCCTCGCACTCTTAAATCCATTGCTGCTACGCAACTCGGGTTTTAATACGGTCGGCTATAAAAAATGTCTTCTCTACCTTGGTATATAATTACTATTAAGTTTCAAATAATAAATATTTTGTCCTTTTCTGATATAAATTAACTTTTATGCTTAAAAGTACAGAATAATAGTTCCTAAAAATATAATTGATTACTTATAATTATCTCACAGACAGAAACTTAAACTAAAAACTTAAATATCCCTAAAACTAATAAAACAGTTCCTAAGTGACTTGTTAAACCGGCTTGCCCACCAACACTATCAATTTTTTCTTTGATAATAGTATTCTTGATATCTTCAAGAGATATAACAATGGCTTTATTTATACTCCTCATAAGGGGGAAATTGACAAATGTATTCTCATGAACCGCATCCGAACAATCTCCATGGAAATCATCGGTGTCTATTGACCATACCATGGCCCCTGCGAGATTTTTTTCCATGGCAAACCTGATTTTTTCTTCTATCGATCTTTCGTCGTCGTAGGTGATGACGCGGTTTTTGGAAACAGCATATGGCGTGCTGGTTTCACTATCCCAATATTTTTTCCATGGCTCTGTTGTGTTTTTCAATTCAGTGCATATCTAAGAAAAAATTAAAAGGGATTACTAAGTGTACTTGGTTCGGGGTCTTACATAAACTAAGCGCCCTATCCTCAATTTAAAGAGATGTTTTTTCAGCAAGAATTTTGGATCCACAACATCAAAGGCCTTACATAAGTCGAGAAACACAGCTAGTACTAGTTTCTTCCTGTCTAAGTTTTGATAAATTATGTTGGGGGAAAGGGTTGTTACTGAATGGTTTACCGTTATAATCTTATAGGAGACTTAAAGGATCCCGCACATTTGATGTTATAATCCTATAAATACAAGGTATCTTCGACACGCCCAAAAGGCGCCAAGTATTTAGAATATTTTATATGTTTTTTTTTAATCTTTCAGGAAATGTGCGGGCTCCTTTAGCATCACATGGGGGTAATTTCTTACTTCATTATATCCCATAAACCCATTTTCTCTGGTAAAAGGTCCTTGGAACCCGGTATTTTTCGAAATGCTGCCCAATTTTGGTTTCGAATTTGATTCTGATTCAATAGTTTCAGGCATCGTGAAGGTTCTACCATATAATGGAATCCCCATCACTAGTTTGTTAGCTGGAGCCCCCTTTTTCAACATATAATTAATTGTATATTCCTAAAAACCAAAAAAATCAGTAAAATCTTAGGTGGAAATGTTAAGGCCCGAGTATGGAAATAACACGAGTGCGAAAACGACACTTTCCAGATAGTTTTGTACACTGTTTTTCCTACGGCCTCCAAAAATAGCATATTTTCGTTACTTACGACATTTAGAACATCGGAACTTCTTAGTGGAGCATTAGCTCCAGTTTTTTGGTCCCACGCTCCGTGATAGTCGTAACACATCATATGAATATAGTCTAAATACACGGAGAGACCTGCTACATCGTATGCTATATCTATAGTATCTTTACCAGCTCCAAATGCAGCTGTTAACAGCAAGTTATGTTTTTTAAAAGCTGCTCTCAATTCCTAAAAGTTAAAATGTTATAACTTATAACACTATTGCAAAAAATAATAGTTTAGACCTTACACCATCCCGACTAATACTCGGAAGTCGAAGTCTTTAAATAAATTCTTTTCTAAATTTAAATCCCAGCCGGGAACCTTGGATAAGAAACTAATACTCGGAAGTTGAAGTCTTTAAATAAATTCTTTTCTAAATTTAAATCCCAGCCGGGAACCTTGGATAAGAAACTAATACTCGGAAGTCGAAGTCTTTAAATAAATTCCTTTCTAAATTTAAATCCCAGCCGGGAACCTTGGATAAGAAACTAATACTCGGAAGTCGAAGTCTTTAAATAAATTCTTTTCTAAATTTAAATCCCAGCCGGGAACCTTGGATAAGAAACTAATACTCGGAATTCGAAGTCTTTAAATAAATTCTTTTCTAAATTTAAAGCCCAGCCGGGAACCTTGGATAAGAAACTAATACTCGGAAGTCGAAGTCTTTAAATAAATTCTTTTCTAAATTTAAATCCCAGCCGGGAACCTTGGATAAGAAACTAATACTTGGAAGTCGAAGTCTTTAAATAAATTCCTTTCTAAATTTAAATCCCAGCCGGGAACCTTGGATAAGAAACTAATACTCGGAAGTCGAAGTCTTTAAATAAATTCCTTTCTAAATTTAAATCCCAGCCGGGAACCTTGGATAAGAAACTAATACTCGGAATTGGAAGTCTTTAAAAAGCTTTCAAAAAATGTCCGGACAGACCGACTGAGGTCATTGTTATTGGTTCCTTACCTTAACCAGTAATAAGAAATTTTCTTTATCATTTGGTGATCCACCTCGTTTACCAGGAAACTCCCAATCCAAATCTAAACCATCAAAATTATATTTCCTGAAAAACAATATTACACAGGGCATTAACTTTGAAGTGTGGAACACCAATTAAAAGAAAATGTATCGCATTGTTTACTGTGGGTCTCATAAAAATTACTTAAGCCCGTTGTCAAAATATTTTCAGTTTAAGGGGTTGTTCTGATTTTTGAGGCAAAAAATTGACAGAATTTAGAATTTTACAAAAAATCTGCATTATTTTTATGTATAAAACTTTTTACAAAGTATTAGGCAAATCTTAAAGTTCAAAAAAAAAATATTTTTAATTTTTTTGCCGTCATAAATAAATATTGTTTTTGAAAGTAATCCAATAAAAACAAAAAAGTTATGAGGGGTTAAACTTTCGACAAAAGCTGAAAGAAAATTCCGATTAACGTAACTTTTTCAGAAAAAATTACTTTTATTATAAGGATACCAATTTTAAAAGTAATCCCCCCAAACAAGTTATGGGGGGTTAAAGCTAAAAAAACTATCATTTTCAAATTTGTTTTTTTTTTCAAAAAAAAATTCTCTTTTCGCAAAAAAAATTAAAAATAAAAAAAAAATTGTATTTTTTTATTTTTTTTTCAGAAATGTTTCTCAACATTATTTGTTATTGCCCTTCAGTGTAGACTAAAAATTAAGAAAAAAAATTGGTGAAAAATTAACCACTTATCAAAAAAAAAATATTCTAATAATAATTAATATTAAGAAGTATAAAAAAGCAACAAAAAAATCGATTTTTTGAAACCAAAAATAAGAACAACCCCTTAATATATAATTACTTGATAAAGCTGACTGTACTGGCCACAAATCTAGACCTTCTCGCTGGATCTGCAGATAACTTCGAATAATTATCCGATCCTTCATTCCATCCTCCAATAGCTAAAGTAACTTTTAAATGGGGGTATGTATCTTTTAAGGATGTTACTTTTTGGTATCCGCCCTTGCCATAATTTTCAGTCAAATCTTGCCACGGATCTAAAAAATATATATTTTAAACTTTTTTAGATTTTTATTTTTTTAAATTCTTTTTTATATTTATTTTTTTATTTTTCTGTTATTACCTAGTGACTTTATGGAGTCTTCTTTTACATCTAAACCAGCGAAAGAGTACACCAAATGGGTGCACAATGATGGGTCCACATTTTCTATAGAAAATGAACCTCTGTCTGGTCTATAAACTGACCATGTACCTAGGTAACATACTACTAGTCTACTGTGAGAGGGACCTAGAAAATTTAAAGAAAAAACATGTTTAAAAATGAAACAGGAAAATGTTCTTCAAAACCTTCTTCTGGAGTACCGCTCCCAGTGCCAATTACTGAAAAACTAAAAGAGATTTAAATATTCCATCAATCTATTTTCTAATCATCGTACAAAGTAATATTGGTATACTGGCAGTTTCGGGCTACTGGCCCTCTTCAGTACAAGAGTCAACCATGTACGCTGATTAATCATCATCAATAGTTTGTTTGGACGCTGATTAAGAAAACATTATTCGACTTTATTCACGAAATAAATAATGTCATGAGATTGATGTACTCTTGCGCGCCATCTATTGCTAGATGTAGACAACTACTCATTTATTCTCCTAATCCTGGAGACTTTAAATGGTAGCAAGTCTCCAAAAAAATCTTGAAACTTTTTGTTTTGATTTTTTTATTATTTCGTTAAAAAAATATATATTTAAAAAAAAATGTTAAAATTTTTTGTTTTTTTTTTTTGAAAATTTTTGTTTTTTCAAAAAATTTTGTTTTCGAAAAAATAAAATAACTTTTTTTTTATTAAAAAAAATCAAGTATTTGGGGAAATTCAATATACCATTTATTGTGAATAGTATATAATGGAATGCGCAGCATTAGTATGAATTCATGAGATTCAATTCAAATTCAATTGAATTTAAAAAGATTAATCTCTTACCAAAATTTTATGCTTTCAAAATGACAATATTACATACAAACACTGTTACTAATTAATTTTTAAGTGTATACTTATCCTTATTGAACATTAAGAGAAACTCTGATTTAAAAAGATTAATAATTTCCTGATAATTATCTTTCTTGCTAATTATTCGTCTTTAAACGGTTTTTTCATGATAAACGGTGCATGAAAAAATTAATCTATTATATAAAATACAAGTTTATATAAAATAAATTATTGAATATCATATTTCAACTGAGTATATAGTTTGACGCGCGGATCTGTGGCTACGGGAAATATGTTTGGAATGTGTGTGCAAGTGGGAGGCCCGATGTAGGCACGCACGCCTTATTACGGAAAGAAGAGAGCGCGAGTCATTCCTCCCCCTTACGTCGGAGACTTTCTTTCATGCGGAGAACTATATTTGGCAACGATTTTCCCGAAAACTAAAAGAATTAATCAATTTATGCTAAAACCAGTTTAAATAATATGACAATATCTAGAAAAATTGGCCCAAAATAAAATCCACTCCTACAACTTACACCTAACTTTTTTTTTTAAATACCACCCCTATAATTTTTGGGTTGTTTTGCATAGCTTGCGAATACAACTAGTTTTATTTACGAAGTAAATGTACCTATGGTTTATGGGAAAAGGTTTCTTAATCGTTAATCAAATATTAATAAAGTTATTAATGTAATAAATCGGTTATTACACATTTAAAAACGTCATAATTCATTTTAAAGGAATTAAAATTTGTGTGCGATTATTAGACACCGGATTACCAAATTTTCGTTTGGACTTTTTTTGGACATTTAATCTCTCATATTTTTAAACGTTTTTTACCACTTCTTAAACTTAAAAATAGCAAGCATAATATACCATTCCATTAGCAAGCTCAAGTTCTATACAATGAATCGAAAAAATATAGGGGTCCCTATAAATAAATCGGATTTAACCAGATTGAAAATAAAATCTAACTGTTTTAATCCTTTTGAATCTGATTTTTTTTGTTATAATTTAAAAAAATAAAGTTGTGTGGGGGTATAGGGGTAGATTTTATTTTTGGCTAATTTTATATTATTGTCTTATTTAAACTTGCTTTTGCAGAAATTGATTTTCTCTTTTAGTTTTCGGGAAAATCTCTGCCAAATATAGTTGAAATCAGGGGGTGGTTTTTAAATGTTTTTCACCACTTCCTAACTTAAAAATGACAAGTATATTATATTATTATATTTGAAAGCTCAAGGTCTATCCAAAACAACCCAAAAATTATAGGGGTGCCATTTAAACAAATAAAGTTAGGGGTAAGATGGATGGGGAGGAAGGTTGAGGGGTGGATTTTATTTTTAGCTACTTTTTATAGATATTGTTTTACAGTGTCGGACTGGACAGGTGAGACAGTGAGAAAAATCTCACGGGGTCTCCCGGTTTGGGGGCTCCTCATACGTTGGGGCCCCCCTCGTCAGAAGAGATGGTTCTTTTTTAGAGTCATCATCAAAAACATTTTGAGAGTTAAAGCTTTTTTGCTTTAGGTGAGGACTTTTTTTTAGTCATCAAAAAATTTCAGCAGGGGTAAAGCTTTTTTTCGGAGGTGAGGACTTTTTAGTCATCAAAATTTACTTGGGGGCCCTCACGGGTCATCCAGTTCGATACTGTCGGTATATTATCTATATAAAAAACTAATTATGTGAACTTTTAAACACATTTTTATCAGGGATGGGGTTTTTGCCATAGGTACTGCCCAGACAGCACATAATAACTAGTGGATATCCAGTGGACATACTTTCTGGGTATCCAGTGGATATTCTGGACTGACAGTATATCCCATGGTGTCCAAATATCGCCCTATGTCCAGAATATTCACTGGATATCCACATAGATATCCAGTGGACATTTATTTTTTAACCTCCCTAAAGTATATACTCTGGATATCCATTAGAGATCCATCATGGATTGGACGTTCAGTGGATATAAGGCTGTCTAATGGATATCTAATGATTATTATGTGATGTCTGGGTATTGTTACAATGACCCCGAAAACGTATAAATATTTCATTGTCTATTGTATTTATAATAATCATATTAATATTTTGTTATTCTAAAGAAATAGGATTTTTTTTAAGTACGTATTTTAATTAATTCTGAAAAAAAATAATATTAAACCGGCCACCGCGGCGCACCGGCGCAAAAATTATAAACGTCTTATCTTATTCAAAAACTAATAATTAAATATGGATTAATAACTTACCCGTAGTATTGGCCAAAGTGCTAACAATTTGCACAAAAATAAAACTAAAAAACACTATAAACTTTGTCGAAATCATGTCTTTTCTATTTTCCGTTATAAATAAACGTGCAAAATTGTTTTCTTTATTAAGAAGTTGGTTACCATTGGTACCGTACCATCAACAATAATACAGTTAGGTACTCCGTCTCTGGTGGTTCACTGTCTCATGGTAAAATGTCATGGGTGAGACAAGAACAGAAGAGATAAATGGTAGGAAACCACAAAGGGAATAAATCAAAAACGGTTCAACCACCAGATAGATACCCCTGTGGTTAAACCGCGTCGCTCTAGTAGTCCGTTAATTAAATTAATGCGCACTTATCGTTTTGGTTCTAGCCCTAGGACTCTACAAAACTACAGGGTTTACAATTTAAAGCCTTTTTCCAGTTTGTTATCAACCTTGTCATTTTGTAGAGTGCCCGAGGTCTGTAAGAGAACCAAAACGTGCGCATTACTTTATCCATGACATGCGGGATTGCTTTTGCTTAGGAAAAAATTTAACTCAAACCTTTCATTAACTAAAAAAAATAAGAAAAATTGAAAAAAAAAGAAAGGTTAACTGTAAAAAATACAAATAAATAACTTTGAGAAAAAAAAAACAAAAATGCGAGCTGTCGCAAAAAATAATAGTATTTACCGCCTTTGCCTAACTTGATTTTTGCATGTGTTAATTTGTTAGGATGGGGAGAAATAAAATTTTACAAAAAAAAAGTCCAAAAAAATTCACCGAATTTTTTTTATAAATTGCAGTACTTACTACTGTTAAAATTTTACTAACCGGCACCTGTGAGCTGAGGCAAGGGAAAGAAAAGAGGTAAGATACTGTGTGTTTTATAGGCGACCTTGCATTCAAAACATTCCGACCAGGTGCCAGTTAGTAAAATTTTAACAGTACTTAGTATTTAAAATATAAGACCTTTCAACCAAACCGTGATCCCCTTGTGTACGCATACCATACTAATCAGTGTAGAGCATTAGCGTTTCCTTTCACTTTTTCGCTCGGGCCGAGCTGCTCGGCTTTGTATTTTTGATAAGTAATAAAAAGAGACAAAGTAACGTCATATCACGTTATTTTGTCTCTTTTTGTCATGCAGATTGTATTTTGTCGGCAAAGGTCAGTGTCACTTAAAATTTTAAATTTAGAAGTCTAAACTAGTTTTGTAAAAATAAGTGCCCTGGGGGGAATTGAATTTGCCTATTATAAGCCTAAAATAGACATAGAAATATTCAATGCATCCAAAAACCCAAAAATGTATTTTTTTTTCAGGTGTCTTTTTGCGTGACCACTGGCATATATTTAAAATATTTTTGGTCAAAATTTTGCTCATACTATTCGCAGCGCATGCGATAATCCGATCGAATTGAAATTTTCTGGAAAAAGCAAGCTCTATGAGGGGAAGATCTCTCTATTGTCTTGGAAAGTAATTACCCCAAAAACAAAAAAGTTATTTCTTTAATTTTTTTGAAAATTATTTTCTTTTATTTTTTTTAAGATTATTATTATTACATATTTTCACGGCTTGTTACATATTATGTCCAGAATCTGGACTCCAGATACAGCAAAAAAAATTGAGTTTCTAATTGTGAACATGCCGATTGAGAGTAAGATCTTTTTTTATTCACTGTTGAACAGTGATTTCTAAATTCTAAAAAAGTTAAAAGAAACATCCATTAGAAATTTTCCGAATAAACCCAAGATTTTCTAAACTAAAAACATTAGTGCGGGGGGAGTTTATGTAAGGAAAAAATATAATGTAGGTACTATCAACTGTAAAAAGTACCCGGGTAGAAAAGTACATAAATCTAACTTAACATAACATTAGATTAGTGACATTTTTATGTTTGGACTCAAACGTTTTACAAAAACGTTATAAAATATATAAATCTAACCTTAAAAACTAACGTTTGATAAAAACGTTATAAAATACATAAATCTAGTTTCCTAGCTAAATTCTAACCTTTTTCTAACCTTATTCTACTTTAAATATTTTTTTAAATTTCCATGGTTAATACGTTAGCTATAGTAGAAAATACTCATTTCAAACAGCTATGTGCCTAGGTTTGATAATTATTTATTATTTCTATAATATCCCCCAAAACTCAAAATTATAGTAAGTCTGGCAACGCTGTACTAGAATTGAGAAAATATTTTAAGATTCTGAAGTATAAGTATTGAAGTATAACAGCATATTACACGAAAAATATTTAGGGCCAGCTAAAAAGATGGATATTTTATAAATTAATGTAACGAAATTATGTTTAAAAATATTATGATTGCTAAAATATATTAAGATTTATTTATATGAATAAATTTGTCTCCAGCTGCCATTTTATGATGAAGGTAGAAATTTTCTAGTTGGCCACGCCCCCTCCGAAAGTTAGAAATTAAACTTACTCATAACGTATTTCTAACTTAAGAATCTAACGTTAGATTAACGTTTGTAACTAACGTTTGATTCTAACGTTAAAAAGCGGGACATTTGCACATATTTTATAACGTACTTTTATACAGTTTTATAACATTAGAAAAACGTTATTCTAACGTTAAATTTCTACTAGGGTATACACTATAAAATGCGATGATAATTTTCACGCCTTGTTACTTATGGTGGTTTTTTTGCGATTGATATACATTTATGTATCAGACCATTTCGAATGACAAACACGATAGTTATTCTTTTTAACAAATAAAAATTATTAAAAAATTAATTAATGCACGGTTCTTTGAATTCCTAATAAATAAAAACGACATTCTAAAAATATGAAAAGAAGATAATTTGCTTAAAGTGTACTGCATACAGTGGCGTTCTTTTATACAGTGTGTATTTGAAATAGTGTTCAAAAATTTTAGAATCTATTCTACATCATAAAATATGACAAAAAGTTCCTATAAATAGATGTCTAAAAATGCGTCGTAAATGTTGTACGAAACGGGGGGCCTTATCAGTTTTTTGTCTTAAACTTTTTCTGTGTAACTCTTTTATAATTTTATTTTTGGAATATGATTCCTTAGGTCAAAATACATAAAAAGGTACACTGTAGGATTAACCGTTTTCGAGAAAATATAATTTGAAGGTAACATTTCACGGTTTGAGGACAAAAAATTAAATACTAAAATGTTGAAAACCAAAATTTCAATGACACTTTAAAGATCTAAAACAAAATTGTTGTATTTTTTGAATATAAATAAACATACCTCCACAATTTCACAATATCTTTTTTCGTAATATACAGGGTGATTAGTAACTGCCATGCGAAAATTTAAGAGGTGATTCTACATCGAAAAATATGAAAAAAAGTTTTATAAAGGGTGGTCCGGAAATGAGCACTAAGACAGCTACGGCCCTTCGAAGATTACATATTGAATGGGACCAAATAAGAGCATCAATAAAATTTTAATGCTTCATTTAAAACTGAGAAAAAAAGTATTCAACTAAATTAAATATTAAAGGAGTAAAATCATTTTAAAAAGTAACGTTTTTGGTAGCACAAAATGTTATGTACTCTTCATTGCATTTTTTTTGAAAACGGTTGCTCCTACAGTGTTACACTATATGACATTTTTTATGTATTTTTACTCAAGAAATCTATATTTTTCACAAAAAAAAAACAAAAAAACTACACATAAAAAAGTTTTTGGCAAAAATATATTTTGTCCGTCTAGGCACGCCTCTGGATAAATTAAAAAAAAATAAATTAACATAAACTTATTGTCCTTATTAATACTAGTATGCATGCAAAATCTCGTCGCTCTAACTTAAAGGGTATGAGAGTTAATAATTAAAAACCTTACTTTTATTACAATTTTAAAGGGCCGTAGCTCTCTAAGGGCTCATTTCCGGACCAACCTTTATAGGAACATTTCTTGATATTTTTGGATGTAGAATCACCTCTTAAATTTTGGCATACTAGTTATTGATCACCCTGTATAAAAACAAAGGTTTGAAAAAAAAAAAAATTTTAAATTAGAAGGTAGAAAGACCCCTTAATGAGTTTTTTACTCAGGTCCTACGCCAAATTTAAATCAGTAAAATATTTTATGTATCCCTTTTCCCTGCTTTAGGATTTAGAGCAGGGGCGGATTTGTTTCATTTTAGGGGAGGGGGCCCCCATGGCCCTCCCCTAAATCCGCCCATGATTTAGAGTGGTACCTTTTACAATAGCCATCCTGTTTATATATTTTTAACTAATCTGCAAGTACCGTAAAATGAAAGTTTTATTTAATTTTCGTATTTTTAAAATGCATTCAAACTTTTTTGTTCAACATTTTCAATTAATTATTTATTTAAATTAAAAAATGCTTTTATTTGTTTAATCTTTCTTTGCTTGTATAACTTTTATAATATAAAACAAGCCGTGAAGATATGTAATGCTACGCATTCCATTATATACTATTCACAGTAAATGGTATATTGCATTTTCCCAATTACTTAAAAAAATATTTAAAAAAATTACATTTTATTTTTCAAACGATCTTTTTTTGAAACTATAAAATAAAAAAAATATATATAGTTTTTTGGTTTTCTTTCTGCGAAAAATAAAAAATTATAGTTATTTATATTTTTTTTTTGTTTTTGAGGGGATTACTTTGAAAAACAATAAGGATCTTCCCACATAGAAGGGTATTTTCAAAGGTTCTTATTTTTTCATGAAACACATTTCTATCTAAGAATTTTTTGTCTAGGACGTTTTTTGTCGATTTTAAGAAATTCGAAACTACCATACAGGGTGAGTAATAACTGGCATGCCAAAATTTAAGAGGTGATTCTACATCCAAAAATATGAAAAAATGTTCCTATAAAGGTTGTCAAAAAGTCCGGGAATGAGCCCTTAGGGAGCTACGGCCCTTTAAAATTGTAATAAAAATAAGGTTTTTAATTAATAACTCTGGTACCCTTTAAGCTAGAGCGACGAGCTTTTGCATGTATACTAGTATTAATAAGGGCGATAAGTTTATGTTAATTTAGTTTTTTTGAATTTATCCAGAGGCGTGTCTAGACGGAAAAAATATGTGAGGCTTTACATATTTTTGCCCCAAACATTTTTATATGTATGGTTTTTGGATTTTTTGTAAAAAATACGGTTTCCTTAAGTAAAAATACATAAAAAATGTTATATAATGTAACACTGTAGGAGCAAAAAAAAAAATGCAATTAAGAGGAAGTAATATTTTGTGCCACCAAAAACGTTGATTTTTAAAAGGCTATTACTCCTTTAATATTAAATTTAGGTGTTTTGGTGAAGCATACTTTTTTGCACAGTTTTAAATTATGAATCACCCTGCAGAATTAAAATTGTATTACTGCTTTTTTTTGTTCTCCATTCAATATGTCATCTTCGAAGGGCTGTAGCTCCCTTAAGGCTCATTTCCGGACCAACCTTTATAGAAACTTTTTTCATACTTTTGGATGTAGAATAACGTCGTAAATGTTGGCTTGGCAGTTACTGATCACCCTGTATAATACTATTCTAGCGCAGGCGCTGTGAATAGTATAACAAGCACGACTTTTATTTATATTGTTAATAATAATTTAAAATATACTTTAAATTTACGCTTGAAGAGAATTAACTAGATAAGTAGATAAAAATGTATCAATGCTAATAAAATATACATATTTTGCACTACAGAAAAAATAAACATTTTAATGCCTATAGGCAGTAAAATAAAGGAAGGAATATTAAGAATCAAACATTAGTACAAACATAACGTTACATTGAAATCTTTATTGTCTACATTCCAAATACATAAAAAATAAAAATAACTAATTCAAAGTGCCCGGTCGTGCAAAAAATGTTGTAGACAACGCGCAATTTATTTATATAGTATGGTTTACTAAAAAATATGTTTAAATATATTTACATTAAAAACCATTATAGCTATAAAAATTACCTATCTCTTCCCAGACAGCACATGATATCTTAAAGACGTCTTTTTTAGATCTTAATTATGTCTGGACGCCTAAAGACATAAAAAGGATATCTTATGGACTTCTTTTTAGGGATGTTTAAAAGATATCTGATTATGATGTTTATAAGATGTCTTTTAAGTATCAGTACAAGACTAAAAACTAAAAAAAAAAAATAAAAAAAACACATTTTTGTTAAGATTTTTTTGACAAACAAATTATCTCTCATTCTAATTATAATTACGCTTTGTATATCAATACGACCGTATCTAACAACGTAAATGGGAGGGACTATTATGTTGTAAAGTCGCCTATGCAAGGCGTCTTAAAAAAGATGTCTTAAAGACGTTACCTTTTGTAACATACGATGCATATACGGCGAAAACCGACGTTCTTAAGACGTCTTAAATGACGAGCTACGGCATCTTTAAGATCTCTTTAAGTCATCTTTGTGCTGTCTGGGTTTTGTCTTTCATTTAATTCGGACTTTGTACCAATAAGTACTAACCGTTTTCTGGAAATTGAAGCCTTCTAGAATGCTAGTCCGAATCTGATTTTTCTGCCTCTCTATTTGCCCTTTCTTCTTGTTCTTCTTTTTCCGTTTTATGCAACTTTGCAATCAACTCTTTGGCGGGGTTAAAAACTGTGAGGGGGACATTACAAACAAAACATCTTGTCGTTTTCTTATATCTTTCCAGAGCACATTTTTCACAGAAATAGTGCTTACACCTAAAAAAAGTAGTTTCTTTTTGAAAAAGTGTGTTTGAGTAATAACACCCATTTTATGTAAAAAAAATCTATTTTTATGTAAAAATATCCATTTGTAAGCAAACAATTTCCATTTTTAGGTAAAAAATGACTTAAATTTACCTCAAAATGGTCCAATTTTACGCAGATTATATTGACAATGGACCAAAAAGAAAAAAATGGCTACTTCTTAGTGCACAAGGAATATCCACTAGGTGTTCAGTGGCAATTAAACCCATTTTATGTAAAAAAAGCAATTTTTATGTAAAAAAGTAAAAGTTTCATTTTTATGTAAAAACTACCATTTTTATGTAATAAATTACCAATTTTATGTAAACGCTATTTTTTTAGGTAAACATTAATAAATAAACAAGTAAATAAATGTCTTAATTTTACGTCAAAATGGTCCAATTTCACGCGGATTATCTCTGTAAAAGTCCAAACCAAAAATAAAAAAATCGCCAGTATTCTGGTTATGTAAATTTATCAAGAAAAATTACAATTAATTATAAAAGGCTTAAAACTTACTTGGTGACTACTGGTTCAACAAAACTCCCCCTGCATATGACACATTTAAACGGGAATTCCTCTTCATCAGAATGAATCTCGTATTTTTCATCATCACTTTCTCCATAGTTTCCCTCATTCCATTCTCTCTCCAACTGCCAGCCATGTTTATAATCACTCCTGTCATGCAGAAACTTACAACTGTCTCCAAAACCACAGAAACCAGTTTCTTTGTAATCTTTACAGATATCTGGTTGGTAGTCCCACCTTACAGTAGCACGTAAATTCGCTGGGGCTCTTATGGGGCCTTTTCTTACCATTCCAGAGCTGGCATTACCGGCTGCTGTGTCCTTTGGCTTGTAATACTGAGCATAGTTGTTTAATCCACGGTAGACTTTATCATCTTGTTTGCCTTCGAGTTCTTTGTTGATTTCTTGTCGTTTTTCAAAGATGGCTTGGGCATCTCTATCTTTCTCAGTGTCTATTTCCTGAAACAAAGAAATTACAATAATAACAAACAATAAAAAAACATTATTTTTTTTTAATAACATTTTTTTTGTTAAAAAGATTGCTCTCTCCAAAAACGAAATGCTAAAAACCAATGTTATACATGGTGTATTTATAATAGGGTGAATAATTTTAAGGGGTGATCATCATCATAAAATATGACAAAAAGTTCCTATAAACACATATATCTAAAAATGCGTTGTAAGGAAGCCAAGCCCCCTTGAAAGTGGCTAAAAAATTCGGTTTTACATGTGAACTAATCTTAATAAGGCCCATCTTTGTATGTTATTATGTATGTACTTATTTTACTTAACCAGGGGTGTGTAAAACGGGGGGGCCTTATCAGTTTTGTGTCACAAACTTTTTTCTGTGTAACTTTTTTGTGATTTTATTTTTGGAAAATGATTCCTCAGGTAAAAATATCATACATAAAAAGGTTATCTTGTTCTAATACAGTAGGATTATCTGTTTTTGAGAAAAAATCAATTGTAGGGGAAAATTCACGTATCAAGGACGAAAAATTAAATGATAAAATGTTGGAAACCAAAATTTCAATGATGCAGGGTGAATGTACATCAAAAACTAAGAAAAAACTCATATACAGGTAATTCCAAAAATCAATTCTTAGCAATGTTAAGCGAGCTATGGTCTCCTAAAAATGAACCATAGTAGCTTTAGAAGCGATTTTTTGACCTACCTGTATAGAAACTTTTTTTTTTAGTTTTTGATATAGAATAACCCTAATAAAGTAATTCATATACTATTATATATATTTTTTATTATTTAAATTTAATTTGGTTTGTTTAAAAAAATTAAATATATAAAAGTATATAATTGAGCGCGTTAAAAGCACGCGGTATTTTTTTGTTAAATTAGTTTGAGCGCTATTATTTTTGCAAGGTATTACCTTTGGCGCCGCGGTTATTGCTAGTGCGGTAAAGTTTAGGCACGGTTTATTACAACGCAAAAAATTGTGCGGTAATTATTTCTCGGTAAATTTTTGCGGAGTTTTACATGCACTTTGCTTGTATCTTACATATGTGGCAGTTGCTCCTTGATCTTGAGGCCCTTCTGACATTGCGGTTCTCTTTGATTTATAGCTAACCATTACTTCTTCATCAGAACTTGTGTTGTTCTCTGCCACAATTTTTTCTTTATTCTGTATTCCACTAGTGCTTTGTACATTAGGATTTATCTTCAATTTTCTTTTACTCGGCCGAATAATAGCCTTATCTTCATCTTCTGAAGCATCTATAAAAAATATATAATATAAAATAGTTGTGCCAAGGGGTCAAAATATTCGTTCACAAACTTCCAAGATTGTTGTAGGTTTTCTAAGATTTTTGACATACAAATCTATCTATATCTTCGAAATCTTGTCGAAAATTACCGAGACTTTACCGAAAATTTGTACAAAGACTTCCCATAGTGATTTTGAACCACTGGTTTATCCCTCGAGTTACACATTATTTTTAATACACACATGAAGTTCATACTTTAAGCCTTTAAAATATGGTTAGAATGAGGTGTATAAACAATATTAAAAAAAAATATTTTGCTGATAGCGATTAGTAATAGCAAATTAGCCTAGTGCAGAATTACTCCTTTTGTGCCCAAGTAAACTGAGGAAATTCGTTTAAAATGTAGTTTACGTACCTTCTTCCGAAGTACTGGTTTGTCGCTTTCGTCCACCTTTATTTTTCAAGTTTCTTTTTTTAAAAATAAAAGTACATGTGGGTTCCTTCACTTCCTCAGACATTTTCAAATCAAAATAAAAATTGTTGATAATCAAAATATAACCTAACAAAATTTGCTTTAGAAAAATTCTTCTTCTTCCTCCTCTTCCAGAGAAACTGCTCTTAGCAGATGGAACATCCAACCATTTTTGCGCAAAATTTGTATTTAGGGCAGAATTTTGGCCTTTGACCCCTGAACACCAGCGGTGGTGGTGGTGGGTTTTAGCTCAGTTGTTTTAAGCAAGGGGCTACAAATACAAGAACTTAAATACGAATTATTACTAATGTAAAAATTTATTAAATTGTATATTATACATAAAAATGGCTAGAACTAAAAATTATTTATCCTTAGTATTTTCTTTCTTTTTCTTCTTACTATCCTTAACAGATTCAGTCTTCTTTCGGATAAACTTAAGAACTAAAGAAACTACTATGCCTACAAAAAATGACCCAAAACCTAACTGCCACAACCAAGGGTTTTGTCTCAAATAATCAACAATTAAAGCTATAAGGTCATCAAATGGTGACTTGGGAACTGGCACTCTCTCAGGTTTAACATTAACATACCATTCTTTAGCAAAAGATACAAACGAAGCAACATCATATTTCTGGATTGTGTATCTATACATTTTGCCTTGTCTAAACAGTACAAATGATGGTACATCAAATACTTCAAATCGTCTAGCAGTAGCAGCTCCTGTAGTAGCTCGATTTACTCTAGCTATATTTAATCTAGCTTTTAAATGAGCTCCCACAGCTTCCCATCTAGCTTGTAAACGCTGACACTCTACACATTCTGAAGTGTAGAACAAAACAAACCAATCACCAGTAGTTGCCCCAGTAGCAGCCTGCGTTAAATGTTCAAAGGTTTCATCAGTTAATTCTTTTGTAAGGGGATCCTTGTTATTGGAGAATGTATGCAGAATAAGTTCATCATTCAAAGGGCCATCATAAAGTAATGGAATGCCATGTCGGAAGAATACTAATACTGGTTCTTTATTGGGACTGTATAACCTCGTCATTTGGCTGTTTACTACCTTTACAACCCATGCGTTTAAGGTTTCCACTAAATCTTCACGTAAACTGACTAGTTCTCTTTCATATTTATCACATTCTTCACAATGTTTTACGGTAAAAAGGACAATCACATATTTTTCCGATCGGATCAAGTTCATCAGTTCTTCATCCTGTACTAATTCTAAACTATCTGCGTAAATGGAATTAAACGATTGCACTAATATAAATATTGTAAATAATAATTTAAACATTGTAAAATTAAGCAGCTGACTTCAAAAAAGTCTTGTTGGAAGTTTTGGAAAAGTTCACGAGCAGCGCTGTTGCCACGAGTAAAAACACCGCAATTTTAAATTACTAATTTTCGAACGAAATAAACTAAATACGAGTTAAACATATTTTTTATTTATGGTAGGTAAACTAGCAAATTTATTGTTTTTGATTTAATATTTGGCCCAGTTGTGCAAAAAAAATTAAACGAAATTAGGAGTTTTACCCCTAAACAGTACAACTTGACAACGTGACATACAGTGTGACAATTGTGGAAAACGAAAAATACCTGTTGAAAGCCGCGCATTGTTTTATTTTTGAATAAAAAGCAGAAGAAGAAGAAGATAAATTGTTGTTCTTAACCTCAAAAATAGTTTAAAAATAATTTTAAAATGGTTAAAACTATTGATTCTTTTAAAGATATTCGCACTTATTTAAAAAAAAATATATTTGGCAATAAAACCTTCATAGGCCATGAAAAAGAGAAGCAAGAAATCTTTGATTTGCTTCAAAGAACTGTTAACCATGGTGAATCAAATTCTGCGTTGTTGATAGGACATAGGGGCTCTGGAAAAACTACGGTAAGTTACTTTACAATAAAAACCTTAAAGAATTACTTATGTCATCAATTTAACAGATGGTAAACGCTATAATTGAAGAACTACAAAATGACGAACAATTTGAAACTAGTGCAATTCTTGTAAGATTGAATGGATACATACATACCGATGATAGATTAGCCCTTAAAAGTGCTACAACTCAAATGAATTTAGATAACGCTGTTGATGGAAAGGTATTTGGCAGCTTTGCTGAGAATTTAGCATTTTTACTAGCTTGTTTACAAACAGGTAAAAAGCATACCTCAAAAAGTGTGTTATTTATCATGGAGGAGTTTGATTTATTTTGTGCTCATCATAACCAGACTTTGCTATATAATTTGTTTGATGTTTCCCAGTCAGCACAGGCTCCAATATGTATCCTTGGTAAGTTTTTAGTTGATAAAATATGTGTCATAATCCACAGATATTTTTTTCTGAGTTCTGAATTTTAATGGTAATTTTTTTAGCCTATTTTTAACTCATTGTGTATTGACAAGTTACTCTTGTTGTTTAACTTTTTGGTAACTGTACACTTAAACACAAGTGTACCATGTTTGTAAAAATTGTTATTTTTAGGTATAACATGTAGACTTGATGTAATTGAATTATTAGAAAAACGTGTAAAATCTCGATTTTCACACAGGCAGTTTTTCTTATTTTTGGGCCAAGATTTTGCAAGTCCAGTATCTAACTTAGACCATGCTTTAAATAGAATAGAGCAATTATTAATGCTGCCATCAAATTTAAAAGTAGCTGCAGCTAGAAAAAAGGAGTGGAACAGCAACCTGAAAACTTTACTCAATGATAAAAAAATTAAAAATATTATTCAAAGGGTGGTTGATATTGATTTGACTGAAAGGACCTTAAAACTAATCTTGGTGAGTTTTTTATATTAGATTAGATTAGATTAGATAAACCTTTATTTAACCACAAATTTCTGAAAGGTATCTCAATACTATAACCCCACAGAGTTACGTCTGGAAAAAATAACCATAAACATTTTTTTTTATGATGTTTTAATCAAAAAGAGGATTTCCGCGGAAAATGTAGACCACGATAATTTGGGAAAGACTTCAATTTTAGACCTAATGTTTTTAATTTCGATTTTTTTTTTCTGTTTTATTTAGCTCATTTTTTTTCCCAGTTTTGTTTAATATATTTTTAATATCTTTTTTTTTCGTATTTTTTATTATAAAAACAAAAAATCGCGGAAAATTTCAGCAACTATAACTCGGGAACGCTTTGAGCTTAATACTTCAATTTTGCACCATGGGTTTCTTATAAGAAAATATAATGTTTTTAATTTTTTTTTCTATTTTTAATTCTGAATATTTTTTAATTATTTTTTTTCTATATTTTTTTGTATTTTTTTTTTGAAAATTTAACTATAATAAGGATTTGTTTTTATTGGTAGAATTATCATATAATGTAATAAATAATATTAGGTATTTTGCAGATAAAAATTGTTTCCCAGTTAAATGAAAATAAGGACACCTTAACAGTAGAAATGTTCCAAGAAAGCATCAAGGATCTAGAAAAGGATGAGGTGTTGCAAGTTTTACAGGACTGTAATGTTCTAGAATTGTGCCTAATTATTGCAATGAAACACCATAGTGAGATCTATGATAATCAGCCCATGAATTTTGAAATGATTTTGAATAGATACATCAAATTTGTGAATAAACATTCAAATATTCAAAATGTTGAACGGCCTGTTATCATGAAGGCTTTTGAGCATATTGAAGTAAGTTTTACATTTAAAAAATTAAATAAAAAAAGTTTACAAGAAAA
The DNA here is from genome assembly GCA_958510825.1 of Brachypterus glaber. Classification (NCBI taxonomy): domain Eukaryota; kingdom Metazoa; phylum Arthropoda; class Insecta; order Coleoptera; family Kateretidae; genus Brachypterus; species Brachypterus glaber. The sequence continues at coordinate 35,279,003 of OY294049.1, forward strand.
AACTGAAAATATTAAAAAATGGCGAATAAAACAATTGAAGAAAAAATATGTAAATAAAAAAAAAGTATTTTTTTTTTTAAATCACAAATATAGGAATTTTGTGTTTTTAATAAGCAATTATTATATTATTATAAGTTATTATAACAATTAATTCTTTTTTTAGACTTTGGAAATAATTTCAAAAATTAATGCAGCTGGAAGTAGAATACAAAAAGAATATCAATTTTTTAAGCTTTTGGTGACACCACAGCAGATAACTGAAGCAGTTAACAAGTGCCATGGTTTACCAACAGAAGTGATTCAATGGGTTACTAGTTCATTAGCTTAAACTATATTATTATAATTTATTTTAGTTAATTTAAATACATTTTTTTACCTTTACATATTTTTTTATTGAAACTCTACCAACTACAGGTCCCGTCAAGTAAAAGAAAAAACTTTAACTCAAGTCATTCTTTAGTAATATAGGTCACAAAACAAGGCTAAACAAGAGGAAAAAAAACGTAATAGGGTCCTGTAAAGTCGATTCATTCGCTTTGGTAACAGTGCAAAAATTTTGAGTGACGGATTTTTATAGCAGAAGAAGAAGACGAATTTATGATACGTAAACGTCAGTGTCGGTGCTTGATAAACAAATCTGTTTTCTATCAAATATTGGTAAATAAATAAATAATCGTAATGGCTCATTATAAAGGAGCAGCTAGTGAAGCTGGCAGAGCAATGCAGCTAATGAAAAAACGAGAAAAAGAAGTGCAAGATCTAGAAATAAGAAAAAAACGTATTGAGGAAGATCTCAAAATTAATAACATAGAAAACAAATTTGCTACACATTATGATGCTGTTGAACAACAACTTAAGGTAAATTATATCACATATAGTTTGTATAATAATATTACTAATGAATTTTACACAATTTAGAGCTCTACGATTGGTTTGGTTACACTGGATGAGATGAAAGCCAAGCAAGAAAATATTGTTAGAGAAAGAGAAAAGAAACTGGCACAAAAAGAAGCTGAAAAGGAAAGAGAAAAGCAAAGACAGCTGGAAGCCAAACAAGCTGAGAAAAATAAACAAAAAAAGCAGGTAAATCATTGGATTATTTTAATTTACACAGGTTTAGGTAAAACTGCAGGTTTTATCAGAAATTACTGGAATAACTTATAGTGTTAGGAGCATTCTACATAAGTGGGTAGTTTTATTTCAGATTAATGCTCTTTCATTCAACATGAATGAAGATGAAGACGAAGATGAAGAACTTGATGATAATTCAGAACTTGAAGAAAAACCAGTCAATTGGAAACGTAAAGATGAAAACACAGATAAGGTCAATAAGAAAATCAAAAAGGATCCTAATGTAGATACTAGCTTTTTGCCAGACAGGGAACGGGAAGAAGAAGAAAATAGATTAAGGGAAGAATTGAGACAACAATGGGCAGGGCAACAACAAAAATTAAAAGAGGAGGAAATTGACATAACATTTAGTTATTGGGATGGTTCAGGACATAGGAGGAATGTACAAGTTAAAAAAGGTATATTCATACAAAAAAAGTCATGTTGAAAAAAAAAATAAAAATATTTTTTAGGCAATTCTATCTACCAGTTTTTGCAAAAAGTTTTGGAGCTGTTAAGAAAGGAATTTTCTGAACTGAAAACAATAATGGCTGATCAATTAATGTATGTTAAAGAAGATCTAATACTGCCTCATCATTATACATTCTACGATTTTATTGTAACAAAAGTAAGTTTTTTTTTTAATTTTAAATAAAAAATTTCTTTGTTTGGAAAAATAGACTCGCCCGACGGCCGGCCGTCTCTTCTTAGCTATATTCTGCCTTCCTAGCTGAAAGGTCCTATCTGTGTATGTTAAACCTATGTAGATAGGACCTTTCAGCTTAGCACGGCAGTATTGGTATACGGAGGTCACACACTGGCACACAAAATAAAGAAAATCTCGAGCAGACTATGTATTTTATTATGTATTTTGGGTCGCTGAATTTGAATCCGATGTCACAATTTAAAAGTTAGCAGATTAGAATAAAGTTGCTCGAATTTGCTTGAAACTTGGTAGTCGGGGGTTTTTGGGGACGCTGATTACGAATCTGGTGCCAGTTTTCCAAAATTCAAAATGGCGGACCCATAATGGCGGATTAGATTTTTTAAAGTTTCAGCTACCCAAAATATGTAAGAATTGACTAGTGTGGTCTGCCGCACTCGATTATTTGTTTTTGTGAGCTGGTGTTCTTTAATCAATAGTTGATAACCCCTTATTGTAAAAAATAATCTTATGATTACCTAATTTTTTTGTCTTCTAGGCCAGAGGAAAAAGTGGCCCCCTTTTTCAGTTTGATGTCCATGATGATGTCAGACTTATCAGCGATGCTTCAATTGAAAAAGAGGAATCTCATGCAGGTAAAGTCCTTCTAAGGAATTGGTATGAAAGAAATAAACATATATTTCCAGCTAGTCGATGGGAACCCTATGATCCTACCAAATCTTATGATAAATATACTGTTTCTGATAAAAATAAAAAATAATATTTAATATATTTTTTTTAATTTAGGTAATTAATAAAAAACATTATTCTAAGGGTTTTGTTTCTCTGTCGGGTTTCCTGGGTAAACTATTTAAAACTGTAGATTGTTCTTCAAAAATTGGTTCTCCAGGTTCGTTCCAAAATTTAGGTACATGTGGAATTCTGTCTCTAATATCTGTGCTCCAGTGATGTATCCTGCATCTTACATTTACTGTTTCTGTGTTATTTATCTAAAACATACAATAATTAAAAAATGCTCAATATTGGTAAAAAAAAACAATTATTACCTTTACAGTTACATAGAATTCTTTGTTTTCAATATTCATATCAGGGCCTGAAATAGGTTTTTCTGGTAAAGTAATGGCTTCTTCTGGTACTATATAACCAGATTTACGGAATGATGCCTTAACATGCCATTTTTGTAAAGTCCAAGGCATTTCTTTATTCATAACTACAGATATTGAAATCCTTGAAAGTGTTTTTACAGTCTAAAAAAATTAAGATAAAAAATAATTTTAGTTTACACTGTGCTTTGTTACATCTAATGGGAGGCATTTGTTTACGTTAACAATGGTTTGGTAGTAAAAAAATCCCATTTTGCGTCTAAGTATCTAAGAATGGTCTGCAGAATAGGTAAAATATCTATTCTACCGAGCGGTCAGCAGAATAGGTAAAAAACCTATTATGCTGAGCGGTCGGCAGACTAGACACTTCCATTAATATATGTACATACTAATAAGGCGTTTGGTGAACTGTGCTTTTCTTCATTACTTTTTTCATAATTCTCATACTTCGCAACATTTTCTGGACTTGCATATACCCCGAAACCAGGTAGAATTAGGTTATTATAGGCAAAGTTTTGTTTTACTGTTACTCTATCACCTAAATTTCCTATTCCATCTACATATGAAGTCAATATAATGTCTATTTCTTTTGGTTTTTCTTTTGTAGTGTCTTGAACAAGTTCGTAAATATAGTGTCTGCTCCTTAATTTTTTTGGTGTCGCGTTTTTCTTATGTAATTGAGTTGGAAATTTTCTTTTTAATACATATGTAGTCTGAAATAATAATATATTATGTTAAATATTTTTCAATAGCTATTTGTAGATCTATAGAATCATTCTATTAGAATGTATGAGTATTTTACCCTTTGTTGTTGATGTAATATGTTTTCTGCATTTAATAATGTTTGTTCTTGTTTTATAATTGGGCTCAACACTTTGTTTAGTGCTCTCCACATTTTTAAAGCGTTTTTTCGAAAATTTACGATACTTTAAAGAACATAACCACACTTTTTAAACGTCAGAGTTTGCGTGTTGTTCAGAAACAAGAAAACTTCATTACCGACATGAAATAGTACAGGACTAAATAAATTTCTAAGCCCGGCTTTGAGCTGAAATCTTCAGATGTCGTTAGTTGTACTGAACTTAAAAAAATCTTTCAGTAATATGATTTTAAGATTTTTTATATGCTTAGAGATTATTTTGGTTCAAGATTTTTTTTAAGTACCTACTCATTTTATTATTTTTTAAATTAAGATAGTTTAATATTTTAATAGTTATTTATCAACAATTAAAAAAAAAATTATAATAAACGTGCAAAAAAAAACATTTAAATTTAAGTTAAAAAAAATCTGCAACATGATTTTTTCACACAGTTCATATTTTTTTTTTTCGCTTGATCAAATTTGCGCTGATGACTAATAAAAAAGGCTTCAAAAGGTTATGTCTAAAAAAAAGGCTTCAAAAGGTTATGTCTAAAAAAAAAGGCCTCATCGCCCACAAAGAAAAGCGCCCTTCGACTTTTTTTAGGCAGGCTTAAGCCCAGAATGTTTGGACTTTTTCCGAAAAAATAATATTTATTTATAACTTATATGGTTCATACCGAGACTTATAATATGAAATAACAACGAGCCACTTATTTAAATTATTATTTAGTTGAAATTTATAGTGACGTTAGAAATCTGCAACATTTCTGTAGAAGATCATTTAAAATGGTGAATTTTACGAGGTTATGTGTTATTTATTTATGCTTGTGAATAAAATTCTATTCTAACCACATAAGAAAATGACATTTCCAACCTCGAAATGATAATTTGGCCGAGGCGCAGCCTAGGCCAAATTATCATCAAATAGCATCTCTCTCTCATTTTCTTATTAGGTTATAAATATACTATTTTACGGTCCTTCTGCCTTTGGATTAAAAAATGCCTTTTTCTCGGAAACGCTTTATTTGATCAAATTTTGCGTAGAGTAGGGGGATATACCCCTGAATGGGACAATTTTGTTTTTTTGCCAAAATTTTATTTTTAATCTTTTTTACATATTTTTTTTTAGTTATCAGGTTTGGAAATAAAAGAACACAGTCCATGTGTTAAACCCGAAAAATATTTATTACCAAAACTACAAGCACTTTAAAAAAACACAAATTGTCCCATTCATGGGTATTTCCCCCTACCTTCATTGTTTAAAATTGTTCCCAGAATAAATATAAGTAATCAAAAGTCTAACCTTCAAAAACTTAGGGGTTTGGAACCATAACGGAAGTCCGCCCCTGAACAACATCTAAAAACTTCAGATTGATCGGTAAATTGCAATTTCTCGAAAACCATGGTTTTCGAGAAATCGTGGCCACCGCAAACGATAGGCGTGTCGGGGCAAGGGCCATGGATTCCACAATTTTCCGAATTTTCCAATAAAAAAAATTTCACAAACACATCCCAGGTAGCAAAATAACATCACATTCATGTTAGAACCATGTTAATATGTGACTTGTGATGTTACAATACTTGTGGCATTAACATTGATGTGACATCGCATGGATGTCCTAAGTCCTACTTCATTAACATCACAGTGTGATGTCCCAAAAATAACGTGTTTGTGATAACATCAATGGGATGTCACAAAAATAACGTGTTTGTGATAACATCAATGGGATGTCACAAAAATAACGTGTTTGTGATATCAAAGTTATCATAGGTATACCTATTAATTATTTAATAATATAATTGTAGTATTCCGTAATATTCTTATTATTATTTAAGTAGGTATATCCAATAACTAATAATAATTAATTATTAAGCTTGAGAAAAACAATACATTTCGTAATAAATATGCAATAAAAAAAAATAATACAACAAATATTAGGTTAGTTTTGTCAAAACAGTTATTTCGACCACTTATACCTAGCTAATTATAAATATAATTTGTTAATACTTACACCTAGTTGATCCATTTCACACAAAGACTATTATTTCTTTGATTTCACACCACAAATCTCAGTATGTCTGTTTTTCACACCAATAGAAAATATTACTTTGTAAAAACCAAAACTCGCGTGGCAATATGAACATGTGATGAAAACAACCAATGGGAATCGAGAATGTCCGTGTTGGTAAGTTGTAGTTCATTTGGGGACATCATTTAATATCACAAATTTTACATAGATTTAACATCAGTTTTTTCACATCGCATTAACGTGTTCAATTTAACATCAACTTTTTCACATTACAGTAACGTGTACACATTAACATCAAAAAAATTACTATAATGTGATGTTAAATTCTAGTAACATAACATCACACGCTACCTGGGATCGAAACATATACTATTTGATATTTTGTAGTTCGTTTCCTGTAAGAGTCTAAACAAATAAATAAATAAATAAATACAGTTGTGATTACACACTTGGAAAAAATCCTTAATTTTCCCGACCCAGAAGGTATATAACCCCTTAAGAGATTTTGGAAACATTTTGAGACACCCTGTTGAATAACCATTTCAAAAATTTATAATTGTATAACTTTTATTTTTAAACAATCCGGGAAGATATGTAATGCTACGCATTCCATTATATACTATTCACAGTATATGGTATATAGGATTTTCAATTTTTTTTTAATTTTCTTTTTGCGAAAAAAAAAATCAAAAAAAAAAAATTAAAAAAAATTCAATTTTTTTTTTTTTTTTGTTAAAAACGAAAAAATTTTGATTTTTTTTTATGATAGTTTTTTTATTTTTTAAAAAATTTTAACCCTCCATAACTCTTTTGTTTTGGAGGGATTACTTTCAAAATTGCTAGAATTGATCCCCATAATAAAAGCATTTTTTTCTGAAAAAGGTTCGTTAATCAAAATTTTCTTTCAGCTTTTTTCGATTTTTTAAAAAGTTTAACTCCTCGTAACTTTTTTGTTTTTGGGGGGATTACTTTCAAAAACAATAGGGATGTTCCTCTCATAGAACTTGATTTTTTCTGAAATTTTCGAGTCTCTCGGATTATTCCTTGTTGAGTTATCGTGTCTACAAAAAACGTGACAGACAGACAGATAGATGGACGGACGGACGGACGGACGGACAGAAGGACATTTTCAGAGTTTCTTATTTTTTCATGAAACACATTTGTATCCAAGAATAGTTTGTCTAGGATGTTTTTTGGCGATTTTGGGAAATTCGAAACTACCGTATGATACTATTCTAGCGCTACGCGCTGTGAATAGTACATATAATAAGCACCTAGTAATTTTTAATCATTTGGCGACAAGGTTACGCAAAAAATCGCTTGATACCTATTCGGTTTTTAAGAAATCCCAAACATTATAAATATCGTCGCACTGTTAATATACGTTTTTAAAATTATAATTTTGTCGGCATTCTTTGTGCCAGCTTGAAATATGCCTTTTTACTAAGAGCCTAGTTATACTGAATATTGTTGAGACGCGCATTAAGCCCCGTATGTCTCGGCCTGTATCTTAATACAAGTGACCAGCTGAAGTTTACCCCATATTAAGGTTGTATCCCATCGAATCTTTTCGATGGTCTGCTAGTCCCATTACTGCGTTATTGTATTCTTCACCAATAAATAATATTCTTTATATGACGCGGATCCCAAGTTCTGAGGAATGTCTGACCCTACCTCCGCTTTAAATATTTTTTCGGCTTTCAATTATTGTCGAAGATGCAAGGATTTCTATTAAGTGCATCTGTTTCTTAATGAATTCATATCATTTAATATTTTTTGTTCTTTTAGTAGCAGACCTTTACCTGGGACATTATTTTTCAAAATACATAATAAAAATAAAACCCTGCGTTTTTAGAAATCGCGCCCTTCCAGAAAGGCAAATAATCCATATACAGCAATTCTATAACTTTTTTTTTCCATATAGGAAATGGAAATAGAATATATAGTTTTTTTTTCAAAACATTAAAAAAAGCAATACTTAAATAAACAAATCTAGAAATCCTGACCTAGCTATCAACACTTTTCACGTAGGTAATCGACTTTATCATGCCTTGATGGCAGGGACACTAGATGGGTAGTTAGCTAAGAAACCTACACATAGGTGCCGACTCCGGGGGGGGGGGGGGGGGCTATACTCAACTAATCTAGTGTCCTTACTGACGAGGACCAGCAGCCCGAAACTGCGCAGTCTGCCAATATCACTTTGTACACGGAAAGAAATTAGTGGGCTCTGCGCTATACATTATAAGATATTTGGTAACAGTGGCAAATTATAGTGATTTAAGCTATAGATTATAAGGGACACAATAACTAATAATGTTAAAAATAAATTGGAAACGATTATATATATTACAGACACGATTATATTTATTACAGGCACTATTATAAATTTACAGAAATATTAGTATATTATAAAAATTATTAGCACGGACAATAATTAAATCTATTTAAGCTATAAATGCCATACTATTTGTTATATTTTATTATTCACTAAACAATTAAAGTATTTCATATAAATTTTTACACTGACTGCCATAATTGTAAGAGAAAGCCTTGTATTTATATAATAAGCGATTATAATTTGCTTGGTATGTGTGTTATAGCGCTCCTAGCTATAATTTTTTTTTCCGTGTACGATGATTGGATAAACACATAGAATATTTCATTAAAAATGTTATAATTTTGATTAAAATTAAACAATTTCGGTCTAACCACACGTTAGTGGTACACAGTATATACCTATCTAATGACTTTATTTTTAAAATGCATAAAGTCTGAAATATTTTTTCAGTCACCGTACACTGTTGACTCTTGGTACTGATGAGGGCCAGCAGCCCGAAACTGTTCAGTCTGCTAACATTACATCATGCTTGTACGATGGTTGGTTAAATAAATTGTATAATTAATAAATGGAATATTATATTCCATGTATTTCATTTATTATATATTAAAATATGTATAACGAAGAACCAAATTTCACTGCATAAATATACCCGAGTGTTCGTATATGATGGTGTCTATCTGATTGCTAATAAATAGCGTTCTCCAGCTTGGTATCAGCGGTTAGCGGTGGCAAGTTATTCCAAAAGGTAGATAAGCTGGAAAATCACCCCATAATTTGGCTTGTAGCGGTGCACACCTCACCTACAGATCTTACCCTGGCCGCCGTTCCGAAATTGTTAATTTCGCGTCCCGAACGTATTTGCCATTTACATAAATTCGCCATTACGTATGCGGCCCGCAAAGAGATTTAATTGCTTAACGGCAAGTAAGACTGCGCTTGCTGATACTCATACTGAGCTAATTAAATAAGGCTTCTAAACAATTTTCGGTTCTGCTACATAGCGACTAATGCGAATTTACCCCGGTCATTATAATGCATTATCCGGTTTTTTATTCGTGCCAAAAAACCGTCTTTTGTTTTGCCTAAACTGCCAGGATGTGATTTTTATGGCGTAATTATACTTTACTCGTATTCGTTATTCCGAAGGCATCGCCCAGAATTAAATCTTCATTTTTTAACTGCCCGCCATGTTTCACTTTCCCGATAGCACACTTTGTTCTAAAAGTATTCCTAGAACATTTTAAGAAGAAAAAATACCCACTAAATTTTCCTACAAAATTCATAAAATAGAAAAAAACAGAAGAAAAAAACCGCCTGCATAATGCATGGCTATAGTGAGCCATTAAAAGCGTAAAAAAAAATAAATTTAGGAGTTTACTAATTTATTCATAAAAAATATAGGGACCCTAAATAAAGTGACATTTAACTTCACACAAAGGGTTGAGACACCAATTTAGTAATTTCTGCAGGGTTATGTTTTTTTTGCGAATTGGCACTATTGGTATAGTAGAAGTGACATTACTTGTCAAAATATCCATAGACGTGTTTTTTGAAAAAATGTCACGACAATGTTCAGTGGTAAACTGTCGTAATTCTATTCATGCAGGATATATATTATTTCCATTCCCCAAATGCAATGCATTATTAAATGAATGGAAAAGAAGCATGTATCTTCCGAATTGGAAGATTTTCGATAAATCAAAAATTTGCGAAGAAAAAATATGAAAAAATGAACTTTAAAAATTTTAAATTTGTAACTTTTGTAGGCACACTTTTCAGAGGAAGATTTTATTTTAAAATTAAAAGAAACCGCAATTCCAAAAATTCAAAAAAATTGTAGTTTTAATAGAAAATTAAATGTTCCAGATGGTAATCAAATTCATTCTAAATTATCGAATTATGAAAAAATTATTTTTGAAAAGGAACAAATTATTTTGGAGAAAGATAAAAATATTTTGGACTTTTTGTTTGAATTGAGAAAATACTTGTAGAAAATGAAGAAAAATTTAAAGCACTTAATATATACATAAAAACCTTGGAAGAAGAAAATTTTAGTTTGAAAAATAATCAAAATTTGCGCAAAAATCAATATAATAATTTAATTTTATCATTGGGAGGTACATTCAACAAAAACCAAATAGAAATGCTTTTGATTAAAGATATTCAGTATATTCCATAAGTAAATCTTGATTTAAATTGTACAGGTACTTTAAAAAAGTACAATAATAAAACTATAAACCATATTTTCGTAAATAAATAAATTTGATGACCAAATATTCAGTTTGACATTGACACTTAAATATGACAATATTATTATATTAATTAATATCGACGCCTCTGTTCGGGTTGACATTTAACTATAACCTCAGATTTTGTATCTGACAGAATTTTATTAAATTTAGACATAATTATTACTAGATTTAGATTTGGCACCAAAGCACTTTGGATAAAACCATTGTCTTTCATTGTTTAACAATACTAGTGCTTGGTTGCCATTTTAACCTCAAAATCAAAGCGTGTCTCAACCCTTTGTGTGAAGTTAAATGTCACTTTATTTAGGGTCCCTAAAAAAATACGGTATGCCAATTGACATTTATGAGCATAATTCTTAATTTTAAACTGCGAAACATATCAAACCGCTTTGTCTTCAAACCGCACACATTAATATTTATTTGGCAATAAAAAAACTAATTTGACACAACCGTATCGAATATATAAATTATCTCGAATTCTACGTACAATTAAAACATAATGGTTCCAACTTAATAATGATTTGTTTTTAATTTGTTTGCAAGAACAACAAAAACATATTACAAGACATTCTTCATTCACATTGCCCAATCTTAGGTGTTATCTTGATTGTGACACATGTCAAGTGTGGGTCCGATGCCGGAATCCTAACGGTGTACACGTTGATGGAATAATAATGAATAAGCTTGATATGAACGCGCTAGTGATCAAGTGATCAGGTGCTAAAATCTTTATAGCGACTGCAATTAGTGACTTTATCGAACTGATATGATCTTCGTCGTTTCCGTTCACAGGGAGTACCACACATATACATTTCGGACAATGCAAGTCTATTAACGGTTTTAAGACTTTTTAAAATCTATCTATGGTCCATGAACGTAGAGAATAAGGACTGGTAACTTATAGTTCGATTTGGTTATGTATTGAATAAAAAGCGCGGGTATCTACGAGCGTGATGGGAAGCCTTCTAGATCGTAATTTTAATTTTTAAATGGTAGTTAGTCGGCGGCTGACAGATGGCGCCATGCGTAAACAGTGACATTATAAACATATGTTCACAGTGACGTTTATTTTTGGTGTGTGTTTTTATGAGAACATCTTCTTGGGTTATTCTAAAGTAAGTTATAGATACCTGGTATATGATTTTAGAAATAGCAAATAGGCTAGCCCACAAGGTCTCTAAATCTTTATATGTGGTTCATCAAAAACTGTAAGCCATGATTCTGGTGATTTAATTTTGAATTCTCAAGTACTATGTTTTCTTGTGTCAACTATAAATACGTTTAATGTTACCAAACTATAAAAAAAACCATTGTTATCACAAAATACTAAAAGTAATTACATAATACCGATAAAAATATTATAGTTTAGTAGCAACAAAATATTTTGACGTTTATTTCTAACATAAACAAAATTTTAGGTTATGTGTCATAGAATTTTATAAAATCATAAATCTAGAGTGCTCCATATCTCGCTCGTAGACTATTTCGCCATCTGGTGGATTTCAGTCATTACGTAACACGAAAAAGCTAGTTAAAACTGCGGAGTGTCACAGTGTTGTTATGGTCTGATAGAACCATTTGTGTTCTGTGAATAGAACTACCCAAAAATACGAACAGACTTAATTTTTTCACTACACTCCACACAAGTAGCTTTTGTTTGTTTGTTTTTCGTTTTGTCAAATTAATTTTAGACTAAGCCGACATTCTTTAGTCCAACTTCGTTTATCGTAATATAAAGAGCAATGCTACTGAATAGTAAGACTTATTACCTATTGGTTTATTTTTCACCTGTCAATTTTTTTTTTTCATTATTGTAATTATTTAAGAAGTGCCAACTTTTTAACTTACAGTTGTGTTTAGGAAATGGGACGGACGCTTGAACGCGCTCGGCGGTATTTTACGCTTTTTTTTTGGGGGAAATGGGTTTCGATTTAATTTTTTTCACAGTGTGCGTCGGGTGGATTGCAATGAAAGGGTGGTTAGGGGTTTTCTCTTAGGCAATAAGGTAGTTAGTTATATAGTTGAGTTCGCGAGTACTTACCGTGTAACTAATTAAAACTAGTAAAAGAGGTGAAGCGCGGAAGGGGGGCGCTTTCCTTCGGATTTATGGGGCAATTAGCACCCGACTTGTAATTTATACAAGCTATAACCCCCTGCAGAGTAACGCTGCTTCGTCTCAACCTTAAATACTAGGTGTCCCACATAGGAAGATTCCTCTTTTCCGCGATTGTATTAGAGTTCCACGTGATGTTGCAGATATCCTGAAGAATTCTTAAAAAGGGAATACATTGTGACTTCTCAGCGCAACCACTATGCAACTTTTATAAAACGTTTTTCTGTGATAACAATGTAATTCTTCAGCACTTCTTGTAGAAGTTTTGTCTACTTCCACTGCTCCATTTGTATCCTACCAGCAATCACATGTAACCTTTCAATAAGTCTTAATTACAATTAATATATTGTTTCATACCTATATGTTTTTTTTTAAGCTTTCTTTGCTAAAATAAGTTCGAGACACTATACAAGCTGTTCAACAGCTCAGTGTGCCTCATCTTGCGGATTATTACTATTTTTTATTATTGTTATTAGTTAGGTTATTCTATATTATATATATTGTAAACTAATTTTTTTATAAATAAATAAATAAATAAAAAAAAAAAAAAAGTATCTAACTTAATATATTAATTTTAGTTAAGACCTAGTTCATGCTACTAATTTAGTGCACATCACTGGATTAGTAAATGGGACCCTCTATGCCTGCCATTGGGAATACACTATATAGTCTACAGCTTTCCCCTTTAACAAACAAGCTTGTTTGTTACAAAAAACTTGCAAGTTACGAAGTTTATTAGAAGTAAATATAAAAAAAGTAATTGTTACTAAACTCCGCGCATTATCTATCTGAGTTGATGGTCATTTGTTTCTTGTTATGTGGTTGGCAGAATATATTTAGTTCCTTATGTAAGGTTTTCATCTTGTTTAAAATTTATTGTCAATCAAGACATTATTTTGACATTTATAAAAAAATCCAAATAATTTGCTTTAGCAAGAAGAAATAACAAGAAAAGTGCATAAAAAGAAAACTAAAGCATCAATCTATAAACATTTTGTTTAAATGAAGTAATATAATGGAGTGCTCTATAAATTTTTGAAGTAAACACTATAACAGAGAATTTATTGGTTAAAATAATACTGGTCCGTAATTTTATTCAGGTAATGTTAAATTTAAGTTTATAATAGCACTTTATGAATAAAAACTTACTTTTATTATAATTTTGAACAAAGTTTTACTTTTTAAACAGATTTTGTTATTATTTGTAAGACGTAAAATGACAGTCAATTTAACCTAAATGTTAAAAATTATCAAAAGCACAATGGGCTACAAAAATATTACTAAAAGTCATTTTTAAACCATTTCTTTCTTGATCCAATTTGTTACTCAGATAGATAATGCGCCGAGTATAATATACTCGGCGCATACATACATATATACATACATATTATGTATAGAATTCTTTATGAATATAATGTACATCCCTATAGTAAAACTTAAAAAAAAAACGTGTAATTTGCGAAGTTTTTTGTAAAATTCCTCGTAATTACATTCGTAATTCTCCAGCAGGCTCTGAATAATGAAAAAAAAGTCTTATAAGAAATTGAACTTCTTGAAGCAACATAGTGAGAACTTCTTGTAGAAGTTTTGTGTTTACTGGGTTATTAAAGTATGTACAGTAATTAGTTAATAACAGCTGTAAAGTATTTCTTAGCGCTTTTTCGCAGGACACATGTCTTTCGATATGTTCAAAGCCATATTCTCTTGTTTTAAGGCAAGAATTTCTTTGAACCGAAGTCAATGTCCCTGAATAAAGAGCGCTGCTTTTTATTCAAAAACCCGTGTTCTTTATTTAAAGACATTGACTTTCGTTCAAAGAAATGCTAGCCTTGAAACAAGAGAATATGGCTTTGGACATACAGAAAGACACGTGTCCTTGGTTCAAGGAATCCTTTTTTCTGTGTAAGATTTAATTGTAAGCATAAATTTAGCATCAAGAAGCTGCCAAATATAAATCAACACATCGCATAAAAATAAAACAGAGAAAAGTCAAAAGGTCGTACGGTACTCATTTTTAAACAAAAATGAAAGGTATATAAACCCTTGACACAACAACCTTGAGTTTTAATTTGGGAACTCATGTGAAACACGGGCTATTATTTTAATTTAATTAATTAATCTTCTGAAGGCACCATCCACAGGCTCCCATAAGCATACACATAACGTTATAAGCCTGCGCACAATATACATGACGGCACCTCAAGCCAATCACGGCATCGTATGTTATGTATTAGGTATGTTAGTAATGTGAACCTCTAGGCGCTTAAAGGTACCAGTTAAGGTTTTCATCTAAAAGTAGTCCTAAAGATTTAATCTCTGTGGTATATTTTAAGCCGCTAATTCGTCTTATTTGGAACACCCGGTATTCTTTAGGGAATGGCGCGGAATCGAAATTGAATCGTTATAATTATCTGTATACCTACCTACTAGAACTACCCTGCTCACTTCCTACCTAGCTGATGTATATTCATACTATTCTCCCACCGTGTTGTCTCGAAACTAATTTAACTTCTATCAAACTCTAATATTAAAACCCTAAGCTAACTTTCACATTTTAATCCTTTTTCAGAATTAATAATAACACGTAGTAAATATCTGTCACGGTAAGCCAGAGGACCAGCCCTAAAATAAAAAATAAATAAAAAATATTAATAAAAAAAAAATAAAAGTTGGGGTCTTCGAAAGTTGAAAAAAAAAATGTTTCGGCTCACCCTTATTTATATTTTTGCATAATTTTATTTAAAAATATCTTTATTCATATATTTTGTTGTTCTCGAAACCGTCGATAATTAGCTTAAAACCAATTAAAACCGTTCAGCTTATGAATATATCATATTTATAAATATGTATCAAGTTTGATTTTTACTCATTTTGCGGTTGACTTGGTTTTACGAGAGGACGTCGTTTCAATCATAGCATTTTCAGTTGATAACACAACACCCCACTGTTATAGAATGGGGTACACAAAAAAGGAGCAAGCAACCGAGAAAAATGACTTTCCGTATACTAGTGTATCTTTTTTTCTCATTGTGGAAAAATGGATTGCATAAAATGTCGCCGGAAAAGCCGGAACATAAAAAATATGAGGAAGTGAATTTTTGTTTCTCCAAATAAACAAAAATATTTAGGTCAAATACATAATTCAACGAAAAAAACACTAGATCCAATTTCTTTGATTGAAATCACAAATATTTATCTCATTTTTTATATTTTTTTCTATTTTGCGACTCTTATAAGCTCATAATCACATGTATTTTGCGTGTTCTTATAGGCCCATAAGAAGTCTTTTTTTTTCTTTTGGGTTGGCAACAGATAAAAGCCTATCGCTTGACGTTTTTCGTGCAAATTTCAAAGTCGCTTAAAAGTTCAATTTTCTACAAAATTTTGTGTTATAGGTTATTTTTTACCGTGTTAAAATTGTGGCTTGGTTACTAGCAGTGAAAAAGAAAAGACATGACTATAAAATATATCAAAATAATATTTGTTCTTAGAATTTTAAACGTGGCGAAAATTGTAATGCCAACCCGAAACAAAAATACCTAAATCAGTCATTAACTTAAATGTAAGCTTTTTAAAATTTTAGAGCAAAATAGAAAAAATTGTATAAAGCACTAGTTTCATAACACGTTTTTAGCACACTAGTACTTTAGAAAACTCGCCTCAAGCGGCTCGTTTTCTAAACTTGTACTCTTGCGCTAAAAACGGGTGTTATGAAACTATGGTCTGTTTCATCAAGCAAGAAGATTCCCCGGGGCCCGGCGTCGATAGTAGGGGCCAGGCAAAAATTTTCTGCCAGGGGTAAAGCTTTTTTCAGTGTCGAAAACTTTTATTTTGGCAAAAATGGGGTGCCCGGGAAAAAGGTTTCCCGGAGCCCAGGCTGGCCCTGTTCTGCCCTGCATATACTATTCAAACCTGTTATAAAAATACTCACTGTGCGATTTTTAATTTACTATCTTGCTTGATGAAACAGACCATAGTACTTTAATATACCTACTATTATTCGTTTGGACTTTTTCTTATATTATTCGTTTGTTTTTTTTATAGGCTTCTAAATTCAAAAAATAAGACCTTTTCGTATGTTTTCGATATATTTTGATAACAAAATTATATAAATACTAAAGATACGACTCTAATTTTTATAACCAATAGTAACACATACGTGCGGTTTATAAAAATTAAAAAAGTTTTATATATAATCCAGTGACAGAGATTTTAGATATTAAAGTTAAGTAAAGCCACTGTGCGCCATATCTCAAAAAAAACGAGCTGGCGTAACTAAAATGGTTTCGGCAAATTTTTGAGTGTTGCGTAGAGTTATAGGTCAATATATTGGTCTTTTTTCTCATTTTCCTCGACGCTCTGGATATTTGTCTTTTTTCTCTTTCTTCTCGACGCTTTGGGTTTAAACCTGTATAGAAATTTACGTTCCTCTATTTTTGTGTAACTTCCAATTTTTACCTAATTTAAAATGTCTATGGCAAATAGTTATATGGAAAATATTTGCTGAACTAAATAAAATACCGAAGTTACACTCTTGTAACTATTCATCTGGTTTACAGTTTGTAACGATTTTTTAGACTTTGGGGACCCAAAAATAGAATTTAAATTCGTAGAGATATGTAAGGGTTTTAGATTCATTAATCACTTTTAACTTAGGGAGTAGATCTATCAAAAACTGCTATCTATAAAATACAATTATATTTTCTTTTCAGTAAGGAATACAATTTTAAATTACAGCTACAATTAGTAGACCAGGCGGTATCTGTTTCAAAACACCCATGTTTGGGTAAATCGGATAGTAGTGAAAAATTTATTTCCCTGGACAAGAGCAGATATGTGGAAGGAGCAATGGCAAGAAATTTTCTATGAAATCCTGTCATACGCTCTCATATTATAATATTGCCCTTTCTAAAATTAACCCACTCCGCCTCCAGCTTTGTGGGTTAATTTTCTCATGGGCAAAATCGTAGTTTCCTCTTTCACACCATAAATAACTATTAATTGGAAAGATATACAGTGCGATTATAAAGTGCCGAACAGTTTGAAAAGAAAATACTCTTCGTTTGAAGCCACGCCTCTGTTAGAGTTGTTCGCGACAAGCCCATGTGATTGCTATGTACAAAAGCTCGGTGGTCAGTAAAACGCACACAGCTTTCTTGCATTCTACTCATCGCTAATGCCAGTTTTGCATTAAAAAGTGTTCGGCACTTTATAATCGCACGGTATAATGTTGAACACGTTATTTTAACTTCATATTTCTGACGTTATCATAACGTCAGTAATGTTACGTCTCTGGGCTGTGACTTATACACGTCACTGGGACGACAGCAAGACGTCATAATATGACGTCATGTAGACAGTCCAAAATTGAATATATGGGGGATAGATGGGGGATTAAGTTAAATAGTGACACAGGGGGTCTAAAATTGGTAAAAATAAGTTGACATAATTGCTTAACAGTCCTGCAACACAGCGACATTATTACTTCTTCGTATTTTGGTCTAATATTTCACCCATCAAAAATTCCAAATATGCACAGGTGTATTGGAATATAGACAGAAACTATAGCCGCCGTTTAATGAACACAAAAGTAATCATCCAGTTCTTAAAAAAACAAAAATAAAATGAAAATACGTAGTCTGTATACAAAAGCCTACATCATGGGATCTGAATGAAATATGCAGACCCTCTGGCTGCATGAAGTTTTCTTCTATGCGATACAATTATCTTAAAAAAAAATAGAAGAACGTGAAGAACGAACTCATTTGTTCAATTATACTGTGGGCAATTAAAATATGGTTCAAATTGGACCATTCGTTATACAGTTTTGAACCAGAAGACTTATCACCAGTCAATTATGCTGTAGGTACTTATAGATATAAAAATAGAATAAAAATTAATATCTTAATAAATAGTACGTTTATTTATTTATTGGTGATTTTTTATACATGCAAAAAATTAAAGCTTACATCCTACCACCATGGTAATACTGTTGATGGGAAAACTGAAGACAGCGCTGTTTCGTACTTATTTGGACCCCTCAGCACAGTATATTCCCACAGCATAAAAAAATCCATACCAATCCGGCCATGTGTTGTACCGTAATTAATACGTTCACTGCCAACGGCTAGTTTTGACAGCGGAGCAATGGGTATGGGCAAGGGAAAAATAGAAAGAATTGATTAATGTTGTTAGGGGCGCCAGTTACTTTAGCTTTTACTCCTTTAGGTAAGTAACAACCTAGTGTAAATACTTAAGCTTTTCAGTTTGAGAAAATATAACCTTTAAATAAAATAAGATAATTCATTTGAGAAATTTATTATAAATAAACTTAATGAAAGCACATCAAGTAATGTATTAATATATCTAAAAAAATATGTGTAATTATATTAAGATATAATTAAAGAAATCTTAATAAAAATTACTAAATTCAGAAATCATTCGACTTAAATGTATAAAGAAAACATGAAGTTCAGCAAGCACCAAGAAATGTATGTAAACAGCAATCATTTCTTGCAGTGTATAAAAGTCATGCTTAAATTAGAAATCATTTAATCAAAAGTATGATATTTAATAATTAATAAATGAGATTAAATGTTTTAAAAAAATAAGTACCTAAAAATGAACAAAAGCCAGAAGGGCATATAGTATTAAACAATACTATATCAGATCTGATAAAGTTTACAGTTATAAGAATATTGAAATAAAAGAATTTTAAATATGAAATATTGCTTTCAAAAGTTTTCAGAATGAGTACTTAGCTGGTTTCTGCAAAAATCCATGAGGTATGAATTCCATCGTCTCCATCTGTGCAAGTCTCCCCTATGCTGATGAATTCATTTCTCAAATGAAAAAAAAAATATATAGGCTGTCCCATCTACTTTGGAAAAATCATCTTCCAGGATAAAATGTATTATTGAAAATGTTGTCCGGGATAAAATATACTTTTGAAAATTATGTCCAATATAAAATTGTCTGCTAGACGGTCATATAGAATTTATCTATGCCGAAAAATACAGAACCATGTTCCAACAGAACATCACTCCATGCGGAGAACTTGTATATCAAATATACCAAAATAAACTTCAACTTAAATTAATATAATTCCATATTAATGGTATAGAAATAGTAATTAATGGTCTAGTAATGTAGTAATAATGGTGCTAAAACAATAATTATATCTCAGAAATATTCTAAGAAACAGAAAAACTTAACTTACGTGTCATACTAAGTCTTCGATGTCCATCGAAACGTTATAAATGCGTAATTGTAGAAAATAACAGTTACAATATCTTCCGCATTGTTTAAATATTCATTTTCACTAACTTTAAATAAAAATACATGAAGGATTACTTCGATGATTACAGAAAATAAACACTCGTCAGTAAGACACCACCATTAACAAAGTTGCTTCAAGAAGAACGAAAATCGACCTTATTAACCGGTATGAACCCTTCAGGTAAATAAAATACTATTTCTGAACTATTAGCGACATCTATGCAAGTCATTATCAACTACAGTTTTACCGTATAGGATTCCTAATAAAGGTAACGAAAACGACACCAAAAATAATAACTAAAAAGAATATTTCCTAATAAATCCGTATTAGTGATATCTAACCTCAAAATATTACTCTAAGAAACAAATATAAACAATACTTATTGTTTATCAGCAAAACTAATAAAAATACGAACAGAATACTAAGTGTCCTGTGAACTAAGTATAAACAAAATACTGAATCTAAGTGAGCAGTTCCAGCAAACTATTTTCAACAAATTCTAGATTATCCCGAAGGAATAAGCATACACAACTTTCCAGGAGAGACAAGCTACAGATGAAAGCCAGCGAAATCCAACCCTCAATAGACTCTGAAACATATAAAAACCAGGTAAGTCCATAGACAAATGTATTATAAAGAAACAAGTCATATGATTCTTTATTATTAAAAATCATATTCTAATTATGTTTTCTTTATGTTATTTTCAGGTAGAACTATGGAATAGAGACCCATATGGTTAGAATTCAGTTCCTGCTACAAAATAGTCCCAGATACAAAATAGTTCTGTACGTACGTAACTATTTATATACAAAATAAACATAAATTATAACGTAAGTAAACTAATAGTTTAATTAACCCTTGCTATATTACAAAGTGACGATTTATATCGTTACAGTGTATCAAATTATAATTATGATTAGCTGGCTAGCAACTGTATAATATTCCAAAAAAGATTTTATAGATTTTAAAGGTCTTTTTTCTACTATCTAATAGAAAAGTTAACATTTCTACAAAAACAAATGCAGTTTTCAGACCGACAAATAACCTATTTTTTACCATTTTACTGTTCTGCTCGTTACCATGACAGCAAGCGCAAAATTGAATTTTGCGCTCTGAGTGTAGGAAACTGGTATTTCAATCGTAAAACAGCTGTCAGTTATATACGAGATGTGTTACGCCATTTTTTAAATTTAAATGTTTTATTTATTTTGAAACAAATTTCAATTTCGTGTGCTAAATATTTGTGTGCTAAATTATTTCTTGTTACCGAAGAATTATGGAGAGTGACAGTGATGAGGATTTTACTTCTAAACCACCAGATTTGCAGGAAACTGTAAGTGCTGCGCCCTTGTTAGGTTATGAACTTGCTGCCTGAAAATTTATTTATTTATTTATTTTAGATCTTAGAAAAATTTTTGTTTTTATTACGAGAGCAAAATGTGATTGCTGATATCGATCAGCAAATTTCACGCTCAAGCAGAAATCCGTCATTTTGCAATCTTAATACAAAAATAACTATTTTGTGACAGACTTATTTCTTCACTGCTATTGCTTTCCGTTTTTCAGCACCTTTCATTTCCTTTTCTGGTCTTGACATATAAATTATATGATATAACCCATCGATTGCCACAAAGTGATAATGCGTTTAATAATCCAAAGGGTTAATAGTTTAAGTCTGAAATGTCTATTAAGTTATAATAAAACGGTGCAGTTAACAGTAACCCTGGCTCGTGTATTCATGCATCATTACATAAAATGCAGCTGTTATCAGAGTTATTACACCTTAATAAACTCAGTGGAGCGCCCGGTGACAATTGTGCTACACTACCATCAGAAGACTATAGGCGGCAATTTACAATTTTTGGGAATTGCGATTCTTTACGTTTTTGGATAGATTCAAGCATCAAGCAATAATTTATAAAAATTATATAGAGACATTATATCATAATCGATTTTATGATACTTTTTTTTAGTTTTTGTTGTAGAATTACCGTGCATAATTAAAATTTTAGTTTTTAACACTTGAGTGTTTCACTTTTGATTCGCGAAACGTGAACTTTTTCCTTCAAATGCATTTTTCGCGAAAACGGGTAATTCTACGGTATTACAACAAGAGTACCTTTTTTATGTATTTTTACATGATAAATTATATTCTTTCATGAGAATATAATTTATTATCATTAATACTACAAAAAGAAAAAAACGATCGCAAATACAAAAACTTGTGTCTAGAGCTCAAAGTATTATTAAATAAAAGCCGAAATTTTGGAGTCCCTTTCTAAGGGATGTAGCTTCTTTAAGACACGTTTTTGGATTTTTTTCCCATATTTTGATATAGAATCACCCGTTTTTAAAATAACCCTGCATAGCAATAGTTGTTCTATATTTTATAATAACTCCTATATGTTTAGAAATAAATACTAAAAAATCACATAATATTAATATTATATCAGCCAACTACTAAACTTTTGGAGGAACTAAATCCTGTTTTCTCAAAATAATATTTTTGTAAGTCTATAGAGTTTGTTCGGCAGTACAGCCGGATTCCTCATTATTCGGGAAACACATGCATCGTTTATCACACGGCCGCCTCCAGCGTCCCCGGTACGTGCCTTCGTTCGGAGGACCTGGAAACCTCCAACCCCCAAAGGCCCCCTACCCCCAAAGGTCCCCCGGCAGGAAATTCGTAACACATTCCACGTTCATTTCTCTAACTATACACTTTATACATATTTAACTATTTTCATTGTTTGGAGTCGACAACGTTCTTCGTTGTCTACATGGCGCAGCAGGTATAATTTTAACTTTTTTAATTTTCTTATAGGGCTAAGGAAGTTAATCTACAAATTGTACAATATAACCAAATTTTACAATACAAACTTCTAATACTATTAAATTAAGACTCAGCTACATGTACTTTATCTTACCAAAAATATTCGGCCTATAATTATAAAGTGTAAAGAAGGAATTTAAAATTTCTAAAAAGTCTACATGAATTGGAAGACTGTTGTTGAAAATTTGTCATATATTTGTCAAAATTGATGGAGAGGCCCTAGCACAAGCATTAAGCTTATTTGGGGCTCTTCATGACCCTATGTAACTAAAAAAATAAATAAAAATTAGGAATTATATTAATTATAATCAATATAATTCCCAATCAGATTTAAGAAATTATCCAAAAAATTATCTAAACTTAATTTATAGTTAAGCTCTGAGCTCGTTGATAATTATGATAATAATAAAATATACTAACAACGCAATCCGGGTTAATCCGTTGTGTGTGAAGTGCTACATGGCAAAGGGCCTACCAAAAGGCTTTTCTTTTTATATCTTACATAGATCTATAGTATAACAATATATTGTACTGCTAACAATAATAAACGTAGTAGGGTGTAAACATTTCAGGAAAGTAAAGTAATTGGCTAAGCATAGGATGGGATGGAGAGGTGCCTCAAAGCAGTCTTAGCACTAATAGTGTTAATATTGCAGTTTTCCCATTCATGAAATCCGTAATATATAGTAGTTTTCGTAACGAGTAAGCGACTTTAGTGCGAAGCGAAGTCAAAAAACCATTCGCTGTCCTTAGTGCACTAAGGGCTTGTCGCAAACGAGTTGCGAACAACATTTTTCGTTCGATCTACATTCTAAACTCTTTAAAATGTGTGCATTTTAAAGAATTAGCTGTGTTTAATTTTGACATTTGAAATTTTATTAACGTCAAATGACTTTTGTCAAAATGAAAGCTATGTGTAATCGTTTGGATAAATGAGTGTGCATAGTTGTCATTTTATTCAAATATGCACTATGTACTCGTGCGATAGAAAAATATCGTAACGAGAATATATAGTGAATATGCATTTTTCTTTATTTCGTGTACACTAGGTCGTACGAAAATATTTATCATAAATATGTATAACCAAAAAAATATTAAATTTTTTTCTTCTCATTTAAAATAAATATATTGTCCCTTTTGTATGGAGCACTCTTCATATGTATATATGAACGACTCTCATTGGATAGTACCTGATAGGTTTCCTAAACATTCAAGGAGTCAAAACCTGTTATTATGACTCAAAACGCTTACAAAAATTCACTCAGATCGACTTCATGTGGATATTCTTGTAATAACTGGCGGTGGGTTGGGACCCCAGTGCCCTTGGGTCATGGTCGGTGGAACATGGCTGTTTTATACCACCCACCCATCGCATATATACATCACAACCATGAAGTCATAAGGTAAAAAACATAGTCGTTGACAAAGTATCTAAACTAAAAAATTAAAAATAGAAAATAAGGGACTAAAATTATGTAGCGGTGGTTCGAGCCCTTCGGTGGAATAAAATTTTTCATTTATGCAATACGGCATCGAGACTTGTGGGCGCTTGTACAGTAAGGTTGCTCTCTTTGTGACATTGAGACTTGAGACCGACTGTACAGTAAAGATGCTCTCTTTGCGATAGCATCATAAACTGTTTGTTTCTATTTGACATAAATTGATAGTTGAAAGTTGTTCATTTTAAGGTCTTACAAAAAGTGGTTAGGAAGTCAGTATAAGCTGGTAGTCCATAGAAGATAGTTCAATGGGTCTCTGTTCCAGCGATATAGCATACATAGTTCACAAGCGTTATGAACTATGTATGCACTGATTAGAAGCGACCACAAGACGCCTGTCCCCACTCTACAACAACGCAACCCCAGTGTATAATAAAAGCTAAAAAAGATAAGAAAAGATGAATAATAAGTTATAATTAGTAATAACTGGCAACTCCCCGGGCTCTGATGATGATACATTGCGAAAAGTATCTATACAATAAAAATTGCAAGCATTCAATATTTTCACAGCTTTTCTTTTTTCTTTGGTATCATATGCTGTATGGTTTACCCTGTCCATTCGATATCACTTTCACTTTGACAAATGGACTGTCCTCTTCAACATAAAACACTCATATCTAGCATCAAATCTAAACACTAATTAGTCAGTTTTACTTTGCTCTATTGAATAAAATTTATTCTACATCCACAGTAGTGAGTTATTAGTTTTTTATTGACCTGTAAGAAACATAAATATTTTTCTTTATAAGGATATATCTGTCCTTACTGCAGTAGTTGCTGAAATGATTTACACTTCCTTACATATGATTTTTTAATATTTTAACATATTTTGTTTGGTTTATTTTCGAAATATTCATTAAAGGAACACCCATCAAGAACAGTGTATCATTTGAGAGAGAAAAAACGAGTAAGATTTTTGGGCATAGCTGCCCAAATAGCTAGTCTTTTACATCGGTACTTAGTGCTACTAAGAGTGCCGATGTAATGAAATCTTCGCCCAAAAGTCAAAATCTTTGACCATGTTTTTTTTCACATCGACGTTTTAGACCTTTCTGAGTCGAAATCAGTGGGGTAAAACTCCTATTTGTAGCGTTTTTTGGTTATAATTAATGCAATTATTATTCTATTTTATTAATCTAGCACTTATATGAAAGATAATTTTAAATTGGTCAAAAAATTTTACAAACTATTTTTTCCTAAAATGCATTGTTTTCGAGATATTGGCGTTTAAACTAAAAACTAAAAAACTAATAAACTTTATTCACTTTAACAAATATTACATATCTAAAATATATTATAAACTAAACTTCACACTAGGCTTAGCCTGTATCGTGAAAGAAACATGTTACATTTATTTTATAGTAATCAAAATCATGAACATATAAAAAATTAAAAATAAAGTATATAATAATAGAGAAATAGGGAAATAGAGAGAGAAAGATAAATAGAGAGAGAGAGAGAGAGAGAGAGAGAGAGAGAGAGAGAGAGAGAGAAAGAGAGAGAGAGAGAGAGAGAGAGAGAGAGAGAGAGAGAGAGAGAGAGAGAGAGAGAGAGAGAGAGAGAGAGAGAGAGAGAGAGAGAGAGAGAGAGAGAGAGAGAGAGAGAGAGAGAGAGAGAGAGAGAGAGAGAGAGAGAGAGAGAGAGAGAGAGAGAGAGAGAGAGAGAGAGAGAGAAAGGGAGAGAGAGTGAGAGTGATAGTATATTTGATTATATCATCTAAACTTCTTAACAGTACATTTTTTTTGTTAATTTCCACAAAAATATTTCCGTTGTAAGGCCAAATTCTACGCCCTTTAAAATTTATTTGCGCTTCTTGAAGTAACGTTCTTTTTCTTTGTATGAGATCTTCCGTAAAAAATATCTTTTCACCTTTAAATTTTTTTGCGTTCGACATGATGGTTTTTTTATCTTCGTACTTTTTTACCTTTATAATTACTGGCCTTATTTTATTGTTAGAAGATCTCCCTATTCTATAAAAATGTTCGATGTCATGTGGGCCAATAGGAATATTTTTTTGATTAAATAAATTTGATATTTTATTTGGGAGATTCTCATTTTCGTCTTCTTTAATTCCGTAGACACATATATTATTTATTTTATTATTTTGTTGAAGTGATTCCATTTGCAACGTCAGCGTGTTTATTGTTTTTTCATAGTCTGCGATTTTTTCCTTCATGTCGGTAAAAGTTGACTGAATTTTAAAGCAGTAAAACGTTTAGCATATCTCACTTATTTATAACCCGAATTCAAAAAATTAAATTTTAGCTGTTTTTAAGTCCTATAAAAAATGTTATATACAGTTTTTTGCTGGAATATAAAGTTTTGGAGATAGCGAGTTTCAAACTATAATGGGATGGGGGCCATGTCCCCCTCCCCAGCGAGATATATTAGCATAGAAATACCTTCAAAATTGTATTTTTGGTGAAATCGAAATTTCCCCCCCCCCTTAAAATGAAATAAATCCACCCCTGAATCAATCAAAGCAAAACATTTCTCAACTGATTTTGAATCAGTTTTCGAAAATATTTAGATTCAACAAGAAATGCAAAAAATAATTGTAGGTAAAGGGGAAAACTCGGTAAGGAAAACTTGGGGAAAAGGCAATTGTTTCCTAGTAGAATCCTGTCCTGCTAATTTTTTTACTACACCACTGCTTTAACCTCCCCCAAGAAAGATTCTAGATACGCCTACTGTATATATACGCTCTAGAGTTTGTTTTTCTTGGGATCAGTGAAGAAAAAACTAGTTAAAATTGTCGTTTTTTCCCCATCTCTATATCTGTAATTCGAGTATCGACGGTATCACGGCTTGCATATAACTAACATCAATTTCTCAGGCTGTCAGAGAATCATTGGATTGGAAATAAAACGTCCAAACCCAAACGTATGCCTCACAAAGGCAATAAATATACATGAGATGGCCCGGCCGATCTGATGTACACTTATTTCCAAAAATTAATTTGTTAAAAAGCAGGTGAAACACTGACTACGATGTTTATATCGTAGAGTACATATATTCTGCGTTTTTAGTGTTAATTTGAATTATAAATACATGCCAGAATTGGAATAATTTACTCCTTGAAACGTAACATTGTCACAATAAAGCTTTAGCTAGTTTTTATTGCTAAAAGTTTCTGATACTTTGGAGGTAGTCTAAAATTGATGCAAAAAAACAGTCTGTTTTTTTTGCAACACGCTGTATAATATTATTTTTTTCAAAACATATTGCTCTCAGTTTAGGAATCATCCAAATTTAGTAGAATACACAGAAAAAAAAAAGGATTCCTTGAACCAAGGACACGTGTCTTTCGATATTCAAAGCCATATTCTCTTGTTTTAGCATTTTTTTGAACCAAATTCAATGTCCTTGAATGAAGAGCGCGGATCTTTATTCAAAAACCCGTGCTTTTCGTTCAAGGACATTGACTTTGGTTTGGACTTGAAAGAAATGCTGGCTTTAAAACAAGAGAATATGGCTTTAAACATATCGACACATGTCCTTGGTTCAAGGAATCCTTTTTTTCTCTATAGTTTTCTAAATATTTTAATTTGAAATTGCATGATTTTTTTGGGTTGAAAACTTTAATTGCTGAGCAGTTCATATCTTAATAAAGGTAAATTCTATGTTTATGTTAATTTCAATTATATGTATATATACGGAAAGAAATTAGTGGGCTCTGCGCTATACATTATAAGATATTTGGTAACAGTGGCAAATTATAGTGATTTAAGCTATAGATTATAAGGGACACAATAAC
This sequence comes from Brachypterus glaber, assembly GCA_958510825.1. Classification (NCBI taxonomy): domain Eukaryota; kingdom Metazoa; phylum Arthropoda; class Insecta; order Coleoptera; family Kateretidae; genus Brachypterus; species Brachypterus glaber. The sequence goes on from OY294049.1 coordinate 35,306,849, forward strand.
TAATAATGTTAAAAATAAATTGGAAACGATTATATATATTACAGACACGATTATATTTATTACAGGCACTATTATAAATTTACAGAAATTTTATTATATTATAAAAATTATTAGCACGGACAATAATTAAATCTATTTAAGCTATAAATGCCATACTATTTGTTATATTTTATTATTCACTAAACAATTAAAGTATTTCATATAAATTTTTACACTGACTGCCATAATTGTAAGAGAAAGCCTTGTATTTATATAATAAGCGATTATAATTTGCTTGGTATGTGTGTTATAGTGCTCCTAGCTATAATTTTTTTTCCGTGTATACGGACCGAAATTAAGAAGAAATTATTGGTATCATTATCCTTAGTGCAGACTGAAAAAAATGACGTTCTTGGCTCAAAGTAGTCAACACTCTTGGCAGTTATTCTTTTAGCTTAAAAGATGTGTATCTTCAAACAAAAGTATTTATCTTGTCCCAAGAAAAGTGTCGCTTTTGAAATATTTTTAAAATTCTCTTGGACCTGGCGCATTTGAGGCAAAAACCATTTATCTTGTTTTAAGATTGTTAAAAATTAAATAATTTTAAATACTTTGGTCCAAGAATTTTTCTTTTGAGACAAGACCACTTGCATTTCACACGAGATCAAAGAATTTTAAGTTAAAGATTCAGAAAAATCTTGGCAAGTGAATTATTTTTTCATGTTAAGAGAAGGCACTTTTGTACGTATTCAAGAGTGCAAAGCATTTGGCCTAATTTCATATGCTATTACCGCAAAGGGTCCTTTTTTTCAGTGCAAGTTGAATTTTGTCCAATCAAAAGCATTTTGATTGGAAACTGTACGAGTGCAAGTTTCATGAAGGATAAATAAATTTTATATAAATTTTTACAAGCTGAAATTGTGCTGGTGCAAATTATCAATGTGATTCTTGCTGGATAAACTCTGTTTTTTCTTTATTGAAAATTTTGTTTCGAAAATGTACGAGAGAAAAATTAAATCTTTACCAGGTACGGTCCTGGATAGAATTCGCTTTTAACATAAATTTTCATTAGACAGTATTTAATCAGTTTCGAAAATTTATTCATAGAAAATAATAATTTCATGTTTATTCATTACTTAATTAATTATTACATAATTAAAAAAAATATAAAATAATTTAATCACAATTTCTTTTCTTCCTGCCTTCCTGTTTTTTTTTTTAAGGATGTAGTTGGTCTTAGAACTTCTAAGTTAGAAGTATTTAGTGAGCTTTTTTTCGTAATATAAGTATTTAACTTTTGGTAGGGGCACAAAATAGTTTGGGCCTTGCTTCTATTTTAAGGAGGAATCTAACTTGAGTTGGCGTGTTTTAGATTTTGAGTTATTCTTTTTTTTTTTAATTTTGAGTTGGCTTTTTATTGTTTTACATACTTCAAAATGTTTGTTGCGTCTGTGTACAATAATTATTAGTGATTTATTTTTTCTTTTATCCTAGGTTGAGAAGTAAAACTTTTCGTGCAATATTCAAAACATAGTCGCGTAGTCGCTTTTTAAAACAATTGACAAAAAAAAATATTGTCAAAGTTTATATCTGTAATTTAATGTAGAAAATTGTATTTATGTATTTAAAATAGGATGTATAAAGTCCAACTTTATGGTAAAATGTTTGTAGATGTGTTGACAAATGAGATACTTCGAATTTTAATTTGTTCGAAAACAATTGAAAGACCCCATCGAAACGTCACAATTTAGAGAAAATAAATTTTTTAATTGAATACCCCCGATACCCCAAAAACCTAACCTACAATATTATACTACGGGAAAAAATCATCTAACTAAAAAAAATATTTAAAAAATATTTTTTTAACACATTTCCAGTATGTATTAGTGCATATTAGCATTAATACAATCCATTATTTTGCTGGATAGGAAATAATGCAGAAAGACAGAAAATAAACACTATAATGTGTTCCATATCAAATTTTTGGATGGAAATTTAGGAATTAAGTTAATTATGAATGAGACTATTTAATTTACCTGTGACATAAAAACAGTACCATAATATGATATCCAACAACTTTAATTTACTTATCATATCCCGTGCCAAATATCTTAAATTAGTAATGCCACTATCTATTACATTATTTGATGATCACAAAATATGGGAAAGACGCCTTATTTTAGACGGTTTCCTAATTTTGGATAGTAGTCTATCTAAGATACTCTCTGCAGAGGTAAACAGAAACCTACTTTTATGTAAAGCCAAAAGTCAAACTAAATTCGTTCTGTAATATGATAACGGTAGAGCTTCTCCCCGTTAAATAGCAGCAAAAACAGTTTAAATGGACTGCTGCCTATTTAGAAGATAAAGAGAGAAATTCTACAGAAAGAGATAGAACTATAATTATTGTTTAAAAATAAAATTATGCATATTTTAGGTAAAAATAACAATTAAGATTATATATACTATTTTTTTTTATTTTTATAACACAGCTATGTGTACAGTAGGTCTAAAGTTTCCTAGGAACTTATGACCTACTCCTTAATTGTAAGTCATTGATAATACTCCGTTGTGTGTGAAGATTTTGTACTTGTTTTTGTGTTTAATAAGCTGTTTTATGTACTCTTTAATAATTTTGCATATAATGCACATTTTTTGTGGCACTTTGATAAAATCCAAATATAATTTTTTTTGGGAATTTTCTTTTTGGGTTGGTACTGAAGACCTGAATTTTAGTTGCCTAACGTATTAGACTGCTGTCCATTGCAAGTGGCAAAATTATGGTTCCTATAGTATTCCTAAAAAATTGCTTAAATTCGAGATAAAATTACTTATTTGCAGAACAAAATGCCAAGGAATAAAAAGAAAGATAAGCAATGGGATTCAGATCTACTTTGAAAAATAAAATGGATATGTACGAAATTAGGAACCCTTTTTCAAATGCACAAAAATGCGAAAAGTTTTTTTAACCGTATTTGTTGTAAAAAATAAACTGTAATAAATTTTTTTATAATAAATAATGGTTCGTTATAATAAGTAGTATGTTGTTATATAAAAAATATATCAAAAAGTAATAACGACTATTAAATACCTATTGGATAAATTTAAATGGTATCCGAAATTAGGCGACTTTACTATTGTATTTAGCGAATAAGGTGGTTGCAGGTATTATGGCCATGTATTTATTATGGCCAATTTGACATATTTCAAAAAGTAAGAATGAAAAAATTTTGATTACAGTATTTTAAGTTAGTGTTTCTAACAAGATTCCTAGGGCAAGCGCTAGATCGCGCCACTATTAATGGCTTTAATTCTGCAACGATTTTAGTGATTTTCTTTTCGTTGGTAAACGATTATATAAAAATTTTAATATTTTGAAAATTCATAATATTTGATTACGGTAAGTACTTCACATTTTATTTATATTTTATTATAGCAAAACTTCGTATTTAATAGTTGGTCTATATAGAATTTCAGTCAGTAAACGTAACTTAAAAAAAAAATTAGGAAATCTTCTACATTACAATGTAGAGTAATATGGCCAGTTTGTGTGTATAGTAATATGGCCATGGCAATAAGCATGTTTCCTTCAGGAAGCTATGAGGCTCGGTGATAGATGTTACGTTTTTTTACATAAATATTGTGTTAGACTAACAGAAAATTACAAAGGACCATTTTTATTTAGATTGTGAATAATTAAAAAAAATAGCTATGTTTTACTTTACCTAAAGCCATTAATTGTTTTTTTTTTTTAATATTTTATAGTGTATAGTTTTCATTTAACATTTCATTTTTTTTTATTTTATATAATAAAAGGCAATAAAAACAAGCATATATAAATACTTAACTTGATAATATTTAGAAAAATATGATTTATTTTATATGTGACCATATTACCAGCACCGTGTTGGTAATATGGCCAATTGATACATTTTTTTTAAACGGCCTATATTTTTTATTTTTTAAAACTTTTCTCATGTTTTTCTTTAATAACTTAAGCATAAGTAATCTGGGCTCTATAAGTATTATTTTGTTTTGAAGTTTTCTCCTTTAATTTTTATCAGCAATTATACGTTAGCATGGGCATAATACCTTATTTAAGAAAAATATTACTTTAAAAATAGCGTCAGTCAGTCCCATTTTAACTACGTGACCAGTGTTTGTATAAATAAATGATGGCATTTGGAAAAACATCATTTTCCACCCAGAAATGTATTTAAAAAAGCTATAAAACAAGAAAATAAAAAATTTAACTTAAAGACAAAAAGAATCTTGAAACGTTTTTCGTATTAAACCCATTTAATCCTACAGGAGTTTTCATTAAATTAATTAAAATACCTCTGCTCTGTACGTTATTCAATCTCTAGAATTTACAGCCGGGAGTACACGAGAGGGAGAGTAACTTTTGGTGAAGTTCCACGGGACAAGGAACCTTTAAAAAGTAAAAAGAATCAAATTTTTTTTTCATAGGGATTACCCTCACAGAAATTTTTTAGTAATTATTACTGAATTTCAGTAATTTACTACTTATGGCTAGTAATTCCGCAGTAATTTATTACTTATAAATATTATTACTTAAGTAATAATTACTATTGAGCAGTAATTTATCATAGACCTTAGTAATTTTATTTTATTACACTAATGATATATTATAATTCTTAATAATTTTCAGTAATAATTACACTAGTAATAAATAGGCAAATAATTAACTACTGCCAATCAGGGCCGTAGCTATGGAGGTGGGAGCGTCCCCCTCCCATCTTGAAAAGTCGTATATTTCATTGATTCAAAACAAAAGTTTATATTTTATCATGTTGAAAAGTTATATATTTCATTGATCCAAACCTAGTTGTATATTTTATGGATTCAAAAAGTCGTATATTGCAGGGATACAAAATACAAAAGTTGTATATATCACGAAAAGGTGAGGACCTTTTTTTTCTGTCCAAACGAGGAAAAAGTTGTATTTTTAGGCTAAAAAAAGTTGTAATTTTTGACCTTCTTCCCCCACCACAAAATCTTCTTCGCTACGGCCCTGCTGCCAAAAATAGTAATAAATTACTGGCAATAATAAATTTCTAGTGTTATACCTTACCAATACAAGCGCAGCCGAGATAGATACAAATACAATATAATAAGTAAAATAAATGTAAAACTATTTGTTTGTGGACGAAATAGAAAAAACTATGTTAATAATTCTCAGTAATAATTACACCAGTAATAAACTGCCCAATTATTAATGCCAGTAATAAATTACTACCAGTAATAATTTAAACTAGTGATAAATTTACAAGTAATAAATTACTGCCAATAATAAATGTCTAGTATGACAATTAAAACTAGTAATAATTTGGCGAGTAATTAATTTCTGCTAATAATAAATTACTTAAATAAATGATAAATTAATAAACTATCCATGGATGCAGTACTGCAGTAATAATAACTAAAAAAAATCTGTGAGGGCCTCACACTACTCGCCAAGTATACTTGTGAGTGCCTTAATTTTAGTTTAAATCCTCTTTCTCGTGGAGCGTCCCATTTGAAATTTCTATGTTTCTGCCTGCCATTTACTAAGTCCGGGTAAATTCCGGTCTTGCTAACCGGATACGGAATACTTAGGGTTATCAGTAATTCATACCGGACTCAATAATGACAATGTGACAACCGTTACAAAACTAAGACGATCGAGATGGGATCTTGTTTCTCTAAGTTTTGCTGCTTACAAGTGTTAGTCTTAGAGGGAGCTTAATTGGCGTGTATCCTAATTGGAACAGGATATGATACAGTTAAACTATTAGCAAGTGGTCCATTGTTAATCATTTTTATAAAATCATTAAAAAATATATACTATACTAAAACCAAATTCTTCAAATATGATTTACTCAAACATATGATGCTTTTGATGTTAGGGTAGACCTTATATTTTTTTTTTCACCACCAGCCTAAAAGCACATTTTTATTACTGTTCTTTTCATTGGTAGAAATATTATTTCTCTACCTATGATGTCAGAGGTTCTAAAAATAATAAAATTGCACCATGCTTAATAATGAATTTTTATTCAGCTGTTTTGGCATCTGACGTTTCACATAATTATTAAATCGCATTGCTATTTACAACTGTCTTTAGGCACCAAATTTATTTATTGCATGATAAATTAAAAAATATTAACTAAATTACACGGAAAGAAATTAGTGGGCTCTGCGCTATACATTATAAGATATTTGGTAACAGTGGCAAATTATAGTGATTTAAGCTATAGATTATAAGGGACACAATAACTAATAATGTTAAAAATAAATTGGAAACGATTATATATATTACAGACACGATTATATTTATTACAGGCACTATTATAAATTTACAGAAATTTTATTATATTATAAAAATTATTAGCACGGACAATAATTAAATCTATTTAAGCTATAAATGCCATACTATTTGTTATATTTTATTATTCACTAAACAATTAAAGTATTTCATATAAATTTTTACACTGACTGCCATAATTGTAAGAGAAAGCCTTGTATTTATATAATAAGCGATTATAATTTGCTTGGTATGTGTGTTATAGCGCTCCTAGCTATAATTTTTTTTTTCCGTGTAGTACCTATAAAACATGTCTTACTAAAAACACTTCGAAAAGTGAAAATCATTGGTCCATCATATTCAACCATAGATTATACAACCCATATATTACCGTAAGGATCATAGATTACTAGAGGTACAACCTCCATATATTGATTTTTGAGGCAATAGATTCTCCCTCACAGTTTTCGCCTGTCCCCTTATTTCTGGGGGAGTACCAGAATCATCACTTTGCATTTCACTTTCCATTTTTATATATTTTATTACACTTAACACGGAAACACTTTCTAACTTAATAATTTTAGCAGATCACCAGAAAATTTCTGCCAGAAATGTCAAGTTCATTTGTTTTTTTAATGGCCGCGAACGGCTACCGTTATATTTTACATTTATTAACTTTTTCATTAAACTTTAGTAAAATAAATAAATAAATAGCTAATTAATAGTACTGGTAGTGAAAAAATTACTATATTTTCCACGTGAGTGAAGATTTAACATTTTAGACCGCCTCTTTGTCGCAGGTCAAAAATGTTAAACTTCTCTCACTTGGTAAATAATATACTATTATTATCTTAAAATTTTCACTTAGGTGAAAATTGTCTGTCATTTTTGTATAAGTGAAAAGTTTAAAGGACTTAACATCTAATTTTTTTCCTTTTGAGCATACAAAAATTATGTGCCAAATTTCAAAATGATCCTAAGATTCTAATTTGTTCCGAAAATCCGCCAAAGTTGCACCTAACACTAAAATTTACGAATGTCTACCATAAATGTGTCAAACGTTAAACAAACATTTTAAAAATGTATCAGATCGGACTGAATTTATTTTTAATAATTGCATTCTAATATTTATTCATAATATTAAAATGATTTAACTAAAACAAAACGAGCTAAGCGCCAAATAAGAGCTCCTAAATAAGTCACTTTGCGAGGATTTTTACTAATAGTATATTACGCACCGAGTACGCAAGTTTTTAGTGCACGAGAGTAAAAAAATCACTGAAATGGTTTGCGTCGAGGTGATTATATTATTTTTCCTACGACCTAACAACTAAACATAAAAAAAAACGCAAAAATTGTCAATTTGAGGTTATGTGTTTGACTTTTATCAATTTTCTCACAGCAGATGTGTAAAATCAGCTAGTTGTCACTTCCCATCCGTTGTCATAGGTAACGGATGGGAAATACGCACTAACTACTAACTAGGTCGTAGGTAAAATTAATTTCATTTGCCCCAAGAGTATTAATGGCAAGGAAATCATTTCGTTTGCCTCAAAAACACCTCTTTATCTGAATTTTTTATACAAACAAATCTGTCAAGATTTTACTATCTCTCAAATTATAAATTCTAGGAATGTAAAACTTTTCGGATTATTTTTTTTAGCAAAACCCTTGAGTAAACCTATTAGATATAGAAAGAAGAAAATAGATTACATCAATGGAGCATTTAACACAAACAAGTATTTAAAATGTCAAAAACAACGACCATGTTATGGTAGTTTAAATGAGTTATAGAGGGTTGTTAAACATGTTTTCCCGTATCCCAACTAAATATCAGTTCAGGGGTGGTCAAAGAATTATGGGACAGACTTAACTTCCACCTATGGTCCATTAAAAAAATACGATGCAATGTAAAACTTAAAAAATATCTATAGGGAAAAAATAATCACACGCTTGAGCAAAGTTTAATATTAATTATCAGGCATTTTATGTTCTCAAAACCGACTTCCAAAAAAGCAGTAGGTTATCAATTGGACCTGTGACTTTGTTTAACTTAACTTTGGAACGGATGGACGGAATTTCATAATACTTTTTGCAACCTAAAGAGGACATTCATGAGGTGGTCCCGTTTCAATTTGACGCTCGGATAATGCCGGGTAAGCCGGATAATTAAGATAAATCTAATAATTTTAACGCAATTTCACTTAAAACGGATTAATTTGGTTCTAATATCAAGCAAATATTTAGAGAAATATCGGATAACTCGGATAAGCTGGACAACTTGATTAAGGGGTCATTCAAACATTACGGCTGGCTAAAAATCTTTGAAATGCCGCTAGACTTGATTCCGTGGACCTGTAATATTATAATATTAAAATACCAAGAGCAAATGATAAAATTTGTGATTATACCGTAAGGCGTTATTTGATTATTACTTAACGCTTGGTTTGGACTTTTATTACTAAATTAATTTTTTAGAAATTTATCTTAGTGCGTTCTGACGTCAGCAGCTTGTTGAGATGAAAAGACAACTATAATTTAGCTTAGATGACGTTAAAAATCTACAAGTTCTGTGTCTCTAAAAGGTAAAAAATAAAAACTTTTAACAACAAAAATATACCGACTTTTATGTCTCCAAAGGTAAAAAATTAAAAATAAGTCGGTGCCATTTTCACAGCAAACAATTTAACAACAAAAATAATTTTTAGTATTTAATTTAGGGAATAGTGAGATTGGCAGGGTAAATCCATGGTAACTCTCGTAACAGCCGCAGAAAAAATTACACTTTCTTTTAAATATTTTATTACATTATTATTGAAGACTATTTGTTATTTATTATTATTAAAGATTTTTTCTTAAAAAGTGATAAATAAAATATTTAAAAGGAAGTGTCATTTTTTCTGAGGCTGTAACGGCAGCTACCATGGATTTACCAGGCACCAAATTATTTTTGTATTTTTTTACCTTTTAGAGACATAGAAGTCGATTCATTTCTTTTTTGTTAAAAGTTTTTTTGTAAATATTAATCCAGCACATTCACATTAAGTAGTCACACGGCCTAGCTCTACGTACTTCAAAAAAGTCTAATGCCATGACAAAGGCGCGTTATTAAATTATTTTTCTTTTTTATCGACTGCGCCAGTTATTTCATTTTATTGCCACATTTTGTAAAAGATTCGACCAATTGGAATGAGGCAAAGACGCTCATACATGAGCACATATGCAGCTTGGCAACAGCAGAAAAAAACACCTTGCTTTATACTTTATTCAACAACGAGTTCAACAATAAATATTTTTTCTAATAGCATATTTTAACACACAGAACTCGTCATGTAGAATACCCACGCTAAATTAATTTCAAAAAAGTTCGAACAACTCTTGAATTTTTTATATAAAATTTCGTACGTGCTACAAATGTGAAATTCCATTGTCCATTCTCGCACATTTGGTGGAATAATTATTAACCCTGTGGACTAAAAAAAAGAGAGAAAGGAACCGAAAGGATCTGACCCAAAACGCAAAACTCTATTTAAAAGTCGTGCTGTGTGTCCGGGAACTCCCCGCTGAGTAACTTTTCACCCCGATGGCCATTGAAATGCCCCTCCCAGGGTTGTATTCGAGCATAACTAACGTTTGCAATCTTAAATTGCATGTGTATATGTATATACGTGAAAAGCCGTAGAGGAAATGGGAAATGCTAATGCTGTAATGCAGGGCCCATAAAATTCTATCTGCATGCATAGAATAGCTTAATTCGCGCAAATACCTCCGCCTCAAGTACCCACCACCAGACGAATAAAAACTGAAAAGAGCCACTTTAAATTTACATTTTTGGTCCTTTAAATACTAATATTCTACCCATAGCGTTAATATATCGATACCCCCAAGCAACAAAGCCGTAACTCATATATTGTAATTTTTCACGACAGCTAAATTTCTAAAATATTTTTTTTTGTTATTTAAGGGTGGATAAATGATTGAAGTGGAAAAGGAAGCCAAGCGATACGTCATTTGAAAGCTTATAAAATTCTCTATTTAACTGTATAAGTATTTATTGTTTATTTATTGTTTGTTTCTGATAATATTCAAGTTTAAAATTTTTTACTTTAGTGTTTTTAGGTAAAATTTTGGTTAAAATGGCCTGTGGAGAAATCTGAGTAGTACCACCATGTGTGTCTTTTTTCGAGGCGTTTACCTATGAGTATAACTCAAAATGGGTCTAACTTGAGTTACGTCCTTGTTGCTTGGGAGTGTCGATATTACCTACAATATTTTTTTTCTTTAAGCGTAAAGAATAGTCGGAGAGCTGGTGACCATTTTTATTTCATTATTTACACCCGGCTTTATTTTATGTATGTCTTAAAGCACATACAAATTAAGCTATTTTCAAATTGCTACGCTCTGGATCCGGTTCCTTTGAGTGCTAGAAGCACCAAAAGCTGTGGCACTGAGATTAAATGAAAATTCTTTAGACTTTTTATTGTAGACATATGTCAAATAAAGTTTTTAAAGCCTTTTTTACCCCTTGGCCTACTGAATAACTGTGTAAAACTGTGAAAATAGATCTAAATGTAATAAATCTAATGTGTTTGACTCGGTAAGTTAAAAATATATTTTTCGGGGACCTCATTTAACTACCTTCTAGCATCCAAAGGAACGAGATCCAGGACCTGGCGATTTGAAAATAGCTTAACCTGAATGTACTTTAAGACATATATAAAATACAGCTGGGAGAATAAAATAAATATGGTCACCAGCTTTTAGACTAGAATTGTATATGTATACAATCAGTCGAGAACACTAAAGACAGTTCGCATACGTGGTGCATATAATATTTTCTCTACTACCTAAAGCTATTAACTTCAAATATCAGTTAAAATATATAGTTTAAAAACTATTTTGACATAGCTATCACCCAGTCCGCAGACGCCCGTCGATATGACGTCAAAATCTGGTGATTACTGGTTGAAAGACGTCATTCGACCAATGATCGTCGACATTTTGACGTCAGTTAATTGACGAATTTTTCACGTCATTTAATCACGTCATATTGCCGACTTTTCTTGATGATAATATATTTTATTTTTATTATTTTTACTAAAGAACATTGTTATTATAGTGTATTTGGTCAATATATACACTTACACAATAATATTCATTGGTTTTAAATTAATAAAGGGGGTTGTGGATTTTCCGGAGGCTCTATCATTGGTGAAGTTCTTAGTTCCATCTTCCACTAGAAATTCTAGAACGTTCTATTGTAGTGTTCATAGAACAAATTATGCTAGTAACTCTCCCATTGATAGGGTTTGCAGTATTGCTAATTTATTGGATTTAGATTTTTTTGCTAATTTTAATGTTTCTAAAAGGGACCTGATTAAAGCTATTAAGTGATAATATATTTTAGTTATATGTATATTTATATTTATTTTGTGATATGTATTTATATTTAAATTGAAATTACCGTAAATAAAGTTCTATTCTATTCTATTCTATATGGATTTCTGGTAAATAAAAAATACTTTATGACGTAAAATTCACGTCATAATAGTTAAATTTCATGACGTAAAAATGACGTCAGATATATTACGTCATCGGTCTGTGACATTAGGAGGTCATTTTCACGTCAAATTGACGAGGTAAGTCACCAGATTATGACGTCATTTTGACGAGGCTCTGCGGACTGGGCAGTGTAACAAATATTTTTTTTTGCCAAAATCGGACAAGAATGGGGGGGGTCAAGCCATTTTCGGACGTCCACTTCTCCAAATTCAATAATGAAAAAAAAAGTGAAAATCTGAAAAAAAGGGGGTGTACCCTACTGCGTTTTGGAGTTTCTTTAGAGGGGGGGGGGTCTGGAAATCGGAAAAAATCGGTCAAGCAGGGTGAGGGTGTCTGAAATTCCGGAATTTTCGTGGACGTCTTTTATGGACGGCCCCTAATTTCGCAAACTGACAATCGTCTAGTTATTCTAACCTCTTACGAATAACACAGATTTACATGTCATAAACATATTTTGTACATGAGTGTGTATTTGTACTTGTGTAAATCTACCCTGTGTTGAAATTTGGATGCAAAAAATTAAACTGATCCTTATTAGGTCTGTTCGTTGGTGTTGCACTTTCCTGCACTGACCTACACTTTTCGTCCAACCAAATTAGTAGTGTTTTTGTTCAAAATGATCAAAATTTGCATTAATTAATACTTAAACGTTCCCTTAGGTTACAATAGCTAAATTTTTGTGTGAATAAAGATATACGGGTTTCAATAAACCAATTATGATTTGCACCGTTAAACACCCACAATATTCATTTAAAAATATCTGCATTTAAATCAATTAAAAACCGATATTTTATTGTCCCCAATAAATTCGTATTTATTGGTTTTTATCTTTTTTTGTTGAAGACTGACATTAATGTCGACCACTGTTTTATACCTGTCGCAATAAATTAATAAAATAAGTTTAACCGCACACTACCCATTCGACAGGTAAATAAGGAAAACATTAATTTTGAGGTTAGCTAAGAATAGGTTTCAACTGTAATTCATTTACCGGAGTCCTACCTTCAAGTGGAAAGATACATTTTGAATGACAGGTCCCATGGCGAACCCTAGAATTAAGAGAATCTGGAAATTACACAGTTGAAGGATATTATTATTTCTACTGCTCTAAAATTAAACGTTTAAAGCCTACCAAATGTCGGGATGCGCATTTCATAAAATGGAATTTAATCGTTATCAGGTGCTTGATAGCTGTTTCACCGCTTACTGGATAATTACTAAGTGCCTATTCACAGGCTCGCATAAGAGCATAATACATAACAATGCGATGCCGTGATTGGATTGATGTGCCGCCATATATCTTGTAAGCCAATGACGGCATCGCATTCTTATGTTTTATGTTCTTATGCAAGCTTCTGGATAGGCCTTAAGCCCCGACGAGTAATTTCAGATTCGTACTTAAGCGCGCCGCTCTATCCCTACATTTGAACGCAAGGTAGTACCGCGTTCGTTGCACAGATCGCTTATCGATCAAAGAAGCCCTGTTTATTATTCTAATACTTGATTTTTTGTGAAAATTACCAAAATAATAAAATAATTTTATTAATTTTAAGACGTGCACGCACACGCACACTAATGCACGTCGAGGTGTACGTTAAATCGTTAGTAAGTTTTGTTAAGATATCTAAAGAAAATAGGGTAGAAAACTGAATATCTAAAGTATAATTGCTCAATAATTCAGTTTTTATCTGGGAGAAACCAAAACAATTAAATCGTCCCAGAAATGATATCTCGAGATATTACTAATACCTGGTTGTTATGTTAACAACATTTTCTAATGCATTTGTCATTATCCCACAAGAATAACCCATATCTAGATCCAGAATTCAATATGAAAAAAAAGCAAGATCGTTAACTCGCTCATATTTCTTTTTGCTTCTCATTAACAAAAATGAATATCTATTAGTTTTATATATTGATATTCTTATAGGTATGCTAATATGATTATAACTATAACATATCCGAGAACATATCCATAGTTCTTCTTTAATGTTGGTTAGATCACTTTTCCCATGGTTATTTTAAATTTATTTTACGGTGTACCACAAGGTACTATTATTGGACTCTCATTATAGCTGTTTTCTCTATTATTGATTTCAGTCATTTACTGATTCGATAATTATCTTTAATAAATACAGCACAATTTACTATAACACGACAGCTTTGGGATAATAGCCTTGAAAATTTAATAAGATTATTATAGTATGGGAATAATATATCGAGAAATATTGCAAATAGTTATTATTTTCAATAATAATAGGTATAATAATAATAACAATATACTATACATATGTATGTACATGTATACATTTATATTGTTTACTAAACATCAAGAGGTAAATCAAATATATATTTAAAATTGCCTTTCCAACAGTTTTCAGCTTACCTTACTAAAAATTTTTATCATAAAATAGGTAAAATTTCAATTAATATTATGTACATGTTAAATTAGTACAAAATTTGTCTGAATATTTAAAATGTACATACATACATGTTTGTTTAACCTCGTAGCATTCTACTTAATTAAGCCAGGACTTGTGTAGGCTAGTAGTAGAGGGAACCACCGGCTTTAACTGACTTTCCATACAGTTTACTGGGAGTGTATCTGTTTTACCTTTCGCCTTCGCCAAATTTCAACTGAAAAAATCTATCGGCGCGAGTGAGAATCGAACTTACTCTAGCCGGCGTGTCTCAAGTATTTGAGGTTGACGCCTTAACCCGCTTAGATATTTTTATTTTAAAATATTTAAATTATTTTTAACAGAGTAGGTTGTCTCGTCTTTCTTGGTTTATAAAGAATTTCGGAAAATTGAAAGTGAACCCATAATACACTTCTATCGCTGAAAAGACTATAATAATTCTTAAAGTTGGTAATAAAGAGCCGTATTAAGTTTATGGTCTCGGTGGAACAGGCCCGGAAGTGCATCATAAGTCGCTGGGGCGGGGCGGGGTGATGCACCTTCTGCATTTCCGCCCTTACTGAACTCTACACATTCAAAATACTACACACAGAAAAATATTTTCGTATCTTCTTTTATTATCAAGAGAATATAGCAAAATTAGCAACGTTTTCTTTGTCATGTTATATTGCATTTTCCCAAATACAAAAAAAAAATATTTAAAAAAAAATTTAAAAAATTTGAAACAAAAAAATTTAAAATTTTTTTGTAAAAAAAAAAAATAAAAAAAAAATAAATTAACAATTTTTTTTTTCGAAAAAATTAATAGTACGTTTTTTTGGCAATTTTGGGAAATTCGTAACTGTCGTATAATACTAATCTAGCGCTTAGGCACTGAATAGTATAATAACACGATTTTTTGAAAATGTTTAGTCCCCTCTCATGTTGGAGAAAATACCTTAATAAAATATTATGCCAAATTTCAGCTCAAAAAAATTTAATCAGGGTCTGCCCACTTTATCTGAAAATTAGAATTCATTGCCAGTGATGAGGCAACACTAGCTTTTTATAGAATTATTTAAAGTTATGTATGTTTTTCTTTATGTCAAACTGTAAAAACAATTGACGTGTTGGACGTAAAAAATTCTTTGGATGTTTTATTTAACTTAATAGCGCCCAGATTTTTTTTTTCTAATTTTTAATTATTTTTTTTTGTATGAAATCAGTTGATGTAATTTCTATGATAGTTCTTATAGATCTTATTAGAACTAGGTCTAGTTTCTTATAAGATCCTATAGGATCCAATTTTCGTCCTTCCTGATTTTTTTAAGCACAAATAATATAAGTATATTTGATTTAAAGACTTATTTTTTTCCGTGCATATACTCAAACTACTACAACAGATAACGTTGTTTTCATTTCACATAATATGCATAATGTAGTCTTTGAGCCTATGCAAACTATGTGCATTCATACCATTCTATGAATTCATTATGTTATTCGTGAAATATTACCACGGTTTTCATCGATCCTTCTCTAACCCTTAACCCATAGGATGGATATTGGGATATAACACAAAGATCTATTTATATTTATACTTAAGTATTCATTTTATCATATTTTTATTAATATTTATGAAAAAATTGCAAAAGTTTATATTCTATCTGAATAATATGACATAAAAATATAACCTATTTTTTCAAGACACCAGAAGATCTATGTACTTTCAAAGCTAAACTAAACCTAAGGTCTGTTTCTTCAAGCAAGATAGTAAATTAAAAATCGCACAGTGAATATTTTCAAAACAGATTCGAATAATGGATGTGCGAATATACTGCGTAGTTTATGATAAAACAAACTATATTCTATACAAACATATACTATTCAAACCTGTTGTAAAAATATTTACTGTGCGATTTTTAATTTACTATCTTGCTTGAAAAAACAGTTACTAATAATGAAATTAAATAGGGTATATAAAAAATGTTTTATGTACCTTGGTATATAATTACTATTTTAGGATTTTGTTTTTTTGAGACTATGTTATACAGTTCCAGAAACATAAAAATAGAGCTTTTAAGGGTTAACGTTAGTACTAAATCGAGAAAGAAGCGATAAATGATATGAATACCAGAAAACATAAACTAACGAACTTACCTACATATATATATACGGTTTTGAATCAATAATGAGTTTATGAAGTTCTTGGGAAATCTAAACGAACCATCATATTTAATAAAACAGGCTTTTTTACCAACGCTTCTAGTTCTTTGCTATGTTAGGGTATATTCAGTCTTCCTTGGATGGTTTTTAGAGAGCATTTCAGCTTCACGTAAAAACAAAATAAACCTTAAGCAATTCTAATGCCTAAAAACCTTTATGATCATATGATCATATTTTTAAACAATTACTGCTAGTTTATGATAAATCTTATCGTAACTGAATATTTATTCGAAGATGAGAATGGATTAAAAATTCAAAAGCAATAACTTGAAATGGAATAGGGGGAAACATTTGATGTCTGTATTCGATTTCAATCTTACCCACATAAAATATATTTGTAAATAATTTCAGATATAGGAAAATAGGAAAATCTGTTCTTTATACACTTTTTTTATGAGCGGATGTATCTCAAAGGGGTCGTTGCTTTATTTTTGGTTTTTATTTGCAATTTCCATAATATTTGTTGGTCTTGATAGTGCGTTAGCCGGTATAAGACTGATAAAATTCCACATTCTTTATGATGCCAACCCACCTATACCTTAACAGGGGTAAATACCCCAAGGAGACACTACGTCTATAGACATGCATGGTCCCGCGAGTCCCAAATCCCTCCATGCCTTGGTTTTTTCAAATTTACGGTGTCAGCGTTCTCTGACTGCAATAACGGTAAGTGTTATTTGCAATTACAGCCTTATGAAAGGTCTATATCAATATGTTTTAATAATACACCTAACACGGGATAGGTTTTTACACTGATGATATTTTATTGTGAAGTTTAATTAACCACTGGAGCATTATAACCTATTTTCCTGCTCCTTTTCTATCTAATTGTTTTCACTATTTCATTTTATTTTTATCACACATAATGTATCTGTATGCTGTTCAACTAGGGATTCTCAAGAGTTGACAAATGGGAACTTCTTGTCTCGGTTATTGTAAATCTCGATTTTCGGGACAATAAATAGGTTGATATTGCCTTGACCATTCCGTTGATTAACTTCTTGTCTCGTCTAGCGCCCTGATAGCACAGGTTTATACAATGGATATCCCCAGAATATCCGTTTTGGGATTTCCGACATCCTCAGGATATACGATTTTGTCTATAGATATCCGTAGGATATGCTCAGGATATATTAACGGGAAGTCAAGCGACTTCCGACCCGTATATCCCAAGGATATCCCGAAGACATGTCCTGAGGATATACTATACGTCTATTAAATAGTATTGTTTTTATTTTTTTTTCTTGTGAAATATTGCTATTAGCAGCTTGCACCTAGGTGCAAGCTATTTTTTAAGCTAATAGTTTTACAATAAATAATAAAAGCATTACTATTTGATAGCCACTTTTGTCGGGGACATTAAACACATTTAGGAAAGGGTAATACTCAGGAAATTGTCCAACAAAGAAAAACACAAAATAAATATTTAATAATAATTGTGGAAAAAACTTACACACATAAACAGACCACAACTAGGAAATCTGCCAATAAAATCACGAAAAACGCGGTAAATTTAAAATAATAAAGGAAAAGCCAGGGACATTCATGGAACATATCCTCGGGACGTCCCTGGACAATATATCCTCAGGACATACCTTTCGGGATATCCTTCGGATATACGATTAATGTCTCGGGATATGCGACATTGAGAGGACATTGAGAGGATATTGTGTGCTATATGGGCCAGAGTCTCAACGATTGACTTCTTATCTTGTCTATCGAAAGTCTTGATTTTCAAGAAACAAGAGAAAAATCGAAAGTTTGAATCAAAAAGCTTGTACCAAAAAAAATTGGCGTTAGATTCGCATGGTTTTGGGCTTAAATTGTTGGTATTTGACGTCCCCAAATCGGTTTATTTTCGAAAGTTGGGACCGCCATATTGGATCCGCCATCTTGAATGTTGCAAATATGACTTCGGATTTGTGATCAGCGAACTGGAAAACCCCTACAAACCAAATTTGGCATTAATCGAATGATTTTTTTTTTATTTCGACGATTTCGAGGTTTTAGCTCTATCTTGGACCCGCATGTTGTTGCATTTCTCCAACCTTCCTTACAATTTTTTTGGGGACGCCAAATACCAACAATTTGAGCCCAATATCAATCGAATCGAACGCCAATTTTTTTTCTTGCTATCTTTTTGACACGAACTCTCGATTTTTCTTTGGTTTCCGCCATATGTAATCCGCCATATTGAATTTTTCAATACGCCACGATTTTTTTGAAAGCTCTTGTCCAGATGAACATTTGACACCTCGATCATCAAGCCAAATTTTGGGTAAGCAGATGATCCGGTACACAGTGCTTCTAAACAAAAATCATCTGTCGTTTTAGATATATTAAGAAAAATAATAAGTCTTTTTGTCATCATCACATAATTTGCTTTCAAAGGAATAAAAATATAAAGTAAGATTCCAAATAAGGATTAGTGGTTAAAGTTTCTATAGACAATTTAATGATATTTTACGGATATGTAAATGTTAAATCTGTCTTTAAAAGAAAGAAAAAAAAATACTTTGGCATTCAATGGAAGAGTATTCCAGCCAAAACACGCATGCATAGGTATAAAAGGCTCCCGCAAATCACCATCGAGTAAGCCATATATGGAAAAAGGTATGAAAACGTTGCATGTGAACATCGTTTCACGGTGACGTCACATTCCTTATTATGAAAGGGGGTGGAGACGATAATTTGTACCATTTCGGAGTCGATTAGACCAAATGGGTGCTGCTGTTCTTATGTAAATGAAACATTGATTTAACAAAAACACAAAATAAGACAATTTAGAAACAGGGAAACAATTCATAATTTTTGTTTTGAAGTTGGTATACATACGTATAAGTGAGTGAAGAAATGAGAACAGGTGACTCTTAATTTGAGTTATGAGGTTAAGTTACAGCGTGGCCTTTGAAAGGGACGGGTGTAGCTTTCTTCGCACATTCCAGTGCACCGAATTCGCCATCTTTTATGATGTGCCTTGTGTATTTTTGTTTTGCCATCTTCTATGATGTGCCTAGAGTATTTTTATATTAATGTATTATGTACAAGTTAAAGTGAACCATATATTTATGGTTATTAATCCTGTGAACTGTTAAATTTTAAGTTAATAATAATGGACGTTTGAAGATATTTTTTTTGTGTGTTTTTAATGATAACTTTTTATATTAGCGCAGAGTCTGTAAGTGACAAGAGTTAATTTAAATCATGGCCTTCTAGATTTTTCTCAGTTACCGAGGAATACGTTACTCTTGGAGGTACAAACCAACCAAATACCCAAGAAACACAGTAGCTATAAAGTATCTCTTACCGCTCCTTTAGAGCAAAATTCCAGCAATATGGCTGTTATTTTGCCGAGAAAGAGCACTAAGAGATATTTTATAGCTACTGTGTTACTTGTGTAAGCTTAAAATTTTGTTGTCTTCATTAATTTTGATAAAAATAAGTACTATAAAAATAGGTAAGGCTATTTTTCGTAAGTTGACACCTTAAACTTGTCCTCTTTTGTGCTTTAGCTATCGATATACAGGTCGAGTTGATTTATGATTTCTTAGCTTCGCTTCGGTTATGAATACCTTATATTATTAGCACGCTTTTGATAAGAAAAGCGAATTTGCATGAATATAGCCACGACGAGCATTGTTTCATACTATTTTTCTACATTCCGTATTTGTAGTTGCTACTTGTGTATGTTAATCGTCTAAGTCATTACGAAAACTATTTATTTTGAACACGCCATCTTTGAAATTTCGTAATGGAACGCAATAGAGAAACGAAAATAGACGCCATAAATCTCGGGCTCAATAAATTAAATTAAATTTAGCACTCCTCAATTTGCACTCCCTAATACACTTAGTGCGGGTTTGATTTCCGATCTTTGGGTTTTCGGTTTGAAATAAATAAATAAAAATTTATGTGAGAGTCGATTTTTGGAGTTTAAACTGGAAGTTGTAACAAATTATAATATAATTATCTAAACTTAATTCATTTTAATCAGCAAACATATGTTTATTTATATAAGTAGATATTTATTAAATCAGAAGTAAGCAAATTAAAGTGTGTTAAACAGTCATTCTTCTAAACTTTTTTAAACAAACACCTTTAAAAAGGATTTTATTATTTATGCGCCATTGTTTGAAATTTTTAGTAACAATTTGTTACTATGGTCTGTTTCACCAAGCAAGATAGTAAATTAAAAATCGCACAGTGAATATTTTCAAAACAGATTCGAATATTGGATGTGCGAATATACTGCGTAGTTTATTTTATAAAACATAACTATATTCTATACACAAACATATACTATTCGAACCTGTTGTAAAAATATTTACTGTGCATAGAAAAAACGGATTCCTTGAACCAAGGACACGTGTCTTTGTATATGTTCAAAGCCATATTCTCTTGTTTCAAGGCTGGCATTTTCTTGAACCAAAGTCAATGTCCTTGAATGAAGAGCACGAGTTTTGGAATAAAAATCCGCACTCTTTATTCAAGGACATTGACTTTGGTTCAAGAAAATGCCAGCCTTGAAACAAGAGAATATGGCTTTGAACATATCCAAAGACACGTGTCCTTGGTTCAAGGAATCCGTTTTTTCTATGTGCGATTTTTAATTTACTATCTTGCTTGAAAAAACAGACCATAGGAAAATAATAGAAATAGTATTTCTATGTGAAAAATGTCAAATCTCTTCGGCTGTTTTACTTTGCAAACAATTGTTTTAATATTGCAATACATATATTGATACGTATATTATAACCTGAACAAATAAAATATACACAGTTACAAAAAACTTAATAGAGGAAAGTGGCCTAATTTCGGATACCATTTACAATGTATTCAATATTTAATACTCGGTATTACTTTTTGATATTTTTTTTATATAACCACATACAACTTATTATAGCGAACCATGATTTATTATAAAAGCAATTTTATTACAGTTTATTTTTTCCAAAAAACACGGTTAAAAAAAATCAGCGCATTTTTGTGCATTTGAAAAAGGGCTCCTAATTTCGGACATATAGGAAATTTTTTTTTCAAGAGTAGATCTGGATCCCATTGCTTATGTTTCTTGTTATTCCTTCACATTTAATACGTAATTTAATCATTAAGCGATTTTCTACGAAATACTATAGGAACTATAATTTTAGATTCCCAATTTCGAATATCTTAGTATCTTAGGTAATTTTCGTTTTTTCAAAATTGTTTATCTTAGTTTGTTGTATCAGTATAAAAATAATAATTAATGGTTGGTTATCCTGAATAATAATTACCTTGCGGATATCCGAAATTGGGAATCAAATGCACAAAAATGGTGTATCCGAAATTAGGCAACTTTCTGCTTTTTAGATTAGAAATTTGTAGAATGTTTACGTTTTCAAATTGCTTGATTATGAATAGTGGATCAGCTTAACTAACATCATAACTTACCCAAGACAGAATCACGAACTTTTATAACGATTATTTATAAAATAAACAAGCATAATAATGTAACTGAGCACAAAACTGCCATTTGCAATATAAACGATTTGTGCTGCCATTTAAAGGGGAGAAGCTCTACCGTTATCATATTACAGGACGGATTTAGTTTGACTTTTGGCTTCACATAAAAGTAGGTTTCTATTTACCTTTGCAGACAGTATCTTAAATACACTACTATCCGAAATTTGGAAACCATCCGAAATTAGGCGCATTTCCTCTATTTTTAAAACTGCTAATTAAATAAACTTGATTCTTATTTTAGAAGACATACATGTCTTGCGACCAAAATACAACAATTTTAATTTTGGTCTGAATAAAATAGATAATTTTTGTATTTTGATTAATACTTTTTGGTGGTATACTTATACCTACCATGGTAGGTAAAATGCCTCAAAGTAAGTAGTAAAAATAAATTCGTATATTGGAATTTGCAAAAATTCTTCTTTCAAACGTAGGTACTTTGTTCGTTGAAAATTATCCGGTATATCAAGTATGTCATGTTTTTCGACCGTAACTTGAAAATATCACCAGCCTACTGGTTCATTTTGTACATGCAAGACTGCATGTACTTAAAATCGTAACGAGTGTAAATAAGCAAAAGGAGGGATCCGGCCTGCCATGTTGGCCGACGCCATTGGTTGACGATTGTAAACACTATAATTGCCATATACCCACCCACATAGTTTTAAATGATGGGTTAAAGGGCCCCCAAGCATTGGACCATCTTCAGGTGGCCACGTAAAATACAACATGAAAAAATAATCATATACCTTATCAATAATAGTAATTTAAAAACATCATAGTAATATCATGATGGTATAAGCCCTTTTCTGTAAATTTTCAGTTACATGTTATTAAAATGAAGAAAACTCCATGCCACAATTATAAATAAATAATATTAATTAGATTTTTCAGTCCCGTGTAACACGGGCAGTGTTTAACAGTAGGTTTACTGCATACCTAGGAAACGAAAAAAACTATCTGGAAAACTATATATCATTATCACATACCACAATTTTACGACTTCATTGAAACATATTGTTGACTGATATGTAGGCAATAAGAATCAATCCCCCATTTTGTTTTTATTTTTAATATATTTTATTTTGTGGTCGCAGAAAAAGTATACGTATGTAATATTGACTCAGTTATTAATTAACAGAGCATCGATAAAAGTTATACTTAGTTGTTCTTAGCAACATGTACCATGGGCGTTCCCCATGTCTATTTGTGGTATGTTACTTACTGTTAAATAATAGTGCACAGTTTTTGATAAAAACTGAAATCGCTCACGAAGTCGTTTTTAAATAAAGTAATTCTTCTTCTTCTTCAAGTTTTTCCTCACATCGCAATACGGAGTTTTTTCTATGACACACCCTATAGCATAGGTACTACCCATGATACTCAACATAATCACGACCATTGACACGGATACTTTGTTAATGTCCAAAATAAGATGACCATAATTTTGGACATTAACAAAGTATCCGTGTCAATGGTCGTGATTATGTTAAGTATCATGGGTAGTACCTATGCTATTGCGATGTCAGGAAAAACTTGAAGAAGAAGAAGAATGAATTTATTTAAAAACTTCGTGGGCGATTTTAATTTTTGTCAAAAACTGTTTGGAAATGTCCCAAAAACAACCTAAAATTAAAAAATCCGGGGTGGTTTGACTTTCCATTTAACTTTTTTAAGAAATTGAAAGTTTTTGCCCGATTTGTATAATTTAGCTTTTTAATTTTTGGGTAATAGGGCTTTGGATCTGACTAAAATTGTTATCTAATTTTGCTGTGACGTTTCGACTATGGATTTTCGTCGTTTTCGAACAGTGACAAATCTTTGGCTTTAATTCTCTGTTCGAAAACAACGAAAATCCATCGTCGAAACGTCACAGCAAAATTAGATAACAATTTTAGTCAGATCCAAAGCCATATTCCCCAAAAATCAAAAAGCTAACCGTGAGTATTAATTTGTATAAATAAATATAAAAATATTTTTGTTTTTGGATTCTAAGGCGTGGATAACTTGTTTTTAATCTAATTATCACCAAAGAAAAATCAAAACAAGAAGAAAGAAAAGAAGGTACCTAATTTGTACCCGAAGGATTTTTTTCAGATATTTAAAGTAAATAATACCTAATTACCTATAATAGATAATGGATAATAGATATTATCTTAACTATGATATCAATACTCTGTCTAAAATATGATCATATTTCATAACGATTTAAGCATGAAATATCTTAATAACTGTATTGACTTCTGGTTAAAAAATAATAACATTGTATAAGACGAATGGTAAATAAATTTAAAAAAGGTGTAAAATGGTTTAACATCTGTCAAAATAAGTAGTACTTTAAAGAAAAGAAAAAGGAAAAAAGGGCCATTTAAAGTGAGCAACGTAACAGAATATTTTCGGCAATGAAACAATTAACTTCTGTGAAACAGATTAAAATTAAATCGGCACCCCGCTGGAAAAATAACAATGTAGCTTCTCCGCCCCCTTTAAAAAAATGTATACCGAGAAGGCCTAGAATCTTTTTTGCAGGTATTACTTTTTGGTTTTGTTTTCAATAAGAATTTTTCACGGTACATTCCTATTCAGTGAAGGCAAGGGCAAATATCAAAAAATTAAAACGATTTTTCAAATTATAGAGTGGAAACATTTTTTTTTAAATAATGTATGTATTACCTGGGCCTTTTACAACAAAACATATGTAAAATTTTAATTTCTTCATCTTAAAATGAGGAAAATTTTTAATTTCCAAAAAGAAGAAGTTCAACCAAAAATAAAAATTGATTGCAAAGAAGGTGAAATGATGAGTTACAAATACTTGGTACGTTTTTTACTCAAACTTTTCAAACTAAATGAAAATAATCTTCAATCCCATTGGTTCAAATTTGTCATGTGACATGATAAACCCAATCAAATCCTAAATTCTCTTCAATTGGAAAGAAAAGTTTGAGGAAAAAATGAACCATATATTTCAAATTACTGTGACTTTTACATTGTATGAAAAGTTGTTAATACAAGACTTGGTTTTCAAACCCTTTAAAGGCTCTATTACAGTGTTGGACTGGGATTTTTAGGCTCTTTATCATTTATTTCATTTCATTTATTCGATCATTAATTTTGGAAGGTCCAATCCAAAAATATGAAGAAAAGTTCCTATAACGGTTGGTCCGAAAATGAGCCTTAAGGGAGCTACAGCCCTTCTAAGGAAGCATCTAAAAAAGAGTTTTTATTTAATATCTCTAAAGCCCTATGAACTACAGTAACAATTTTTTGCACATGTCCTAAATAAATAATAAAGGTTATTATCCTATGTAATTTTTGTTTTAACTTTAACCAGGGACGTGTAAAATAGAGGGGGTCGTCACTTTTTTGCCCCAACCTTTTATGTCCCAGTTTTTTTTACATTTTCACAGTAAAATATGATTTCTTGGTTAAAAATACATAAAAACGTTTAGTATAACACTGCAGGATCAACCGTTTTCGAGATAATTGTAGTTTGAGAGAAAATATCACGTTCTGAACATCAAAAATAGGAATAGGAAAAATAGTCTGTTGATAAAATGTTAAATAACTTGAGGCCAAAAAGTTCGGGGCAAAAAAGTGACAACGGCCCCCCATTTGGCACGACCATGTTTACAGTTACCAAATATAAATTACATAGGATGATAGCCTTTGTCAATGTTAGAGCATGTGCAAAAATTCTTTAGTGTGGTTTACAAGATTCCAGAGATATTAAATAAAAACTCGAATCTTACCTCAGGAAATTACTTCTCCTTTGATAATCACCCTCAAGCTCTTCATTTTTGAAATAAAGAATATATTTATGATTTATGAGCAGGTTAGTAAACGCAGTAGGGATCTTATTTTATTTGAATTTCTTTATTACCAGCTTAAAGTATCATAAAATATATTATTTTGTCATACGTTTACCATTGTCCGTTTTCGGTAGTCTTCAGATTTCTGGTAGAAAATGAGATTATCCAAAATATGGAATTATACTCTTTAATTTCCTTTCAGTTCAAAAGATCCCATTATTATAATGCAAATGAAATGGAATATTATTAAATCTCTATTTGTGAAAATTCTATAAATTTTAAATTCCTGAAGAGAGGGGAAAGAAGGGGTGGCACGTAGTCCCAGAAATAAGTTGCAAAAGCAATACATACCTTAAATTGTTATTTTTATTTCGTTATTTTAAAACCAGTTATTAATGACTAAATATGGCTAACCATCAGAAAAAAATAGAAGAAATATATATATTTTTTATGTTTCAAAATATAGTATTCCTGTAAGTGATATTAATAATAATAATAATAATAATAATAATAATAATAATAATAATAATAATAATAATAATAATAATAATATTTATTGTTTAAGAAAAAGTATAAGCAGTTTACAATTTTACAATAAATATGCCATAATACACTAAAATATCTGGAGATATTTGAACGTGCATATAAAATGGATAATAGAATGCATAATAAAAATACAAATATTACTTAATAACATTACATTATGCATAGTTTATTTTACAATAAATAAACAATTAAACATTTCTGTTTCTGTGGAGCTCTGTAGAATGGAACGAATTATTTGACCATTTCTAGAGAAGGGTACATTTGTTTTAGTTTGACAATACCTATTTATTCATTTGTCAAGAAATTAGTCACATGTGCAAGCATATCAGATATTAAAATTTCCCCAACCCTTTTAATGAAAACTTTTCACTAAAGCCTATTTTGGTTTTCGCATAGAATACGATTAGAATTGGGCATTTCCTCTTATAGAATCGCAGCCGAACTTTGAAGGTTTTACACAGAAAATAATTTAGCAATAAATAACAAAATAATATAGCCAGTATAGTTCAGTAAAACTACATAATGCATAAATAGATACATATTGTTCTCATTGCCACGGATTTAAAATAACGCCCTCAGAAAAAGCTTTTTTACTGAAAAATTACACATTATTTTAAATGTATAAAATTATCTTCCAAATCATACATGTTTTGAGCCTTTTCATTTCAAATTTGGTACAGATCGGCCAAATGGCAAGAAAGTTATAACGGTTTAAAAAGTGTCTGTTTTTTTTGGACCACCCTGTAACTGTTACCAGCTAGTAATGTTACTATAAAAAAAGGTTGGTTATCTACTTGTAGGTATTTAATTGGCCAGTTCTTAAATACATTTTTATTCTCAACTGTATATATAATACATACATTACGCGTATTAATAAAGTTTGGGAAGTACGTGATATCCTGTCCCACTGTTTTCCACGCCTGGACCTGACCTCTAATGAAAAATAGAGAACAGTAAACTAATTATTACTGGTCTGAAATTTAAATCATCAATTTCCGTTAGATGGCGCCACCGATTAAAATATCATTATTAATGCTTAAAGCAAGATGGCTGAACTGCTGTTGTCATGATAAACACGAATATAATCTAATACATTTCGTTTAAAAAAATTA
Organism: Brachypterus glaber; assembly: GCA_958510825.1. Lineage (NCBI taxonomy): Eukaryota > Metazoa > Arthropoda > Insecta > Coleoptera > Kateretidae > Brachypterus > Brachypterus glaber. Next base: position 35,334,291 of record OY294049.1, read on the forward strand.
AATTTAGAGTTTTAGTCAATGTTTTTTACTTTTGAGAAGGATAATAAATGTTATAAACGGTGCCTTGTAAGCTATCAACAAATTTTTTATGTGGTTGTTTATTTGGGTTAGGCGTATGGGGAACTTCAGTTTTATATAATTGTGCTTTTCTTGTGAAATGCAGGAAATAATATTTGTGGTAAATATGAAAAAACTAAAAAACTAAGTATTATAGTATTATTTTCTTCATTTTAATTCAAACATCTAGGTTTCAAAAAGATTAGTACTTTATTTTTAAATAAAAACAGTTGCGAATAAAAAAGTATACATATCTCCCGGACCTATAAATGGTCTCGGAAAAGTGCCACTTTCCGAGTCGACCTGTAATCTACTATTAATAAACCAACGAACTAATAACTCTTCTCTCTAGAATACACATACCGTTAATATAAATTATCGCCAACATCTCGGTTTGTTTGTAAACAAATAGTAGGTATATTCAGGCCTGAACAATAACAATTACCGGTAACTGGCATTGTTGTCTCTGTTAGAACAAAGATGTGCTAGTAGAACAGACGAATGTTTATGTAGCCGACATTTTTGTCAATTTTTACGAATGAATGCCTATTCTAGAGAGAAGAGTTATCAGTTCGTTGTAATAAACGAAAAGTTGACAATGCTTCTAAATACGGAAATGTCCCGTAGTGAAAAGCTTTCACTAAAAATAAGGCATTAAAATGCATTATAAGATATGCAAACAGAACAAAATCGACGCAGCATAGGGACACCGAAGCTTATAATTCCAAACTCGAGGCACATGTGCCATCATTAATCACTCTGCGCAGCAAAAAAGTAATTAAGCTATTCATTTTGGCCAGTGCCAGTTGGAGAACCGGGCGATATAAAACTCGAAAAGCGGGACACCATGTGCACTTGGACCAGCATTGAAAGCGTAATTCCATTTCGGCTACGTTATCAATACGCCGCAACATTGCTGCCTCGAAGTTTCGAGGGTTTATTCCTGGACCACACAAATGGATTATATTTCTTTAAAATTAACAATGAGGATTTTAAGGATGTAGCTAACATCTTTTTAGTTGTAAGCTACATGATTCGGCAAGTTAAAAACTGATTTTTAGTATACCTCATTTTCACAGCTTTTGAAGGTTCTCATTTGATATATTTAAGGGGTACAATGGAGGTAGGGGTTTAATATTTAAATTCTCAAAAAATAAATAGTGTGTAGGAATAATGGTGTTATTAGGAGAGAGTCTTTTCGTTGTTATATTTTAAAAAATGACTTTTAGAAAAATAAAAAAGGAAATTTTGATCCAAGGTACAACAGTCTCCCCTACTATTCTACTTAATCAAGTACCCCCTAAGTCCAGGACTTGTTTGGGCTAGTAGTAGAGGGAACCACCGGCTTATACTGACTTTCGAACCAGTTTTTATAGCGAGCGTCCATTTCACTTATCGTCTTCGCCAAATTTAAATTATTAATTTACTAAAAAATGCAAATAAGCGCCAGTGAGAGTAGAACTCATGCTAGCTTGGCTAGTTGGCTTGTCATGTAGACGCGGTAGCCAACTAAACCAAACCCTCCCATTTGGATTTGGTAATCAACCCTGAGACTAGTGGACCACTAGTCCACCGGGTGTAGTGGTTTAATGGTATAGTCTGACACACGGGGAAGGTGAGTGTAAAAAACCACAGAACATCAACAAAAAACGCTCCGTATTCGCTCAGTCCAAACCTGTGCGTATTTAGATTTTATATTCAAATATAATTTATTGCCGCATTCTTTTGGTAGATTTAGAACAGTGTGTCAAACAATATGACACCTCTAACTTCTAAATGGCGTAAGATATCTACAAATATAACAAATATAATGAAATAAATAAACTATCGTTGATCGTAAATTATACATATATAAATATTTATATAATTTAAAATCACTGCTTTTTAGTGACGAGAGTTCCAAAGGGGTAATTTTTTTAAACGGGGTGAGTTGCTAATTTAAAAGGCGTTAAAATTGTGTGGCTTAGATAGTAGAGGCACGTTTGTTGAAAGACTACGGATAAAACAATACAAAGCAGCTTTAGAATTATTGCCCTACGTAAAGTGCTTTCTGGAACGAGAAGAGATACACCATTAAATTTGATTTAGATTAGAATGTATTGTGATGTAACAATACATGTTAGTCTCTGTAGAATACGAAAAAGGATTCTAAATTTTAATGACTATCAGATATACAGAAGAGAGTTTTTTCGGAAGGGGATACGAATTATGTTTAGATATACTCCCTTTTTAGGAAATCAGCAGGCTCCGATATACTTTGCTTACAGGGTTTTAGGGAAAACAAACATGCTCCAATGTTGCATGGTACAGTCTTCGAACCCTTTAGTTGCGGTAGCAGTAGCAACATTAACCTAAACAACAATATCAATAATTTAACAAGATATTTGACAACAAGATGAATCAAGTAGCACTTTCCAAAACAGTATTCTTTCATTATAATTGATAATTATCATGAAAAATCAGAAGTTGTTAAAGTGGTTAAGAAAATTATATGTGTTGCCTTTAGACTTTTAAAAGTCATACCGTTAATATGCCAATATACTAAAAGAATTTAAAAATTATTATATACTTTACAGCATCTTCATACATATATTAATGCTGTCAAATAGCATTTTTATAGAAATTTTAGTATCAATAAAGTTACCAATATTAAACAGTAAATATTTATGCATACTTACCATTAAAACCAATATGCCGTATATCATAACTATATTACATCTACTTTTGTTTATTTTTATGGAAGCCGCTTCGTATGCAAAAAGAGATAATTGTTGAGGACGTTCGAATATTGGTAAGTTAATTTAATCATGTAGAGGGCTACTTTTTATGACTATTTCCCAAACAATATATAGGCCGATCAAAACCTTATATTTTTAGTTTCTTGACCAATCAGATCAAAATGAATCTAATATTTTTTGTATAAATGCAATTATCACTTGGTTACTATGGAAACAATAAACTGACATTTAGTGACATCTTAATAAACGTTATATTTTTGCAAAATGTGTTTTTGTGAAGCTTTCCTTTAGTTGATTTATTTTTATTGATAAGCAATATAAATGCTTATTTTATTACCAAAACATCCTAAGTATAAACCCTAATTAATTTAAGATATTATATTTTATGCACTTTCCATCTTAAAAGCTTTAAATCACTGATATTCATAAATTTTAATTTATTTAATTGAATCTTGGTATCAAAGTATATCAACAAAACTACTCTGATCTACAAAGTATATCAACAAATAGATTACTTTGCTTGGTATTAAAAACAGGCTACTCAAAACTAATTTAAACACTTAAAAACTAAACTTTTTAAACAAAAACAGCAATGATCTTTATTTAAATGCTAAATATATGATAATAACTATTTTATTGGAATAATCTCAAGCATAAAATATCCCTCAAGCTAAGTTTAGACTTGGCAACATTCGCGAACATTCGTGGTTTTAAAAAGCGCGACAAATTTGAGATTTAAATTTTTAATTATAGTTGTAAAGTAATATTGTTGTTTAGTTCTTAAATTTTTAATTTAAATATGAAAAAACATTAAACATGGTAAAATTATGTACTTCCTTATTTTCTTTGTGAAAGTTGAATTATACATAATTTTTTTACTTTATATAAAAAAACATTTTGCTTAAGGAAATTGCCAAGCAAAATATTTTTTTAATACAGTAAAAAAATTATCGATAATTCAACATGCACTTATGATATTACTACTGACAATTTTGCGAATCCATGCACTAATTATAAATTATAATTATAATTATAATTTAATGGCCAAAGTAGGCGATGGATTCTACCCTTGAGATTTGTTTTATGTCAAAAAGTCTGCGAAAATGGAGAAAAACTATAATTTTTAGCGATATCTCACGTACTATTTATAATAGGTCAAATTTTTGCATAAATAAATTTTTTTTTTAATTTCCTACAAAAACATGTGATAATTTTTATCGTAGGACTATTAGTTTCCAAGATATAGAGATTTAAATAAATTTTGATATATTTTTACATTTTTAATTAGATGTCAAATTTTGACACTAGTAAATTTTCAATCATAGGTAAAATTATTTTTTCTTTTAATAAATTTCTGATAATGGTGCGGCCAGAAAAAAAATTCGATAAAGCTACAAAGAAAAAACAAAAGGATATGGTCCAAAAATACAGAAAAAGTTAAGTCAGTTTGATATCATATTTTATAAACTTCCTCCATTTTCCACCGGTCTAGAAAAGTTACCCGTTTCATATTTTTTAATTTGTTACTTATTGAAAGAAAATGCTCCCTAAATATAGGTAACATGGGGGGTCCCACGCTACCTGTATTTATGATTGAATAATGAATGAAATAACGATAAAAATCGGAAATACCAAGTAGTACTGTACCTACTTCTAATTAGTAGTGAATAATTGTTTTATTCCATCAAATAAATAATGTCGTAGAAGATTAAATCATCAATTAATTAGCAATTAAAGTGTCGCTTTTAATGCTGTTATTTATGTATTGTATAATGTGGGAGAAAAATCAATGTAGATATTAAAATTTTAAATTTTAACGACATAATCATTCAAGTAGTCGGTACCAGTTAAAAGAATAAAGATCATTTCTTTAAATTGGCGTACCAGCGTTGTTAGACCCTAGTGGACCATATAAAAGTCAACTAGATGGTCCAGTAGCGCGGCCTGGAAGTGAAGGACGCTTGATACGACGCAAATCAGACGTCTACAAGATTGCAGTTTTTGGTCAAAGCTTGACGTCATCGCTGAGACGTTAATTTAATGATTAGGAGGGAGTAATGGCAACAAATTTTTCTATGAAATCCTGTCATAGGATCTCATATTATAATATTGCCCTCTCTAAAATTAACTCATTCATAGATCCAAACTGGTGGGTTATTTTTCTCATGGGCAATATCCTAGTTTCCTCTTTCATACCAAAAATAACTATTAATTGGAGAGAGATATATAACGTTTTTATAACGTCATAGTTCCTGACGTTATTATAAAGTCAGTAATGTTACGTCCTGGGTTCTGATTTATACACGTCACTGGGACGACAGCAGGACTTCATAATATGATGTCATGTAGGTCAATTAGTGCCCAATAATTGACGTCAAAAATAGTCCTGGGTAGTCTGGTGGATATTTAGAACAAGTTATTTTCTACCGGGTGAATTTTACATAAGGTATCGGATCCGGTTCCTTTTGGTGCTAGAGCCCCAAAAAAGGTGCTGAAAAAAAGTACCTTGAAAACTTATTCACTGTAAAAAGTAAACAAATGAATAGGAAATCGGTAATTGAATATATTATTATCCTATACAATTGTACTTTAATTTTTGTTAAAAACACGCAACATTTCATGTCCGTCCTTAAATATTAAAGTATGTGACTTTAGAACTATATTGTTTTAAATAAAAATTAAAGTACAATGGAGCTCTCTACAACTATAATTATGAAACAAAAGACGTCTACCCTATCTTCTATTTCATTTGTGCTACACTTTCCAGCCAACCAAATAAATACTGTATTTGTTTTTCATACAACAATTACAGTATTTATTTGGTTGGGCGAAAAGTGTAGCACTGAGCGGCACGAAAGAACATAGCTAATGTGAATCTGTAGAATAAGATAATCCTACTAAAATTTAGATGGCGCCAGTAATTTCTTTAATAAAAATAATATAGTTACACTTTTCGCCCGGCCAAGTAAATATTGTATTTGTTCAACAAAGAACAAATACAGAATTTGTTTGGTTGGGTGGAAGTGGGAGTGTATGTATGTCTTCTATCCTTTTTGGGTAGAACTTTTGTCCCTGTCTAATCTAACGGGAGAAATCGCCATTGTATAGGATAACAACTTCCGATTTCCTATCCATTTGTAACTGAATATTCAGTTTACTTTTTACAATGTTTTTAATTAATCAAAAATTCTTTGAAATGTGTCTCTGTTACTTATGTCAAATCTAAATTTTTGAAAATACGAATAATATATTCAAACCCATTCAAAAAAATATGTAATCCAATGCAAGCATGCAAATCTAAACAAACACAAGCGTAAAAGTTTAATAGTGTAAAGATATAACAAAGTAATTATTTTTAGAAAATGGCGTTGCCCTTAAAATCGTAAATCCAATTTGACAAATGATGCAAACAAAAGATTAACTTTAGAATAATATTCCAATAATGTTACCCCTGGCAAACAAAATGTACAACTGGGGACTGGTAGAATAACCCATTAGAATATTAGAAAGATAAAATGCTGGTATGTAGATTATACGTTCTGAATCAAAACTCTCCCTAAAATTTTAGTAGCATAGACAATTAAACAACTTTTTGCATAACTTATCAGCAATACAAGTAATTTGTGGTAACTTTGTAACATAAAATAGGATTGAATTGGTAAATTTGCTTAAGGTACTCAGTTTTTTTGTTGTGCCACTATAAAAATTAAACTGAACATTCACTTAAAAATAGATAGGAAATTATTTCCATGAAAAATAAAAACATTAATAAAGCTAAAAATTAAAAAAAAAACTTAGGCGGCCTTCATTCCCACCTTTTCCCCTACTCTTTAGCAATAAATGTGGTTTTTAGAATTAATAACAATACCTTGTGGTTCTTTGAGCCAAATTCGACAAAATTACTGACATTAGATTAAAACTTATCATGAGCCTTCACTACCTTAAAGTACTTAGTTCCATCAGCTAAAACAACTATTATCAGGGGTAATATCATAAGTGATACTAGGTTAGGTATCGGTGGTTTTTTACATAAATTTTACGAATATTAATCCCAATGACGAAAATGCAACGACTGCTTTAGCAGGAGTTGCATTTTCCAAAAATTGGGATTAATATGAGTAACATTTGAAAAAAAAGCACCGGTACCTAACCTAGTATCACGAATTGATATTTAGGAAGAGAATATAATTTATACTTAATACACATACCACTTAATTATAACGTATTAATCCACAAATAAATTATATTTTATAAATTAAAAAGCAAACAATAAGCACGATTTTAGATTAGAGAAAAGAGGGGTAAAAAAAGCCATCGTAGGGGTAAGGTATTTTCACTTATAAGTACAGCATACTACATATATATATAAATTGTATTCTCAACTAAATAAATTAATAATAGAGTCATGTTCGAATAAGGGAAGTCATGGTCATACGAGCCGCTGTTCTTTTTTTTCATTTTCATATAGTGTATGCTATACAATTGTACTTTAATTTTTGTTAAAAACACGCAACATATCATGTGACTGTAGAACTATACTGTTTTTAACAAAAATTAAAATATATTTGTATAGGTTCATAACTTCCTATCCATTTTTAACTAAATATTCAGTTACAAATGGATAGGCAGTTACGATCCTATACAAACTTACTTTTATTTTTATTAAAAACTCTACATGAAACTGAAAAAAAAAAGAACTGCGGCTCGTATGACCATCCATGACTTCCCTTATTCGAACATGACTATTATCAATTTGTTTGGTTGATATTAGTTGTTTTAGCTGACGAAACTAGGTACTACTTTAAGGAAGTAAAGGCTCATGATAAATTTTAATCTAATGTCAGTAATTTTGTCGAATTTGGCTCAAAGAACCACAAGGTATTGTTATTAATTTTAAAAAACACATTTATTGCTAAACAGTAGGGGAAAAGGTAGGAATGAAGGCCGCCTAAGTTTTTTTTTTAATTTTTAGCTTTATTAATGTTTTTTTTTTCATGGAAATAAGTTAAATGAAACTTAAAAGTATGCTGTATATGTAAAAGGATATTCTCAAAAAATATTTAAATTGAAATACAATTTTTTTACAATTAAAAAAAAAGCTACTCGCAGGCTGGGGGTAATTACGGCATAGGCCAGAATTACCCCCATTCAAAAAAATTTACATACAAAAATCACAAAGATCTTTCCTTGAAAGTTTGTGAATTCTTTGTATCCATAGGACACAGTTTGAGCAGCATATCCAATGGACATTATCCATAGCTCACGGTCTTTACCAAACTCACCACACATTAGAAATAATTCGTGATTCAATGCCGTGTCATGTTTATCATGTCTTTCATCCGAAGAGTCTTCGGAGTTTTTCATACGTCCATTGTGCTTTTCCACTCATTCTTTTATAAATTCGGGGTATCTCCAATATCAAAACTTAAATATGACTTATCTGGCGTAAGGGTAGCCGGCCGACATTACCCCAAAATAAATGGCCGTTACAACACCAAAACGTACGTTAACAATTTTTTACCCAAAACACAAAATTAACTGAATTTAATTATTAAACTATTACATAGTCCTATACTACACTAGAGACTAATACTACATATATCACACTAATTGGGCTAAATTAATTTATTTACATGCCTTTGAAACTAGCAGTGTGATACATCAAAACTGGCAAATTGCAATTTTCTCTAGTTTACCGATTAGCGTTGATGCCATTTTAGGTACACTATTAACTACTGGCTAGTAGATGGAGCATCCAGTGTTTAAATTGAAAAATTAATATACAACTGAGATATAGGATGACCATTATTACCCTAGAGGCCGCCATTCCCCCCCTTTCCCCTATATACTGTAGTATTTTATGCATACGTTTATATGTATTTAATTTGTGGAAAGCAGGTATTAAATAGTAAAGCCTCAAGCGTCGGATATTTTGCACAATATAAAATATAAACTCATACTTTAAGTAAATATATAACGCCTTTGAATCAATTACTGTAATTGTATTTACACAATGCCAGATGGTTTTGAAAAGCCTGTCAAATTTTTAAGTGTTATAATTTATAGACCTACAGGCATATTTCTTTTTTCCTGAGTAATTATTCATTCAAATACACATTTTATTTTTTATCAATAGAAATGGTTATGTTTGAGCAGTTGCAACATGCGTAAATACCGAGGTAAATACTGTATGTGTATCTATAGATAGAGAGCCTAAATGTGACGTTTACTGTCAATTCTTGACAGAAAAAGTGACATTCAGGCATTCTATCTATAGACAATGTCTATTAGACATATTTAGAGTCAGACTTTTTAAGATACAAAAGAGCATTTGACGTAACTTCGTACTTTAAGCCGGATTTTATAAAATTTATATATTGAATATTTGATCCAAATAGAAAATAATATACATTTTTGAGCAATTGCAAAGGCATCAAAAATTATTTCTTTCGATCGTACTTGATCTTGTAGTTTTTTTTAAATATGATCTTTAATAAGCTTCAGCTAGCTAGCTCCCTTTGGACATAATATACGAATCATGTCAATATGAACTTTTTTTTATTGTTTTATGTATTATCATATTCCATTTCCATTTTTTTAATTTAATAGAAAAAAATGGTAATTGTTTTTTTTTTTGAAAACAGAAACCGAAAAAAATAGAAACCTCTAAGAATAAGAAAAAGAACTCATTTGGATATGAGTCCCATATTCATCCCTTAGGGCGCTGGAGCTTATTTAAGATGTATGACATATGTCATTCTGCAGACTAGGAGAAGTATGAGTAGTTGTCTACATCCAGCAATAGATGGCCCACAAGTGTACATCAATCTAATGACTTTACTTCTATTGCGAGTAAGGTCAAAAACTATCTTCTTGATCAGCGTGCAGAGATGACTCTTGGTACTGAAGAGGGACAGCAGCCCGAAACTGTCAGTCTAACAGTCTCTGTACGATGATTAGAAAATAGATTGATGAAATAATAAATACAAAAATCGAAATCCACTTAACCGATTTTTAAAAACAAAAAACAGTTGAAACCGGACCTTTGAAATAAGTTGCTACTTAATATGATGTACATACTTAGGGTCTAATTCCAGGCTTTACCCTATCCCAATATCGAGTGAGTTCGAAAATGTTTTATTTTTGGGTTTTGGATTTTACAATTTTTTAATAAAAAAGTTATCAAGTGTTTATTACTTGGATATAAATGGAGGACAATGGATATTTCTGAGCAATGGCGATTTCTCCCGTTAGATTAGACAGGGACAAAAGTTCTACCCAAAAAAGATAAAAGACATACATACACTCCCACTTCCACCCAACCAAACAAATTCTGTATTTGTTCTTTGTTGAACAAATACAATATTTACTTGGCCGGGCGAAAAGTGTAATTATAATATTTTTATTAAAGAAATTACTGGCGCCATCTAAATTTTAGTAGAATTATCTTATTCTACAGATTCACATTAGCTGTGTTCATTCGTGCGGCTCAGTGCTACACTTTCCGGCCAACCAAATGAATACTGTATTTGTTGTATGAAACACCAATACAGTATTTATTTGGTTGGCTGCAAAGTGTAGCACAAATGAGATAGAGATAGGGTAGACGTCTTTTGTTTATAATTCTAGTTGTAAAGAGCTCCATTGCAATGTGCCCAAGAACGGTTTGTTTGTGTACAAAGACATATTTACAAAAAATTGACTTCAATAAAAAGCAGTAGAGTTGCGTGTGGTCCAGACAATGGTCGAGTGAGTATTTATATTCGGCGCATATTTTAATCGCCAATTTGGATGAGTTATACACACAAACAGTTCGACTTTTTCCAATCTAAATTATTCATAACACATAAATTTCTATTTACACGCGGCTCATCCCGTATTTAGATTGTAAACATAAACCTGTCAATTGTTAAATTCGCATTAATTACGCATTCGTTCGTTAGTTATTGGCCAGCGTGCTCTTCAACTCTTAACTAGACAGTCAATAATACAAACCATTCCGAGAAATTCGTCTTACAAGTTGATTTTTTACATTTTGAATCTATTGCAGATAAAAAATAATAAAACATCAATAGAGTGGACAAAATAATAATTTTAGCGTGGCAATTATTTTAACATATTTTGTGACTCTTATAAGCTCATAATCACACGCATTTTTCGTGTTTTTATAGGCCCATAAGAGGTCTGTACTTTTGTTCTTTTGGGTTGGCAACAGACCTGGCCTATCGCTTGACGTTTTCCGTGCAAATGTCAATGTAGCTTTAAAGTTGAATTTTCTACAAAATTTTGTGTTTAGGTTATTTTTACCGTTAAAATTGTGGCTTGGTTAATTGCAGTAAAAAAGAGAAGAGATGACTGTAAAATATATCAAAATATCATTTGTTCTTAGAATTTTAAACATGGTGTAAACTGTAATGCCAATCCAAAACAAAAATCCCTAAATCAGTCATCAATTTTAATGTAAGTATTTTTAAATTCCAAACGAGTACAAGTTTAGAAAACGAGCCGCTTGTGGCGAGTTTCTAAAGTACTAGTACGTATGTTATGAAACTAGTACTTTAATATACTCTTTCTATCTTGTAATCTTAAAATTATCAAACTTATATGATAAAGGTTGCTAAAATTACTAGTAGGTAACCATAACCATACAATTTCACACTAAGCAACAGAAAAATCTTCAGCAATTAATTAACTCAGACAAAAGGAGGGATATTATAGTTAGTTTAAAAAATATAATAGCTTTTTAGTTGCTGATCTCATTGTTTGGAATAGGAAGCGAATGAGTATATAATTTTTTTGAGTGGATACAATACAGTTTTAATTGGGCTAATATTTCTCTCTTACGCTGCTAGTAAATATAAAGTAAACTCTTTCTAGGGGGACCAACCAAGAAAAGAACCAGCTTACTTCTAGGCATGTCCAGGAGTCAACTGAGAGAAAAAACGGGTATAATAACTGGGCACTGCTTACTGAACAAGCACCGACACCAAATGGGACAGACTACGAGCCCCGTGTGCAGGAGATGTGGGGGGGATAAGGAGCCCTACCACCATATGTGAATGTCCATCTTTAATGAGGAGCCCTACCACCTCATATGTGCATGTATATTTAAGAATAAATACCCAACCGCTTGGTAATGATGCTAAAACAGTTTTCTTCGTGTAAATTTTGTTTTACTTTTTTTGCCCACTCTATAAAGCAGGTTTTTCTTGCTGCAGGATTTGCATTTTGATTTCACCATTAAAGTTTTTTGATTAATGGTTTTTATATACGCAATTAAAAACATGCAACAATCTGTTTGGTCAGGTTTTAATTGATTTTTGAGTTATTATCGTTTTTATTTTACTCATTTGCACGTTTAGAGTCCAATCAATTGCTACTGCAGTATCTGATTGATGTGCCAAAAATTGCCAGGACAAAAAATTGAATTAAATATTTAGATTTTGGCTTTTTTAAATAGGAAATATTAATCGACGTAAATTCGGTGGTCCTTCGAGCCGGATTTCATAATCATTAATTCAAATCGAGGATAATTATTTTTAATTTTTAAAGTTAATTGTCCGAGAGCCCACTCCCAGTATATTTTTTTATTAACTCACCGTTAAGACTTTGTATATGTGTTCTTTATGTCCAGTCAAACAACTTCTTACATAAGAAAATTCTCGGTAGCGGGGCGTTTTTTTTTGGGACCAACCCTTAACTTTAGGGCGTCGGCAACGGTATTGCCAGAAAATTTTTGTTGGACAAGGTTACCACTTGATTTTAAATATTTTTATTAAACGATCCTAAAAAAATCAGACACATTTTTTTGACGTTCCATGACATTCTAAACCGGAAAATGCAAAAAAACCGTAAAAAAAACAAATATTTTTCTATAAATAAATTGCACTGCTCTACTAAAGAATTTTCACAATCAATGAGAAAATCCCTACCAAAATGTCATATAGCTGCTATTTCACGCTTTTTTGCGATCATCAGTGAGCATATATTGGTATGGTGGCTTTCGCACTGACTGTTGAAAATTTTAAATACATATCAAAAATAAGTATAACTGTATTGAGAGCGTACAAATTGGTGGCGCCATCTAATGTTTGCACAAAAGTACTACACATTAGATGTTGGCAGACCTGTAATCTGATAAGAATTATCTATATCTAGATACACAGGCGGACAAAAAATTTGTCTCGAAGCCAGCACCTAGTACCGACACGGCAAATCAAATTATAAATGAAAATAAAGTTTAGTGCCTTATAGACGGCAAACTATTAAAATCTATAAATAAATTGCACTGCTCTACTACAGAATTTTCACAATCAATGAGAAAATCCCTACCAAAATGTCATATAGCTGCTATTTCACGCTTTTTTGCGATCATCAGTGAGCATATATTGGTATGGTGGCTTTCGTACTGACTGTTGAAAATTTTAAATACATATCAAAAATAAGTATAACTGTATTGAGAGCGTACAAATTGGTGGCGCCATCTAATGTTTGCACAAAAGTACTACACATTAGATGTTGGCAGACCTGTAATCTGATAAGAATTATCTATATCTAGATACACAGGCGGACAAAAATTATAATTTGCAATTATGGCGAAGGCGCTAGCATTGAATTAATTTTCATTCGTGTTGGCATAAATTAAAGGGGAAGATTCTACATCACAAAACATAAAAAACTAGCATAGGAACATTGATCTGGAAACAAACCCTAAGAGAGTCAAGAACCGTTAAAATTGGACTAAAAAAAGGTTTTTAAAAGTCCAAACTCTGGTACGCTTTGATATATAGCGACGGTCTTGCATGTATACTAGTATTATTAAGGGCAATTAGCTTATGTTATTTTTTTTAATCCATACAGAGGCGTGCCTAGACGGATAAAATATGTGCAGGTTAATACATTCTTGACCCAAACTTTTTTATGTGATTTTTTTTGGAGTTCGAGTAAAAATATATAAAAAATATTTTAGTCTAAGTAAAATTTTGTGCCACCAAAAATGTTACTTTTTAAAGGGCCTTTACTCTTTTAATATTAAATTTAGGTGTTTCTGTGAAGAATACTTTTTTGCTTAGTTTTAAATGAAGAATCGCCCTGCAGCATTACAATTTTATTGGTGTTTTTTTTTGTTCCCCATTCAACATATCCATTTCTGAAGAGCCGTAGCTTCCTTAGGGCTTATTTTCATACATATGTTCCTTTGTGAGTTTTTCATGTTTTGTGATGTAGAATCATCCACTTTAAAATATGCAAAAGGCTGCAAACACCATGTATATCGACCATTTGGGTAGGTACATATTACACATATAATTTTAAACAATTTAAAACCAATTTAATGGACACCCCAAAAAATTTAAGGACCCCACCCAACCCAAATATTGAATTGAAAAAGGAAATTTATTTATTTATTCATTCCAGTTTAATTCTACATTAAGAATCTACATTGTAGGTACCATCAGGGCTGGACAGAGCCAGCCCGGGCTTCGGGGAAACTTTATTCCTGGCCCCCCTCGCTCCTGAAAAAAAGCTTTACCCCTGGCAGAAGACAAAAAAATTTCGTCTCCGAGCCTCCTCGGGAGCCCTGGCCTTAGGGAATCCCTCTCCTTTCCCCCCTAAATCCGGCCGTGGGTACACTTAGTCTTGAAAAATCACAAATAAGCTTTAAGCTTTACTTGCTGCTGCATTTTTTCTACTGTTTCACTCAATAATATTTAAAATTTGAAGAAAAAAAAATCAAAAAATTAACTTGTTTCCCTAACGCAATTTCGTTTAGAGCTAGTTCCTTATGGCCATATGGCATAGAAAAATTGGGCCAAATTAAAATTGAAAATCGAAAAAAAGGTTAGACGTGTATTTAAGACTCGTTAACTCCAGACGGGAGTCTCCAGCTGTCCAATGCGTTCTCTGTCCCCCAAGTATCATAACGTTTGGAGTTTATAAGGAAAATGGACGGAGCCAAGTGTTCAGAGAGCCAGTCTTTGCCCAATACAACCCCCACTTGAATATTTTATTAAACTCTTCTCAACTTTAGATAGAAATGTTAATATTCTCTTTTTCCACTATAGCATTATTGATTTTGTTTTAATAACAACATTTTTTCCCACCAAAAAAATTTTGTGGAATCTCTAATGGATATCCAGTGGACATACTTAAGGATATCTATGGATGTCTATACTCTAGGATATCTATGGATGTCTATATTTTAGGATATCTATGGATATCCATTGGATATCCTGGACATAGACGGACGTTTGGATATCCATGGGATATCTACTGTAAATCCAGGATATCCAATGGATATACTTGATATCCAGAAAGTATATCTCCTGGATATCTACTAGTTGTTATGTGCTGTCTGGGTAGTCAAAATGTAATTTGTAAATTCGATTGAGAAGTGTTTTTAAGAGGTATTGGATAAAATTTTCTACAGCACACGTAACATTAGTGACATTATTCACTCAAAAATTAACCCACTCAACCCAGGAGCCTCATGAGTCAACTTTTTTTTCGTGAATAATTTCCTACTTCACTTGTTTATTTATTTATTTATTTATTTATAAAAAACTCGACAGGAATACACCCAATTACAGAGTTAGTTCCAACGATCACAAAACTAATAATAATACAAAATATAAAATAATGTAAGCAGTAGGACATACCTAATATATTATAAATATATTATAAAGCCATTGTTAATCAAATGTAAGTCTCTCAATATTAGAAATTTTACAGTTAAAAATGTCCAAATTGCCCTGGGCACCATTGTAAATTCTACACATATTAATAGGTGAAAACATAAATATATTAGTTCTGCATGTGGGAATTAAGAAAAGTAGAGGATTTTTAGAAGCATTTCTAGGTATATTAAAACGCAGCATATGTAGTAGCTCTTCACAATCAATAATATTATTTACAAAAACAGAACAGAATTAAGTTTGCGCCTAGAGTATAGTGATGATGATTTTGTTCCAGTATACCTCTACGTGGGTATATCCCATTTACTCGAAAGTTAATGCACCATTTACTGTAAATAATTATTTTTGTTTCATCAAGCAAGAGAGGAAATTAAAAATCGCACAGTGAATATTTTCAAAACAGATTCGAAGATTGGATGTGCGAATATACTGCGTAGTTTATTTTATAAAACATTACTATATTCTATACACAAACATTTACTATTCAAAGCTGTTGTAAAAATTGTAAAAACGTCAACTGGTTTCCTGGGATGCTCCTTCTTCCTGCAAATGATTATTAAAAATTAACAATACCCCCAACACACCGAGTTAGAAAGGTATATCCTGACTTTTAAATAATAGTTTAGTTAAAAGCGTCTAGACTCACCGTATGCATGTTTTATATAGTAATTAAAAAAGTTTAATAGTGACGAACAAGTAATGGCTTACTTGTTTTATTTACTGCTTTCATTTTATAGCATATTATTAATTAATTAAATGGTATAAAAACCTTATAAAGAGTATACTGGATTATTACTTCGGTAGAAAAGGAGTTCAAATTCTGCATTCATCCTCTAGGATTTTTTACTCTTTCCGACGTTATGTGCCTCCTAATTCATAATTGAATCGGTTATTACTAAAACACTTCAAGTCAAAACCAATTTTTCTTAATGTGCTAAGTGCAAAAAAATTAGGAATTTAAGTAAACACTTTTTTAGTGTGCAGTAACAGTTTTATCCTGTGATGAATAAGGGCATATCTATAGCCTCGCATAACACGCATAATACATAAGAATGCGATGCCGTGATTGGCTTGATGTGCCGCCATGAATGTTTTAAGCCAATCACGGTATCGCATTTATGGGAGGCATAGCGTAGTGGCTAGCGCGTATGCATAGCAAGTCTACTATCGTGAGTTCGATTCTCACTGGCGCCGATTTGCCTTTTTCAGTTAATTAATAATTGAAATTTGGCGAAGGCGATAAGTGAAACGGACACTCCCTAGAAACTGGTTCGAAAGTCAGTATAAGCCGGTGGTTCCCTCTACTACTAGCCCACACAAGTCCTGGACTTAGGGGATGCTTAATTAAGTAGAATAGTACGAGGTTAAACAAACAAACACACAAACAAACAAACAAACAAACAGCATTCTTATGTATTATGCTTGTTATGTGAGGCTGTGAATACGCACTATCGTACTTTGGGCTAAATCGTATGCAACAATAAGATTTTCCATGCTTATAGATACATAAAAAATAAATACTTAGCCAAAATTTATTTTAATTGCTAATTTTGACATATCCCAATGCATGATTTGGCTATATTGCGATAGTTAAAACGTCAAGTCTCATGTCATGTTAAAATAATAACTTTGCACATTAAGTTTTAATTTGTGTCCGTCATTTGGGCCATAGCAGCGAAAAATGACGTTAAACAGTATAAAACAAACATATAATTTGTGTGTATTGTGTAAAATAGACAATGTGTAATTAGGTTGGACTTATCAGACTAGTTTTTCAGTGATTACCGAGCTGTTTTTGAGGTATTTATTCTAATAATTCAATCCAACTTTATTGTATAGTAACCTAAAGACTGCAGTCCCATGGGACATTGTGACCCCAGACTAGTAATTTAATGTGGGTTTCAACATTTTAAATAACTTTATTTCCATGAAAAGATGTTAAGAGACTTTTAAGCCGTAGTTTTAAATAGATACATTAATTTAATATTGTACAGTATTCTTATTATGCATTCCAAATGTTTGTTGATGTTTAGACAAACAAAAAAATATAATGTTACTTTTTTCAAGATGATAAAGCATTTAGTTTATCACGACGAATAGTGCATTGTTGTCATGTTTACGATTGTTAACAAATTTTTAATAAAAAAATTGTTTTTTTTTTAACAAATAAACTAATTTAACGGTTTTTCATCATGTCTTTCAATTAATTTGCACTTTTTAAAATAAAAAATAAATTATAAAAAACGATATCATTTAAAATTATTATTTACGATATACAGCAGAATAAATCAGTTTTTGATTAAAAAAATTTAACTGCAGGTACTGCAGGTATACAAAAGTCGATATAAATAACATGTTTTACGATTTTAAAGCCATAGCAGCGAAAAATGACGTTAAACAGTATAAAACAAACATATAATTTGTGTGTATTGTGTAAAATAGACAATGTGTAATTAGGTTGGACTTATCAGACTAGTTTTTCAGTGATTACCGAGCTGTTTTTGAGGTATTTATTCTAATAATTCAATCCAACTTTATTGTATAGTAACCTAAAGACTGCAGTCCCATGGGACATTGTGACCCCAGACTAGTAATTTAATGTGGGTTTCAACATTTTAAATAACTTTATTTCCATGAAAAGATGTTAAGAGACTTTTAAGCCGTAGTTTTAAATAGATACATTAATTTAATATTGTACAGTATTCTTATTATGCATTCCAAATGTTTGTTGATGTTTAGACAAACAAAAAAATATAATGTCACTTTTTTCAAGATGATAAAGCATTTAGTTTATCACGACGAATAGTGCATTGTTGTCATGTTTACGATTGTTAACAAATTTTTAATAAAAAAATTGTTTTTTTTTTAACAAATAAACTAATTTAACGGTTTTTCATCATGTCTTTCAATTAATTTGCACTTTTTAAAATAAAAAATAAATTATAAAAAACGATATCATTTAAAATTATTATTTACGATATACAGCAGAATAAATCAGTTTTTGATTAAAACAATTTAACTGCAGGTACTGCAGGTATACAAAAGTCGATATAAATAACATGTTTTACGATTTTAAAAAACTTTTTAATACAGAAGCTGTTCATTATTTAAAGGAAGGATATTAGTGGCCTTGCACATTGGTGCCGATTGGGTTTGTAATGGGACACACAGTTCTGAGTTTTTGCATACGACAATACTCAACTACAATAGTTAAAAACCAATTTAATTGCTTCTTCCCGTTTCGCTCAAACTGGTTTTATAATTTTTGTTGACACTGTAAATAGGAATCAATATCCAAATGGTTAAAGTTCAAAATGGAAGAAAAAATATATATAACTATGGTCTGTTTTTTCAAGCAAGATAGTAAATTAAAAATCGCACAGTGAATATTTTCAAAACAGATTCAAATATTGGATGTGAGAATATACTGCGTAGTTTATTTTATAAAACATAACTATATTCTATACACAAACATATACTATTCAAACCTGTTGTAAAAATATTTACTGTGGCATTTTTAATTTACGATCTTGCTTGAAAAAACAGACCATAGTTATATATATATTTTTTCCGCCATTTTGAACTTTAGCCTTTTGGATATTGATTCCTTTTTACAACTATTGTTTCCAAATTAAAAGAAATGTCCTAAAGTATGATGTTAA
This sequence comes from Brachypterus glaber, assembly GCA_958510825.1. Taxonomy (NCBI): domain Eukaryota; kingdom Metazoa; phylum Arthropoda; class Insecta; order Coleoptera; family Kateretidae; genus Brachypterus; species Brachypterus glaber. The sequence continues at coordinate 35,353,440 of OY294049.1, forward strand.
TGTTAATACATCTTTATTTAAATACGTTTAACTTCTAAAAAATCATCAAAATATGAAAAATATATTTCAAGACTACGCGACAAAAATGCTGAGGGTCGCTATGCTAATAAGGTCGACTTCTACATAAATGCGCACCGCTAACCGTGCTTATTTATGTGAAAGTCGACCTTATTCGCACTCTGGCCCTTAGCGTTTTTGTCGTGTAGTCTTCATTTAATGATTTTCCTTATTAAAAAATAAAGGAACAAAAATACAAAGAAAATTTAGTTTTCGTTATTTTCTTCGTATGTTCTAGTATTAAAGAAAAGTAAAAGTGAAAGCTAAAGTTCTGAAATAAATTGCGTTTGACAGAAATTAACAGGTATTAGACCCATTTTGTAAATTAAAAATATATAAATAGGATGTATTTCAAATAGCGCACTTTAACGCAAGACCTTTTGCTAGTCTATAATATAAGTATATGCCTGAAATTTTACACTGAACAAAAATTCTTTCCTTTTCTTCTTTCCTTTTTTAAGGAGGAAAAATACATTTTTTTTATTTTTATTTTTTTAGGAAAAATTTTTGTCGAGTAATGAACTCAAGCGGTACCTGTGCGCCCTGTGTAGTTTTGCGTTTACAACTTCATGTATATTAAAAAAGGCCGTAGATAATTTAATTGACATGCGTTTCGCTGAAAATAATGCAGTAAACTAAACGCGAGACGTTTATGGGTGTAAACAAAAAGTAACATAAAAATTCTGCACTTAAATCATTTTACCGCCAATTATTACGCATAGTTTAAAAAAATTAAATACTTTTTTTCACTACTAGCTTTAGAACATACCATTATTTATCATGTTTTCAGACTGTAAAATCAATTTTCTTCACTTATAGGAATAATAATTTTTTCTCTCCTAGTAGGAGTAAATTTTATAAACAATTGATTTCTGTCACTTTAGATGTTTCAGTTCTTTGTGCAACTTTTACTAATTAAACTCAAGAAAATAGCTTTAAATAACTTTCTATTTATTAAATATAATTAATTATAATTATTAGCAATTAATACAATCAATAATTAGCTAAATATTATGAAAAAAATTTTTTTTTTAAAAACTAAATTTTTAAACGTCAGCTCACAGTATTTATTTGAGCAAGGCTACTTGATTTTTATGAAAATTTCAAGAAATATCATTTCTCTTAATAATTTATTTTATTATTTGAATAAAAATAGTTAAATAGTGCTAGTAGTGGAAAAACTAATATATAAACCACGGTAGAGAAGACTATCATAGCCTCGCACTCTTAAATCCCTTGCTCCTACGCAGCTTGGGATTTAATATGCTCGGCTATAAAAAAATATCTTCTCTACCTTGGTATATAATTACTATAAAGTAATTTTTTTTTAGTCATTGTCTTTTTTGTCTAGGGGATAAAATTTATAATTTTAGACTAAAAAAGTTGTAATTTTCGAACTTCCCCCCCCATAAATTTTCTTTGCTACAGTCCTGCATTAAAAAAAATTGCCCCCATGCCCCTTGACCACACTTTAAAAGCTAAAAATATCAAATAAGTGCCAAAAGGTAGTTCAAGTTGTCATAGTTAAGTGTTTAAAATTTGAATTCATGGTCTAAACTCGATCAAAAGTTAAGAGGGGAAGGGTTGACTTTGAACCAACTGTATAATATTATGTAAGACAAAAACACAAATAAATTAAGGTTCTGGGGTATTTATAATAAATTTGTAAATGAGATGTAAATAAAAAAAATGCAAATGCATTTACTAGTTTCAAACAAAAACCCAAACAATTAATTTTAAAGTGTAATATATTTGTGCTTTGGACATGTCAGGTCCCCTTCTTTGGCTTTTATCTTTACTACCCCATTTATTAGAAGTCCCTTTACTTGTGGTACTAATTTTTATGAGCATTATCAGTGGATCAAACAGCCGTTGCAGATCAAACACATAATTTAATGTAAGCTTTTCGTCACCTGTCGCATTTTCACGACTTACAATATCACATTTTCGAAAGGTGTAAATGAAGCCGGAAGAAATAAATATTACTTTGACACCTATAAGTTTTTGATAAGATAAATCTATGGCATATCCCATTTATTGACTCTCAAACACCAGTATCAAATTTATTCATTTTTTTTTCACGAGCCTTAACTGTTTTGTACAGGTAACAACGAACTAATAACTCTTTTTTCTAGAATACGCATACCATTAAAATAAAGTATCGCCAACATCTCGGTTTGTTTGTAAACAAATAGTAGGTGTATTCAGGCCTGAACAATAACAATTACCAGTAACTGGTATTGTTGTCTCTGTTAGAACAAAGATGTGCGAGTAAGACAGACGAATGTTTATGTTGCCGACGTTTTTGTCAGTTTTAACGAATGAAATGCCTATTCTAGAGGGAAGAGTTATTATTTCGTTGATAGGTAAGGATTACACCGATTCAAAAAAATAACCTCAATTACCAGACTATATTTTTCTTACGTATTTTTGAGTGCTCTTAACGAATTTGACAGTTAAAAACCTTGCTGACAATATACAAATTAAAGAGCAAGACCATCTCGTAACGCACATGGTTAACACGTTCATTGTCAACGGCACACACTGTGTGCCATCGGCTGTTTTCGCCAGGGGCCGATGTCACACGGTGTTTGCCACGGTATGCCTAACTACAACAGTTTAATTGTGCGTCGGCAGTTGTATGTAGATGCTGCGGTCGCTCCGACCCCTTAAATAGATCCTAATACGTTTCTGGGTAGCCTTGGTTTTGGAGTTTCGTGTTTTACGGTGTTGCTATGGGGTCAAAGGTTCCAGGACCGTCACGATCAAAGATACAGTTTACGTACGCGGGCTCCGACGTGTACACCGGATATACCCGATATACCTGGTTGTAAAAAGTTAATAGTACACGAATTAAAATCAAACACCCTTAAAAAATAATTTACAGGATATTCCAAGTTATTAAGCTGACAATTGAAAAAAATCTCGGACTTGTCTAATGGCCGTTTAAAGATTAATTTCATTTAATAGTTACAATAACATGATTACAGTCCATTTCCAAAATAATAATAGGCATTTGTGTGCAATTTTATCACCACTAATGTTATAACGTTAGTGTGTGACAACAAAATTTAATATTTCTAATTTGTAAATTATAGGGATAACTTTGCATTAAAACAGAGGGTAGCAGCTGGCAAATGGACCATTGTGATGTATGTAATGTCATATTATTAAAAACAATGCCGGTAGTTTAAATTACAGTAACTTCTCTAGCGTTTTGTTTACGATATTCATGCAAAAACACTTCTTTATTTGTGAAAATAAAAATTACCTAAACATAAATTGCGTATCACTAAAACGAGTTTTATTTAAATAGAGAATTCTGCACTGAAAAAAATAGAATGAAGTATTATACCAATACAATATGAATAATTCCCCACCCCCCCCCCAACCACGCTGAAGTTGGGAAAATCCACTGTTCAGAAAAGTTGGGAAAATTGAGGGGTACAGTTGGGAAATTGGTCAGTAAATTCCGACAGGAATACAGCTTTTTTCTCTAGTTGGGAAAATTGTAGTAGTACAGTTGCGAATTTTTTCGGAGCTGAGGACTTTTTTTTTGTCATCAAAATTTCTGGCAGGGATAAACATTTTTTGGGGTTGGGGACCTTTTTTTTAGTTATCAAAATTCCTGGCAGGGATAAAAGATTTTTTTTTTTGGAAGTTGGTAAATTTCTTAATTTTAAGTTGGGAAATATTTGGTCCGCCCCTCCAATAAAATCGCTTCAGAGCACCCCTGCACTATGGAACAAACCGGGCCATAGGCCGGACATCGGGTAAAAAATAAAAATTGAAAAATAAGGGTTTAAATTCGTTTTTCTTATATTTAATTATCTTATACATTGAGTACAGGCAAAATTTCCATGTAGAACTAAGGGAACGTTTAAGTATTACGTAAAGCAAATGTTGGTCATTTTGGACTTATTATTTGGAAGTGTATTATATAAAAAAATAAAATATTATGTATATCTCCTATTTTTTGTTTTTATTATTTTTTTTTAATCTTCCTACATCAATGATTAAAATATTTAGTTTATTTTACACATGGCTTAAGAACTTGAAATAAAGATTTTCGCGAAAATAGGGGATTACATTTATTTTTAGGGTTGATCATATCTTTATCATATTAAATGCTTTAATTTTAAGCATTTCTCCAAAAATGATGACTTTTCAAAAAAATAGTCCTAATTTTGTGCAAATACAGTAGGGTTCAAAAACCGATGCGTCACTGACTCCGCCATTTTGGATTTTTAAGTTATGGACATTGGTCTGCATCAACATAATCAAAAGAAGCCATATGACACATTTTCAGAAAGATCGAAACAAAAATTTTGGATGGTGCGGAATTTTTTTTATTTTTTTCATTTTTTAAGGTCCTTTAAGAAAAATACATCTTATATGATATATAAATAATAAAAAAACGAGATATATTTCGTTCTATAAATTGTACCTGTTTTAAAATTTTGCAATCTTTTAATTCCATTTTAAATTTCCCCCAACGTTTAAATAAAAGAAACTTTCTTCAGCAGCATTAAAATTATAAAATTCGAAAAAGTAACATTAACGTTTGTTCCTGCAGGAAATTAAGGATATGATTTATTATTATACTCCTCGCAGTTTAATAACTAGAAGAGTATTATACTATAGTTTTCAAATTTGCAAAATCGTCCAAGGAACCCATATAGCACACGTTTTACGATGGATATCTTCAGGATATACTTTTTTAATAAACGAGAATTTGCGACTTCCCCAGGATATACGGATATAATCTTGTTACTAAACGGGAAGTCGAGCTACTTCCGAACCGGTATATCCCATGGAGATACCTCGTACCTCCAAAATGTCATTCGTATGTCCTAGGGACGTCCCGAGGGATATTTCCCGGAGACATACTGCCCGTATATCCCAGAGATGTCCCGAAAGAAACAAAAAAATTAAGTCTGCCATGTTATAGCAATGTAAAATTATATAAATCACCAAAGTTTAGTTTTTATCGAATGAAAATTAATCTTAATTTTAGGAATGGATATAAATAAAACTCACCCGGTATATCAAGAGAAAATGCAATATACACCACCGCGAAGAGTTTACTATAGACTGAGAAGCATCATACATCTTAACGGCTTGTTTTTATTGTAACCTCTTTAAATTTAAAATGCAGTGTTACCAATGAAGGTTTGATCACCCCTCCTAAAAATAATAGTATTATCGCCCATTTAAAACGCCGTTTGTGTCTGTAAGCAGAAAAAAAACGCGTTTTGTCAATTTTTTATACGTGAGGGTGCCGTAGGCGTGCAAAAAGTAATCTAATCTAAAGTAAATTGAAGTTATATCTTAGTTATTAGGATTTGATGCCTATTCTGTTTTAATATTGCTATTCCAAGGGCAAGGTATAATCACATAATAAAATTTTAATTTGGTAGAAGAATGCATAAAACTAATTTTTAAGGCATGTGGATTATTTGAGGGTTTTATGATCAAAACTATCTTTTATCAGCTACGAGATTTAAAGAACCTGAAGAATACGTAAAAGGGGGACCAATTTTCTCATATGAGGCCAAGCAATTAGATCAACAACTGAGCCAACTCCTTTTTTAATAAGTTATAAACAACCGCCAAAGAAATAACTTTTTTAATTAGTACTAATACTAACTTATAAGAAAACTAGACAAAAGGCAAACTAGCTAGCAAAATACTTTAAAAATGGCGCCCCAACCTGGGGATATTAAAAGATTAGTTTTGGTTTTCCTTTTTTTATATTTATCTTTACGAATTTAACGACGCTCTACCGAAATATGGTATAAACCAAATCCTCTCCCTGCACTTCCGGTCCAGATTTATTTATTTATTTATTTATTTATTTATTTATTTATTTATACGGGAAACCCCATTACAAGTTAAATATGAAATAATATTTATATTATATAACAAAATATAAAATATACTTAATATAAAACAAAAAAAAAGAATTAATAAACTTTTTAAGCAAATAACTTATTTGAAATAAGTAATAACGTAACTTTAAGACTTAAAGTTAAAAGACAATTTATTTAGGGACAGAATAAGTAATTAAAAAGCCGCGAAGATATGCAATGCTACTAATTCCATTGTATACTATTCACAGTAAATAAAAAAAAAATTTTTTTAATAAGATCTTTTTTTTGAAAAATGAAGTTTTTCGCAAATAATTGTAAAGAGTGGTCCAAAAGTTATCCCCCTCTTAACTTTTGAACGAGTTGAGATATCGACTTCAAATTTAGAACTCATAAATAAGACAACTTAAACTATCTTTTAGCATATATTAAAAACTTTCAGATCTTAAAATGTGGGCAGAGGGACCTGAGGGCATATTGTTTTAAATGGAAAGGGGGGTAGTGTAACACATAATTTTAAAGCTTATAAAATTCTCCATTTCACTATATAGTTTTTATTATTTTTAAACCTACTTTTTTAAATAACCCTAGGCCCCCTGTCCACATTTTAAGAGCTGAAAGTATCAAATATATGCTTAAAGATAGTTTAAGTTGTCTTATTTAAGAGTTCTAAATTTGACGACGATATCTCAACTCGTTCAAAATTTAAGAGGGGGGGAGGGTGACTTTTGGACCGCTCTGTATGTAATACCTTTTATAGGTATTGTCACTCAAAATTCAAGCATAGATAAAATTATAATACTATATATAATATTATAAAGTTTTATGAATTTTGAGTGACAATTCCTCAAATTAAAGTCGTTAGGGGAAAGAAATGTGATGGTTATTTTAATGAGATAATAAAAGTACGATTTAAAAATCTAAAAAACTTATTGTAAGTTAAAGTTTATACTTTATAGCGGCTTATCTTATGTTTTCTAGTGGATTTATTACACTTTTTATTGGCAATTTTTAACCCTTTCGTTGCTGTGGCACCAATGTAGCGTGTGGTACAAATACATAAAAATTCCATGGAACAAGTTCATTGCTATTAAAAATATATAACATTAAATTTTAATATTATAGTAAAAAACTGTTCACGAAGATAACTTTATATATTTATTTGCTCATTAATATAACTGAAATCATTAATTTCAACTCCTTAATTTTGTAATTTTTTATACGAAGCGGTTTGGAGAACACTGGGCTTTTTCGGAGAATATTGGGCTTTCTTTAGAGTAGGTAGTACCTACCTACTAGGAACTATGGGACAGTTCAACAATTACACTGATTATTTTTTAACGTTTTTATCAACCAATCATTTAACAATATTTATGACCACGTGTTTATTTCTGTCCAATCATATTACAGTTATATCGGGAATTTTCTACTGTAGAAAATTCTAGTTAGAATCGCTGTAGTATTTTGTTTTTCAGTATTTCTCGTTTACAGCAAGATTCCATGCCTAAAACTAATTAATAATTAAATATAAGTTTTACTTTCGGTACATGATTATGAAATTAACTTTTTTCTCTAAAAAAATGAGCACCGAACGAATATACTATCAAGTTAGGCCATTTAAAAATAAATTTGTCATTTCTCTCTACTTCCTCTTCACTGCTGCTTTAAAATGTACATAACTGCAATGGACAGCATTCCAATACGTTAGGCAACATAAATTTAGGTATTCAATACAAAACCCAAAAAGAAAATTCCCTAAAAATATTATATTTGGATTTTATTACAGTGAAACAAAAAATGTGCATGATATGCAAAATTATTAAGGGCCACTTGCACCAAATTTTGGTACGGGATTAACTCAGCTAAACCGAGTTTAAGTTAAAAAGGCTGAGTTCTGATTGGTCAGCCGTCAATTTAATCCAAGTTTAAAGTTAAACCAGCATTGGTGCAAGTGGCCCTAAAGAATACATAAAACAGCTTATTAAACACAATTATTATAATCAATGACTGTCAAATTAAGGAGTAGGTCATACGTTCCCAAGGAAACTTTAGACCTACTGTACACATAGCTGTGTTATAAAAATTAAAAAAAAGATTTTTACTTCAGTTGCTTTTCATCCGTGAAACGAGTAATATGTACTTTCGGCAGGAATTAGTAATACGTTAAGCGCGTTTAATTTTCTAGCACCAAGTCTTTTAGTATTAGTTATTTATTTATTTATTTGCTATCTTAGATATGCCCCAGAATCGATTTTATATATTTTATAGTGATTGTATGGAAGATGTGCAGTAAAATGACGAACATGTGATTATATTGGAGTAAGAAGGGAATTTTATGTTTTTTAATCATTTATAATGCTGATAAATTGTGATTTGGAAGCAACTAACACGTGAAGAAGTTTTTATACGTACAAATTTTTTTATATACTAGCGCATGCGCAAATATATTTACAAATTAGAAAAAACTGCCTTGTCAACAGCTAACACAACCAACAGTAAACACGAAAAGGAAAGAAGGAAAAGAAAAAGAAAAGGTCTTACAGAAGACTGGAAATTTTATATATTTAAAACAGGAGTGGGCATGGCGAAAAGCCAGACAAGAACCACTCTTGGTGAATTGAGTAACTAAGAGGGATCTGGCTAATTATCTCACTGAGAAAAGGCCAAAATAAAGGAAGAAGAAGAAGAAGAAGAAGAAGAAGAAGAAGATTTTTACTTAAAAAAAAACAAATATCTTACCTTCATGTAATTTAAAATATAATCTAAAATGTTATTTTTACCTAAAATATGCATAATTTTATTTTAAAACAATAATAATTATACTTTTATCTCTTTCTATAGAACTTCTCTCTTTATTTAATCTAAATAGGCGGCAGTCCATTTGTAATTTCAAATTAATTTATATTTAGTAAAGATTACTACCTGCTGCCTACTGCCTGCTGCTCGTCTGTAAACCCTACATTATTATTCAAGGAATATTATAATAATACGAATGACACAATAATCATAAAATAAGTAAAGGTATCGCAAAGTAACATCAGATTGTGACAAAGTGACTGCGATAAAAAAGGGAGTTAAGTGTAAGGAATAGTGAATATGCGATCGTAAAAAGTATAGTATGGTCATTCTTTTAAGTGTATGTGTGATTTCGGTGGATTTGATGGTGTGTAATTTCAATAATCGCGCCGTTTGCCATGGGACAATCATTATGGAAACGGTTACGAGTATTGAAGTGGTGCTTGGCGTGTTTTATGTTCGTTTTAGTTGCGTTTTATATTCGTGGGGACAGAGAGAACGAGAAAAAAAAGGACAGTGGTTTTTCGGTGACGAGGTGAGATCGGATCTAGGAGGCTGTCACCAGTGACAGTTACCGCTGAGAATGAAAAATCGAAGCGGGCCTGGTCTTTCTCTCTGCGACACGCTGTTGGGGATTTACACACGGAAGATTGTCTGCTGATAAGAAATTTTGTACGCTAAGGACTTTTTTTTTTGTCTACGATGACAAAAAGAATAAAATATATTCTCATATTGATCCATTTAGTTTTCCAGTAAAAATAATTTTAAACCGGGACGTTCATGCCACAAATATTGACACTAAACTCCACGCAGAGTTGGTGCTCATTTGTTTCTTGTTTTATAGTTAATAAATTTCCTAGGCAAGGTTGACTATCAGCAAATTTGAATGGAAACTCTGAATTGGATTGGACTGGAACTACCCTAAGGAAACCCCAGTCAAGTACTACCAGACTAGATTTACACTTTACATGACAAGGAACAAGAAGGATTAGAAGGCCAAAAGAAACCTGGAAAAGAAACTTAACAAAAGAATGCGAGAAACAGAATTTAACATGGAATGAAACGAAAACAAAAGCAAGAAACTGGACAGAATGGAAGACGATTGTCTAGAACATATCAACAGATGGACAATAAAGAAAGACATAATAAAAGCTCGGTGCATGGGAATAGCTTACCCATTACTGGTTTGAGTATGAAGCTAAGAAATGCCAATCATGGCGCCTCTTGCTCCACGAGGGCCTACGAGTCTAGCAAGGAGGAAAAACAGCAAATTTGAATGAAAACTGTGAATTTTTCCCCATAATTCGAAGAATCGTTTGTAATTCGGAAGAGATTTTTTTAACGATTTATTATATGTCAAACCAACTTTTATATTTTTTTCATCGCAAAATGTTATAAATTGTTTTATTACTTATCTTAATATTTTTACAGACATATTCTTTAATTTGGTTCATTCAATTCCATTCTCAATTTCTAAACTAAAATCTTTTTTGTCCGTTTTTAAATTGCAAATTATGTTTCTGCCAATAGGTCACTTACTGACTAGCGCGGTACCGCGCTAGGCTCGTTCATATTAAAAAGTCAACCTAGAAAAACAGTCATTACATTTTATAAAAAGAATATTTTGTGATATTTTTTGGTAAATAATAAAGTAATAACAATAATTATAAATAGTAATATATTCATATTTAATTATTAATTAGTCTAAGGTATGAAATTTTGCTGTAAAAGAGAAATACTGAAAAATAAAATACTGCAGCGATTCTCACTAGAATTTTCTACACTAAGCAATTCCTGATATTACTGTAATATGATTGGAAAGAAATAAACATGTGGTCAGAAATAATGTTAAATGATTGGTTGATAAAAACATTAAAAAATAATCCATTGTATTATGGTTAGATTGTCATGTCGACTTTTAGATAAAACAGTGTAATATTAAGTGTGTTTTACTGCATCATTCTGCAGTAGGAAATGTTTGAACAGAATGAAACTAAGCACAAAAACGGATTATGTCAATTTTCAAAATAAGGCCAAGAGAAGAAGAAGACGAGCGATATTTTATTAAATGTTTTGGTTAATTTCTGAAAATCCTAACTATGTCTTATCTATGCTGAAAATATATTTCAGGACTGCAGTACATTACATGTAATGGATCGTGATAACCAAAGATATTTAGTTATTTTTCAGATTATTAGGCTAATTTGTGAAAATGAACAGTATACAAATGCTATTAGATTCTGGACCCAAACTTAGTTCATATATTTTAATTAATATAATAAAAAGTAGGTATTGTAATCCATAGTAAGTAATTGCAAAAAAAATAATTAACTTTTAAAAAGTAGGTAGGTACTTATTATTGCAGTACAAAAGAATTAAATGTAAGAGGTTAACTAGGTACTTACTTTCTTTGTTAAACCAATACAGTTTTCCGTTGTTTCCGTACTTAAGTTCGTCCATATTTTTAATTATAAACGCAGAATCACAAATGTAACCTAATTTTGTGCGCAGAATAAACATGAAAACCGTTATTTTTTTATTTTGACATTTGACATCTGTCATTCTCTTCATTCGGACCTCTCCCTATCGTTTGGTCGGAATTGAGAGAATGGTCAAATGTCAGCAGTAAAACGATGATTCCGTTCAAACCAGTGGCACCAGTGGCAACAGAATGATGCAGTAAAACGCACTAATTGTTTTATTCCAAAAAACTGCAATACGATCATGAATCATGATTTCATTAGGGAGATGTAGGTTAGAGTTTATTTATGGAAAACAATAAATATTAGTGTAATGTTTTAATTATAATTATGATGGATGGATAGGAAATGGTTGCAGTCAAATTGAGCAAGATATAAATGTGCTAAAATAAATAATAAATATTTGGACGATTTCGTTGAGATGGTGCTAAGCGAAGACAGCAGATGACAACGTTAAGAACGCACATGTCAAAAATCAACGGTAATTTTCGTACGTAAGGAATAGGGAAAGGGGCCCTAAGTTGACCAACATAAGCTTAGAGGTTTTATTTAAATCATTTTTTTTTATTTAGAAGGTGGTAATTTAATTAATAGTGTATCTAATTTATACATTTTGTTTTGTTTAAATTATTTATTTCCTTAAAAAAAAAAAACATTAAAAAAAAATGTAAAATTAGTCATCTTACCACCAGGAGAGGGTAAGTTGACGAAGAATAAAAACATCCAAAACCTTTAATAAAAAAATTAAGAATAAGAAAAATAGCTTAAAACTTGTTAGGATAATGAAGGGTATTTTAATTTTCACAAAAATCATAAATCCAAATCTTTATTTTTGCTTCTTTTGAACTCATTTCAATGCAGTAAGCATGGGCCCATAATTTGCAGCTAAAGCATTGAAACCATACCTCATTATCTTTACCAATATCCCCGCATATTAGACAGTCCTTTTCATTCGAAACGTCTACATCGATATGTTGTATGTATCGTCATCTGCATTTGATATTCGTCATCTTATCCCCAGACACTGATATTATTTAAATAATAATAATTGTTGTTCAAAAATCTTAATTTGAAACTTAATTTTAATTTAAGATATTTAAAATATAATAATTTTAATAATGTACATATAAATTTCAGGCCAATACTCACCCATAAAATTTTATTCACTGAAGTCTGTACACTTGAAATGACATCGAACCACAAAAACAAAAATGGCTTCTACATCGACCAACTTCGTTTTGGAAGATATAACACTAGCGCTCTTATTTGTCGCCCTAGTCAGGTAGTTACCACAGACTGCAACTGTTTCTCCATCTATTGACGTTCGCTTGTTATAGACGATACGTCATCTTACCCAATTCGTTATCTTAGGGCCCCTTTCCCTACTTCCCTAATTAATACCAAGATTAATTGATGGCAGTGTTTGTTTTGTAAATGCTAATTCCAGAGACAGCCAAATGTACTATGTAAATAGGTTTAATGAATACATTTAGCCGTATACTCTGGCGGAGTGCCGCGTTCATATCAATCCTTTCTCCGTTTACATCTGTTTGAATAATTCCACAGACCGCCGAATGTATTGTGTCTGCCTACCCTCTGCCGCCGCCTATTTGAATAATGGAATAATTTTGTCGTTATTTGTCTGCCAAAAAGCGATCGCTATTCTACAAGTCAAATCCGTACCGCTCCCGCCCGAAAGCCACCATAAACATGTTTGATTTTATTAAAATGCTGCGATGATGCTCGGCCCCAAACGTGTTTACTGCGTTCAATCAAAATACCCAAAAACACGGAAAAAAACTAAACTGGATTGAAGATTAATAATCTTGAATCAACGCTATGCTAAAGTTTATTTTTTTTGAATGTCAACAAAACCAAAATTTATAATTATTGTTTACTTACTTTGCTTTTATGATGTTTTGATGTAAAAAAAGAGAATTGATAAAGCTGTTGCTAAAAACACTTTTGAATTCCTGTAGAAACAAAATTTGCTTATGAAATCGCTTTTATTCCAATAATTTAGAGGAATAAACCATTGTTTTAATCTCGTTAACGGCACGTCAACGTTTTACGGTTGTGTAAATTGGGCCTAGTCATTTCGCTTACAACGCATGCGTATCTTACGTTGCTATGGTTATTTCGAGATTGTTTACAAGCGGGAAGGTTTAAAATAACTATACCTTCAAAAAATAAACTTTAGTTTCCCCATTCCGCAACTCTAGTTTTACTTCTTTTCAAGAAAATCTTATTCTTGTACGCTGAGAAAAGTTATATTTTGTTCAAGACTTAACTAGTATGGAAATCAAGAATATAACTATACTTTAAACAATTCTAGATAAAATCTTGTTCCGAGTATTACTTATACTTATTTGTACATAAGCAAATTATTGCATCAAGTATAAAAATTCTTCACATGTACTAAAAAAATAACGAAAAAATCGATTCCCCTAGACGTACACCCCACATTAATCTATTTTCAACAACTTGAGGACACCGGAAGTGAGGAAGTTACTAGTAGTATATCGGTATAACGACAGTATCCCAAGAACGACTTTATTTATTTTAAACGTTTTGTTAGTGGTAGGAAATAACATGTGGCGCCACCTATCGCATGTTATAGATGTTAATCTATAAAAAGTCACATGATATAACCTTGAGAATAGTAATTCTTGGAAATGTGGTGTTATTCTCGCGCCGAAAATAGTATATATACTTATTTAAAGTCTTAATACACTGAGTAGTATTTATACTTGATTGAATAATAGCTTCTTTATTGGTAAAGAATTTATTCACTTTTTAAGAGTCGATCTTCTTAAATTATTAGACCATTTATTCTTTTTTCAAATACGATATTACTTAAAGTGACTATAAGTATGTTTGGAAAACAAGTATAAGAGTATATTGGCTTGAAATATTTGTTATACTCATGGAAAGAATATTTTACTTAGAAAAAGTGTAAAATTTTAAGTATATGATTATTCTTGAATATAGATTTGATTTTTTTCCGTGTACACATACGATTGTTTTTTATTTATTTCGAAACGACTTCAATTCAAATCACTTTATAATGCAGCATTGTCAATGCCAACTCAATATTAGAGTTAGATAACTAAAACTAGGAGTAACGCAATCCTCTGTAATTAAGCAAAAAATCCAGAAGAACATGATTGAAATTAGCTCCAGTACAAGTCACTATTTCTATTTCATCGTTTGATTATTTTTCACTAGTGACTGGCTATAGAATTGCACATATTAAAAGTAAAGAAAAGGAATATTTAGACCTAGAAAATGCACTATGCTTAAAGTATATATTCAGTGAATACGATTCACATAAAAACAAGACTATGTACTAATTATATTATTTTCAGACCAAAGACTAGAAATAAGTGATTATTTTTCTAAAAGTTACTGGGTTCTTTCTTCTTGGGAGAATCCTCCTCCAACTAGTTGAAATCCTACAATTGACAAACTAGTTGGAAATTATGGATTTCAACATATTTTTTTAAATTACTGGATCCAGTCTATTCCATGGGACTGACCTGTGCAATATCTATATATTAAACCTTTAATGAAAAATCTTTTTGTAGTTTCTATTAGAAACCGAAGAATTAATGAGATGTAAACGAAGGAACAAAAAAAAAACGTAACGAATGTATCGAACGAAAAGATAAATCTTAAAACGTATTTCTGGAGGCTGAGAATGATTTTTGATTGTTTAAAAAAAATCGACTGTTGATTTATCAGCATTCAGGACCGGATTGAAAAATAGAAAACGTTTAAGGGGCATGTAATAGATGCCATGCCATTTACTGCTTTAATAGATTTTCGCACAGTACCAACCAAATGTCTTTTTAAGCAAAAATTTCCCTAAATGATAAGGCATTTCCCAACTTTTTTCAGAAATTTTCCAACTATTTTGAAAAATGAAAAATTTTGATGACTAAAACCCTACCTCGTACTTAGCGTCATCGCTGAAAGTAAGACTTTCTATAAAATGGAACGTCAAGAACGAAAATAAAGTTAAAATTAGCTATGCCTTTGGAAAACAAACGCATCTTCTTTCTACAAAATAAAAATTACTCATAGGAAGCATCCCAAGTAACACAGTAGCTCTAGCCATAGGGCTGTAATTTTGCTGTGAAAGAGCGGCAAGAGACACCTTAGAGCTACTGTGTTACTTGGGATTTGTGTTCCCCCTTTGGAATAAAACAAACGAATCATGGGGATTTTATCATTATATATTTTTATAGAGGAAAGTCGCCTAATTTCGGATACCATTTACAATGTATTCAATATTTAATACTCGGTATTACTTTTTGATATTTTTTTTATATAACCAGATACAACTTATTATAGCGAACCATGATTTATTATAAAAGCAATTTTATTACAGTTTATTTTTTCCAAAAAACACGGTTAAAAAAAATCAGCGCATTTTTGTGCATTTGAAAAAGGGCTCCTAATTTCGGACATATCCGAAAAAATTTTTTCAAGAGTAGATCTGGATCCCATTGCTTATGTTTCTTGTTATTCCTTCATATTTAAGACGTAATTTAATCATTAAGCGATTTTCTACGAAATACTATAGGAACTATAATTTTAGATTCCCAATTTCGAATATCTTAGTATCTTAGGTAATTTTCGTTTTTTCAAAATTGTTTATCTTAGTTTGTTGTATCATTATAAAAAAAATAATTAATGGTTGGTTATCCTGAATAATAATTACCTTGCGGATATCCGAAATTGGGAATCAAATGCACAAAAATGGTCTATCCGAAATGAGGCAACTTTCTGCTTTTTAGATTAGAAATTTGTAGAATGTTTACGTTTTCAAATTGCTTAATTATGAATAGTGGATCAACTTAACTAACATCATAACTTACCCAAGACAGAATCACGAACTTTTATAACGATTATTTATAAAATAAACAAGCATAATAATGCAACTGAGCACAAAACTGCCATTTGCAATATAAACGATTTGTGCTGCCATTTAAAGGGGAGAAGCTCTACCGTTATCATATTACAGGACGGATTTAGTTTGACTTTTGGCTTCACATAAAAGTAGGTTTCTGTTTACCTTTGCAGACAGTATCTTAAATACACTACTATCCGAAATTTGGAAACCATCCGAAATTAGGCGCATTTCCTCTAACATAATAACTTATTAATAAGTTACACCTTAAAAATTATCAAGTCGATAGAAAATAATATCCCGGTTTTATATTTTAACTAGTTTTGGTCAAAGCATCAAAAAATGCAAAGCCAGCTCTGACCATCATTGGTAAGCCAGGACCTCAGAATGGTATTTTTGTTTGTCGATGGTACCTGTAGATAAGGGTATTGCCATTAACGAGACACAATGGGCACAGCTCATCGGGAAAACAGGTCTTCGTCTATGTTACATCGGCACTTAGTACTACTAAGAGTGCCGATGTATTGAAATCTTCGCCAAAAAGTCAAAATCCGTCTGTCTGTCTGTCTTTTCTGTCTGTCTGTCTGTCTGTCTGTCTGTCTGTCTGTCTGTCTGTCTGTCTGTCTGTCTATCTGTCTATCTGTCTGTCTCTCTGTATGTCTGTCTGTCCGGATGGAAACTCGATAACTACATTTCTAGAATAGATATCGACAAGCGGGTTTTTGCATATCGTATCTTATAGTATTTCGAAGAGCTGATTAGATTTTGGGGGTAAACGATTGGGGTAAGGGGGTAAGAATGGGAAAAACTCCTATTTTTAGCGTTTTTTGCTTATAATTAAGTTAATATTTTTTGTATGTCATTAATTAAGCACTCATATGAAAGATATTTAACTTAATTATAACACGATTTAAAAAATATATATTTCAAACAAAAGCTCTTTTTAAGCTTTATTTCAAATTAGTGACTAGAGAAGAGAAGAATCTAGCACATGCGCACTGGTTTGCTTATTTTTGTTTTGACGGATGTCAAAAGGGGCTTCCGTTTAGGCAGTTGTAGTTTTATGAAATAGTTTAATTTGAGTTTGGTTACGGTGTGAAAAATCCAGTTTTTTTGTTAGAATATATAGCAAAAGATTGTTAAAATACTCACGAATTTCTGTTTGATTTTTTTTTTAATGGGGGCGTTGGTTTACGTTAACAATGGTTTGGTTTGGTAGTTTTCTGGTTTGGTATTTTTTTTTAATGGGAGGCGTTGGTTTACGTTAATAATGGTTTGGTTTGGTAGTTTGCTGGTTTGGTGTTTTTTTTTATGGGAGGCGTTGGTTTACGTTAATAATGGTTTGGTTTGGTAGTTTGCTGGTTTGGTGTTTTTTTTTTAATGGGAGGCATTTTTCAGATAAGGTATTTAAGAATTTAGAAGGCGATATATTTTAAGAATCAATTGTTTATTAATGAATATTCCGCAATTTTTTTTTTACGAAAATACTATTAAAAGCGAGTAGCCAATTAAAAAAACACTGTTAGCTCGCAAAGATAAAAGTAGATATTTTTGTAAAATTCTGCAAAAGAATGTTACATAACCTTAAAATAATTTTTGGCATACGTCAAAACAAAAATAAGAAAATCAGTGCGCATGCTCTGGATTCTTCTCATTACTGCGGTGAGTGAATCGTTTGCCTAGTGTCGATGTTTTGACAAGGTGCTTGCAACGTTTCATCTAGTTTCGTATTTAGTTTTAAAGATATGCCCGTAGCGCAACATAAATCCATAGCAGGTAGTGGTAGTTGATGTGCGGTGCACAATTTGTATCAAGTCACCATGATTTTCTCATATTATTTTTACATCAATCACAGTTTCAGCACTCAATTAGACCCGATTCTGGCTATCAATCTCGACCTGGTTACTTTTTGATTGACTTGATACTTAGTTGCATGTCATGCCACCGACCGCGGTATTTTAGCACCACGTCTGTCTTATTGTCACTCTCTGTCAAGTTAACCACCGAATTCATTTTCGTTTTCTTTATTCGACGCAAACAAGTGAATAATCACTTTTTAAGTTATTCTTTCTTTGATACCAAACAAATATTACACACAAAAAAATAAGCTAGATATCTATTGAAGAAAATTGGCATCACTGGTATAGGTATCCTACATAATATCTGCGACAGATAATCTGAAAATCATTTTTTTTAATTATGTCAAGAATTATAAGAGTTCCAATATATATTTACAATTTTTTCTGGTGATAAATGTCAACCTTTTTACTTTTTGATTGGCTACATGTCGTGCGGTATTTTAGCACCACGTCTGTCCTATTGTCACTGTCTGTCAAGTTAATCACAGAATGTATTTTTTCTACGACTGCTTTAGAATGTAGGCAAATAGACACACTTCTCAAACACAGGATGAATCCATTCTAGCTCTAGATACGGTATGAATATTCCGTATCAAGTGTTAGAATGAGCACATGCAATCTCTTGTTTAAAAAAGTAAAGAAAACTGTAGCAAAATTAGCAAAAATATATATATTTTACCATAAAATATGGAATATTTTAATGCAATTTAGAGTATTGCGTTAAAATTACATAGTTTATTAGTTTGTCTTAATATTTGACCAGTTTTTTATCAATTTAGTTCAAAAAATTAAAACTGCTCCATCTATTATTAAATATTTAAACCTGATATCTGTCACAACAATCTGACATAACCTTTAATTTTTGCATTATAATTTGTAAATATGTGCTAAAATTAAATAAAAATCTTTTTTAAGTACTGATTGGATAAAAGTATTAAATAACATAAATTGCTTTATACATTTACAATTTCAAGTCACAAAAAACATTGTTTTTAACCTTGGCCGCAGTGTAAAGCCATACAGTGTTTCATTTTTGCAATCGAAGAAAAAGTATAGTCTACAATACGTATGGAATAGTCATTCCGCGCTCGCGGGACCGTCATACTCGCCTACCGGCTCGTATGACAAACAAAAGTCCAAACAAATATTGTCTATTCCATACTATTTATAGAATATTCTATTCTTTTTATTTGAAAAATGTGAATAATCACTTTTAAGTTATTCTTTTCATTGTAAATTTTTACTTATTCATTGGAAAATAGAGGTTAAATATTGTCTTAAACTGTAAGTTTAATAAGGTGGATGGGCCAATTATTGCCATGTTAGTCCAAAAGATGCCTGTAAATATGATGTATCTGTATCCAATTGGTAATGGCGTACACAAAGACGCAGTTCGTGTTTCGTGCTCTTTCACTATTTGTAAAATAGTGCTGACTTTCGCAAGCTGGGAGCATAAATTATTGCAGGGCAAGGACATAATAAAGAAGCGAAAAGATAAATTTTTCAGTGTACCCAAACCTTTTATTACTCAAAGCATACCCCGGGGCCCCATAGTTTAATACGTATATCATTTGAGATGTAAAAAAAACGACGAGGATGGGATTCGAACCCACGCGGGCAGAGCCCATTGGATTAGCAGTCCAACGCCTTAACCACTCGGCCACCTCGTCAGTGAATTTTTGAAGTTTTACGTTCTTTTAATTGAATATTACAATAATATTAATATATTATTTAAATTTTATCAATATTCCATTAGGGTGGACCTTATATTTTTTTATTATCTTAAAATTTTCATTTAGGTGTAACTAGGCAATTCTGAAAATATGATAAGTGATCACAAGGAAAAAATAAGATTTTAAGCCCTTTAAATTTTTCACTTATAAAAAGATTAGAGACAATTTTCAAAGATTTTTTATAATTTATGGTAATTTTAAGAATTTTAGGGTCCCCATTAGCACCCTTAGAGAAGTTTGATCACTCTCATATTTTCAGAATTTTCTAGTTACACCTTAATGAACATTTTAAGATAAAAAAATATAAGGTCCACCCTAATATTCCATAAACAAAACTTAAAAATTAATTCCTAAATATGCCATTAAAATCTAAATTATTGACGTTATTTTATTACTGTTATTTGCCAAAATTAAAAATCAAAACACTTCATATCACGACATAAAATTTTGTCACCATACAGAGCGGTCCAAAAGTCACCCCTCCCCCCTCTTAACTTTTGAACGAGTTTAGATATCGACTTCAAATTTAGAACTCTTAAATAAGACAACTTAGACTATCTTTAAGCATATATTTGATACTTTTAGCTTTTAAAATGTGGGCAGGGGGGCATGGGGCGACATTTTTTTAAATGGAAAGGTGGGTCGTGTGATACATCATTTTAAAGCTTATAAAATTCTCCATTTAACTGTAAATTTTTTATTTTTTTTAAACAATTTTTTTGGGTTTAAAATAGGGTTGAAAATGGGCATTTTTGTCAAAATTTCTCTAAAAAACAATTTTTTAAAAATGCCTAATTTAATTATGAAAAAAAGTAAATTATACTTTTAAACTAATTTTAGTTGACATAATTAAAAATTAAAAAAAAAAACTTAAAAATGTATTTTTTTAGCACAAAAAACTGAAAAATCAAAACCTTAAAAAACATATTTAAAATTTTTTTAAATGTATGGTTATATAGAGAATTTTAAAGGCTTTAAAATGATGTATCACACGATCCCCCTTTCCATTTAAAAAAATTTCCCCCCATGCCCCCCTGCTCACATTTTAAGAGATAA
The DNA here is from genome assembly GCA_958510825.1 of Brachypterus glaber. Lineage (NCBI taxonomy): Eukaryota > Metazoa > Arthropoda > Insecta > Coleoptera > Kateretidae > Brachypterus > Brachypterus glaber. The sequence continues at coordinate 35,374,206 of OY294049.1, forward strand.
AAGTATCAAATATATGCTTAAATATAGTTTAAGTTGTCTTATTTAAGAGTTCTAAATTTGAAATCGATATCTCAACTCGTTCAAAAGTTAAAAGGGGGGGGGGGTGACTTTTGGACCGCACTGTATATATGGAAGTGAAGTGAATAGAAGGGTTTTAAAAATAAGATTTTAAGCCCCTCAAATTTTTCCCTATAAAAAAATTACAAAAAATTTTCAACGATTTTTTACGATTTATGGTAATTTTAAGAATTTCAGGGTCCCCATTAGCACCCTTAGAGAAGTTTAATCACTCTCATATTTTCAGAATTTTCTAGTTACACCTTGAAAATTTTAAGATAATAAAAAAATATAAGGTCCACCCTAATATTCCATAAACAAAACTTAAAAATTAATTCCTAAATATGATATTAAAATCTAAATTATTGACGTTATTTTATTACTGTTATTTGCCAAAATTAAAAATCAAAACACTTCGGCGTATTTATCACAACATAATTTTGTTACCATACAGAGCGGTCCAAAAGTCACCCCCCCCTCTTAACTTTTGAACGAGTTTAGATATCGACTTCAAATTTAGAACTCTTAAATAAGACAACTTAAACTATCTTTAAGCATATATTTGATACTTTTAGCTTTTAAAATGTGGGCAGGGGGGCATGGGGCGACATTTTTTTAAATGGAAAGGTGGGTCGTGTGATACATCATTTTAAAGCTTATAAAATTCTCCATTTAACTGTAAATTTTTTATTTTTTTTTAAACAATTTTTTTGGGTTTAAAATAGGGTTGAAAATGGGCATTTTTGTCAAAATTTCTCTAAAAAACAATTTTTTAAAAATGCCTAATTTCATTATGAAAAATAGTAAATTATACTTTTAAACTAATTTTAGTTGACATAATTAAAAATTAAAAAAAAAACTTAAAAATGTATTTTTTTAGCACAAAAAACTGAAAAATCAAAACCTTAAAAAACATATTTAAATTTTTTTAAAATGTATGGTTATATAGAGAATTTTAAAGGCTTTAAAATGATGTATCACACGATCCCCCTTTCCATTTAAAAAAATTTCCCCCCATGCCCCCCTGCTCACATTTTAAGAGATAAAAGTATCAAATATATGCTTAAAGATACTTTAAGTTGTCTTATTTAAGAATTCTAAATTTGAAATCGATATCTCAACTCGTTCAAAAGTTAAGAGGGGGGGTGACTTTTGGACCGCACTGTATAATTTTTTACAGACCACTTTTTATTCTTTATTCGTTATCAAATTTTGTCCATAAAATACCTAATTGATTAATCCAATCTGCATTAATACCTGTATTAAACTGAATATTAATTGCCTATAGCTTGATGATATGTATAATGGATATAATGTATCAGATAAAATCGCTTTTAATGGTGAAAATTGATTATTTTAACGATGATATTAAAATAAAATTTAATACAAAGTAAACATAATATAAAACTCTGAGAGAGCACTGAGAAGCAAGATACCCACTGCTTTAAAAACCTAAAAAACACTTTTTGAGATTTTATAGTTTCTCAAAGGATTCATCTTTAATTTTGAAACAATTTATTTGAACATCTAAACACCAAAAACAAGTAACTTTTTTTAACTACCCTAAAAAATATATATTTCTTTGTGCATATAAATAGTCTAACAGCATCAAGTCTGGAAATATTGGAGGACACAGAATTAATTCCTTCGTTTAAGCTTGTACTTCAAACATGAAACAACAAAATAAATATGGAATATGCTTACTACAAGTACTGCAGATGCAACATAATATGTAATATATAATATGTTATAATATGTTATATATTATGTTTTTAGTAGTAATAACACAGGATACTGAGAATAATGCGAGAATAATTCAAGTATTTTGATGAAAGTTTGTTGTTTGGAAATAATTACGCTACGGGCGAAGGCATTGTAGTAATTATTTCCAAACATGAAAAGCTGTGATTGTAATTTAATTAATTTTTATTTTTATTAAGACCAATGGTCTAAAGCCATTGTTAGTGTAATAAAATATGATTTTTGCATGAAACGTTTGGTTAAAAGATCATTCTCCCATAAATATTAATATCAATTCAAGATTGTCAGGTTTATAGTGAGGCGTACATTTTAAAATCCATTTCAATCGAATTCAACACATCTCCCCGTTGTTTTATCTTGCCATAACGATTGTAAAGAGAGCAATAAAATAAATGCAGTGTAGACCATAGAATAACAATCAGTGGTATCCATTCGCCTTCGGGATTGCCAAGGAGCAGTCATAACAATGCAAAGAAACGAGATCCGAGATGGATATAGCAGATCCCTGGCAGTGAAAGTAGGCTCCTTATTGCCGTTTAGGCCAACTTAATAGCACGTCTTTGCATTATCGCCAAAAAGATCTTTTTTTCTGTGTGTGTACAATATCCTATGCCCAGAGGTACGTGTTCAATTATACTGACTATTGTGCTAACCTAAAATAAAGCATTTAATTTTATTACGTTTTTAGATTTTCAATTCTGAAATAAACCAGTAAAAATTAAAAAAAACTGAAAACGATAAAATGCTTTTTAACTTCGTAAGCGTTAACGATATTAGTATCCCCCATTGACCCCTTTACTTTAAAACAATGTTAACTATATTTTACGTGAAACGAATCACACAGATCCTGAATCATTTGGTGAAAGAATGTTTTAAACAGATTTTTTCGTTTAAAAGTTATAAATATTTAAAACGATTTTGTATTTCAGCATATGAATTTATTTAAAATTAGCCTAGCCCTTTCGATCTAAGATCATCATTCAGGGCTTAGCTTCGTCAGAGCTAAAAACTAATAGAACCTAAGAGGTAATTTAAAAATATTGGGACATCACATTTAAAAAGTTAAAATAATAAATAAAGATAAAGATTATTTATTTATTTATTTATTTATTTATTTATTTATTTATTTATTATTTTAACTTTTTAAATGTGATGTCCCAATATTTTTAAATTACCTCTTAGGTTCTATTAGTTTTTAGCTCTGACGAAGCTAAGCCCTGAATGATGATCTTAGATCGAAAGCGCTAGGCTAATTTTAAATAAATTCATATGCTGAAATACAAAATCGTTTTAAATATTTAATTTATCACAGCATACAAGTCAACAATGCTTAATTTTTAAAAGTTATAAGGTTAACATACAAACAGTCGGACACACAGACATATTTTTTTATATTTTTACCCGTACAATAGTTATTTATGGTACTAGTGGGTAAAGTAAGATATTGCCCATGAGAAAAATAACCTGCGAGGCGTCCGCCAAGCAGGTTAATTTTCGAGAGGGCAATATCGGTTTACCCATGAGTGCCATACAAGGTTTTATCCAATAAGTAGCTTAGGAATTCATATTTTTATTAAAAATTTTAATGACATTTACAAGAAAATAATTTGACAGTTGAGTGGGTAAAATAAATAATTATCCACTCAATAAAGTAAAAGCCACTCGGGGGTTATTATTGAGTTTATCTATTTAAAATAAAGCTGGTAATTGTCTTATTATCTGTATGTATTGGATAAAGATATTGTTTTGTCTTAGGCTAAGTTTGTTAGCAGCTGTATGTTTTGTTTTCTCGACAAAAAATATGTTGATCTTCGAGATAAGATTTAACCTTAAAATAAAGCACAGGTTGACTAATGTTACTGATGTTGGATATTAATCAGGATAATGGGGTCCTTTCTAGGCATAAATGCAATATCATTGGCCCTAATTGCATAGTATGACATTTGTCAGTACAAAACGTAGTTATAATGCGTTATAACGTTATCTCGACAACATTTGACCGGACAGGTTTAACTTGTAGAAAAGATAACTGTAAATCATTGTACCCTACTACCGTGTGTCAAGTAAAATTATATGGTAAAATTTTTATAAAATATATATCTACTAAACGTATTAAAGACAATTAATGTTTGTTAGACAGCATCAAAATAAATAGTAAATTACATAGGCAGAAGACCCACATTATATTACCATAGAGTAAGTAAATCATTTGGCTTATTATCCCTGGAATGACACTAATAGCCGATCTTTAGACCCTAACTTAAATTAACCAACACCAAAAATGAAAGAATTTTTTAATAGTTTCCTACTGATTTTATTTATTATATTATTCACAGCGCCTGCGCTAGAATAATATTATACGGTAGTTTCGAATTTTCCAAAAATTAAAAAAATCGTCCTAGACAAAAAATACTTGGATAAAAATTTCTTTCATGAGAAAATAAGAAATTTTCGTTTTTTTTGTCCATCTTATATCACGTTTTTTTAGACATGATAACTCAAGAACGAATAATCCGATCGACTTGAAATTTTCAGGAAAAATAAAGTTCTATGAGGGGAAGATCCCTATTGTTTTTGAAAGCAATCCCCTCAAAAACAAAAAGGTATGGGGGGAAAACTTTTTAAAAAAATTAAAAAAATATATATAATTTTCATTTTTTTTTATTTTTCGTTTTCCGCAAAAAGAAAAAAAAATTAATTTGAAAACAATTAAATATCTACCTAATTTTTGAAAGGATTTACGAACATTATATTTAAAACTATTTTGTTTTCGTTTTCTCTAACCCTACAATTAAAAATATACAAAAATTATTTAATTGTTATAGAAGAGAGGATATTTAATTGTTAGAAGTCTGAAATTACTGGAAGCAGATGTTAAAATTACAGAAACCTATACTTAAAACAAAAATCTTTAATTATAAATATTAACTTAAAAACTTGATTGACCATACCGGAGTGCATTAAATAGTAGGTAGTCCCAGCGTTTTATACAATTTAAAATGTCTGAAAATTAAACCTAATTTATACACAGAAAACAATATTTCCTATATAAATCTAATAGTTTTGACTTGATCTTTTGTGGATGCATTTAAGTGTCTTTTCACGCAGTAAAGTTCATGTTAAAAATAAATGAGTATGAACATTTACTAATATTTTTAGCATATAGACTATCTATACCTAAAGTGTAAGTAAATTATCTTAAATGGGGGGGGGGGGGTATGAAAAATGTATAAGTCATTTGTGCACGAACACTAATAGCAAACATTGTACTGTATTAAAAAAATATTTTGCTTGGCAAAAAGACCTGCGGTCTCGGAATTTTGTTTCATGAAAAATGCACAAAATTAATTTCCTTAAGCAAAATGTTTTTTATATACAGTAAAACATGCACGAATGGTATTTTGAAAGACTATTTCACAAACAAAATAAGGAAGTATATAATTTTACCATGTTTAATGTTGTTTCATATTTAAATTAAAAATTTAAGAACTAAACAACAATATTACTTTACAACTATAATTAAAATTTTGAATCTCAAATATGCCGCGCTTTTTAAAACCACGATGTTTACTTGTTCGCGAATGTTGCCAAGTCTAAACTTTGCTTGAGGCATATTTTATGCTTGAGATTATTTTAATAAAATAGTTGTTATCATATATTTTAGCATTTAAGTAAAAATCATTGCTGTTTTTGTTTAAAAAGTTTAGTTTTCAACTAAAAAGAAATAAAATAAGGGTTGTTTCCAAACAATTTTCGATCGGTTTATAATAGCAACGCTGTACTGGTACCAGCGCAGTCATTTGATGTTTTGATTTCCGTCATTTAAAAGAAGTAAATTATTTACTTCTTTACTATAAATATATTTTTAATAAATAAGTGTTAAAATTAGTTTTGAGTGGCCTGTTTTTAATACCAAGATTTAATTAAATAAACTAAAATTTATGAATATCAGTGATTTAAAGCTTTTAAGATGGGAAGTGCATAAAATACCCAGTCAACACAAATACATGGCAGGAACATAGCAGGTACATAACCACTGTTCTATGTGATGTTGCAGACATGTAATTTTTATAGTCCATGTATAGTCCTTGGACTTTAACAATTCCGCCTCAAGTTATGTATCAGCTACATAACATGCTACATATCAGATACATACTAGGTACATAACAATAAAAGTAGGCGTTTCCGAATTTTACTTGTTATGGAGTGCATCATAGATTTAGACATGGTGAACATTTTTACGTCTTTTTGATAAACCTAATAATTAAAGTATATAAATATCTTTATATGTAGCATCCATCAGGCAAAATTCTTATACGATGTGCATTTTTACTGTGAAAGCAAACTTTCTACCAGGCTTAAAAATCATGGGCCACATAAAAAGCCAATTTTTAGAGAAAAAATAGCAAATAATCATTTGAAAAAAATATATATATTTTAATTTTTTGTCTAAAATTATCTAAAATCGGTTTAGTTGTCTAAAAATACATGCGTTTCTACTACTTAAGGGTAAAACTTTTATTATTAACAACAATTTTAAGAATATTGGTGATTCTAACCTATAAAAATTAAAATAATATAGACGCCATATTTAGTATTGAATTCATAACATTTTATGTATCGTGTATGTTCTCGTACCATATATATGATACATAACATGCAATATTGCATGTTATGTATCATACATATGTATGTGACATCTTATGTAATATGGCACATGTAACGTAAAAAATCTTTCTGTTATAGGGCATGTTATGTAGCATACATATGTATGTTATGTCTCATGTAATATGGCACATGTTACCTAAAAAATCTTTCTTTACCATGTTGCATCCATATATGTGCGGACTGGGTATAATATCTGAAATTAATTAGGGTTTATACCTAGGATGTTTTGGTAATAAAATAAGCACTTATATTGCTTATCAATAAAAATAAATCAACTAAAGGTAAGCTTCACAAATTAAAAACATATTTTGCAAAAATATAACATTTATTAAGATATGAGTAACTGTCAGTTTCTTGTTTCCATAGTAACCAAGTGATAATTGCACATGTGCAAAAATTATCAGATTCATTTTGATCTGATTGGTCAAGAAACTAAAAATGCAAGGTTTTGAATGGCCTATATATTGTTTGTGAAATAGTCTTTATAATTTTTTCAATTGACGCTAACCAATTTTTATTCGTGTAGCGTAAAATATATCTCGGCAAATTATACAGTTAAAAGTGTCCGAAAATGTTACTGGGATTATAAACGATGTTGCATTGAAGCTTATCAAGTTCTTCAATCTTTTAAACGTTCAGCTATAAATATTGTAAGAGACGGGATGAAAAATACTTTGATACCATCATTTTCTTAGAAACGTTGTTAATGTAAATAGTTTTTTGGTTTAATAAGTTGTTAGGGAATGTTATCGTCTGTGATAAATACAAACAAAATATTTTTGTTTTTGTTGGGTTTCTTTTGTTTATTATGTATGCGTTATATAAATTCTTAAGACATGTGTGACAGTAACTGCATGAGATGCATCTTATTACTTTTTTTTCCTTTGGACTTTAATATATACTAGTCAAAACCAAACAGGTATCACTTAATAAATCATGAATATTTGTTGACTAAAAATACGCACCAACTTAAAAATTGGACTGTATGTTGATAACATGTTAGCAATTCAAACAAACCAGTTTAAAGAAAAAATCTATTGAAAAAACAAAAAAAAAACAAATAAATATAAATTGCATTAATGACAAAATTAAAGAAAATTCTGCAGAAAAATCTAAATCTGTTAGTGGGTATGTCACCCTATGGCTCGTAAAACTTCCGCACAATACCTTGGCATTGATTGTATCAATTTACGTATCAGATTCTGAGGTATATCACCCCATGCTTGTTAAAGCCGTTCAACTAACTCCTGTGCATCAATTGGTGAGTTTTCACCTCTTATTCGACGTCCAAGTATGTCCTAAAGATGCTTAAGGGGTTCATGTCTGGATTGCTTGCTGGCCATTCCATAACATCAATATGTTGCCCTTCTAACAAACTTTTCATAATTCTTGCCGTGTGTGTTTTCGTGATCTTGTTTGAGGATGAAATTGGGGCCTTATTCTTAAGCAAAAGGAGTGACAATAGGTTGGAGAATATCGTCGATGTATCGTCTGACAGTTAGTTTACCATTGTCATAAACGTGTAAATGAGTGTGGCTATAATTTATACCACTCCGTACCATTACTGATCCACCACCAAAAGCCCTTATTTTTCTAGCAGCGGAGTCCAAGATTGCCTAAGATCAAATGAGGCTCATCAGATTGTGTATAGACCCCATGAGAAAGATTTTTGGACTCCACTGTTAGAATCATGGATCATTAATGGTATGTGGTGGTATAAATTTAAATATCCGCACGCATTTACACGTTTATGACAATGGTAAACTTGTAAATGTAATGTAAAATGTAAAAAAAAATTGCCAGACGATACGTCGGCGAGATTCTCCAACCTATTGTCACCCCTTTTGCTTAAGAATAAGGCCCCAATTTCATCCTCAAACAAGATAACGCGAGGACACACACGGCAAGAATTATGAAAAATTTGTTAGAAGGGCAACATATTGATGTTATGGAAACACCAGCAAACAATCTAGACATGAACCCCCTTAAGCATCTTTGGGACATACTTGAACGACGAATAAGAGGTGAAAAACCCCCAATTGATGCACAGGAGTTAGCTGAACGGCTTTAACAAGCTTGGGATGATATACATCAGAATCTGATATGTAGATTGATACAATCAATGCCAAGGCATTGTGAGGAAGTTCTACGAGACATAGGGTGACATACCCACTAACAGATTTAGATTTTTCTGCAGAATTTAAATTTTCTTTAATTTTGTCATTATTGCAAATTTCATTTAATTGTTTTTTTTTTGTTTTTATCAATAGATTTTTTCTTTAAACTGGTTTGTTTGAATTGCTAACATGTTATGTTATAATCAACATATAATCCAAGTTTTAAGTAGATGCGTCTTTTTAGTCAAAAGATATTCATGATTTATTAAGTGATACCTATTTGGTGTTGACTAGTGTATATATTAACAATATTTATTAATCAAGGAAAGAAAGTAGCTTTTTTAGTTCTTATGCATGTATGTTTTTTTCCAACAAATCCATGGGTGAACCTATAACGTTTTTTGACAGAAAGCGCCACATTCACGCACTCTAGATAAACGAGTTGCTATTTTTTGGTAATCAGAACTAAACAGTTTTTAGCTTTACCAAGCTATTCGAATTCGTATCTATCAAAAAAAATTCTGCATATTTAAATCCTGAACCTTATAATTTAAGGATTAAAGGGAGACCAAGAATTTGAAAATTGTTACTGCTGATAAACTTTTGCTTAAGAATGAAATGACCAACTGTAGTTCCATCTTTATTTATAAGTGCTTTGTAAGTTTGTTTTTAATGGCAATTAAAAAGCCACAAAGTAAAAATTTATGCAAAAATACGCAATGTCGTAAAATATTATTAACCATTTGGGATAATTATTTTTACCATATAAAAGTAATAAATAGAAGACGCTATCTGTTCAGTTTAATGTTTGATGTCTTGTTTAGAGTTTAACGCGTGCTGTTATAAATTTATACGCCATTAAACTGCAGATATAGGATAATATCATTGAGGAAACTTCATAAAATTAAGTTTTATTGGTAAATAGCACATTTACTTTACGATTAAAATTATCAATGTGGGTTTTTTTGAAAACGGCTCGTAAACTACAATCTAAATTAAAGCAAACGACCCATTAGTTCATTCCACAAGTTTTTTAGCATCCAATCAAAATTACTTTATTGTTTAATTGTTTTTTTTTTTAATATTTTTTCTTTCAGCTTACAATATTATATTTCATATCGTTATTATTTGATTGTATATGAAAAAAAGTTACTATAAGCAATGCTTATATATATATATATATATATATATAATATATATATATATATATATATATATATATATATATATATATATATATATATATATGCTTATTAAGCATATGGACAAAGGAAAACTGTTCTTTAAAGTTTTAGTTTTAGTAGGAATAAAACAGGTATCATCCTCCTTTCTTCTTCTCCTTCTTCTACTCCTACTGTAACCAGATCAGGAATGGGCAAAGATCCACTTTCTTTAAAATTAGAGAGGAGAGGGAGAGGAAACCTCATCCCACTTTATGGGAATATGTGGAAATCACAACGAACTAATAAATCTTCTCTCTAGAATATGCATTTCATTTGTAAAAACTGACAAAAACGTAGCCGACATATACATTTAATTTTCTTTTTGGGTTGGTATTGAAGACCGAAAGTTATGTTGCCTATTGGTCTGCTGTCCATTGGAGGCTACTTTTCAAACAAAGAAGTTGGCGAAAAACATAGTATATTGTTTTACTAAGAGGAAAAGTGAAGCTTTTTTTTACTAGTCTGTAGAATTTACGGACGACGCGAAGCGGAAACTACTTTTCCTCTGATTGAAACATACTATTTTTTCTTCAAGCATCCTATATATATATTTTTAAATATTAATTTTTGAATTTAATTTATTCAGTAATAAATTATGTTTTTTTTTTATTAAAATAGGCCAATAAAACCCTTTCGAAATAAACTTAAACCTTCAGCTCATTTTAAATTTTTTTCGTAGGCTAAATCGTAAACTTTTCGCGATTTCGATGGTAACTTGTCTAATCTAGCATTTGCAATGGAGCTCTCTACAACTAGAATTATGAAACAAAAGACGTCTACCCTATCTCTATCTCATTTGTGCTACACTTTCCAGCCAACCAAATAAATACTGTATTTGTTTTTCATACAACAAATACAGTATTTATTTGGTTGGCCGGTAAGTGTAGCAGTGAGCGGCACGAACGAACATAGCTAATGTGAATCTGTAGAATAAGATAATTCTACTAAAATTTAGATGGCACCAGTAATTTCTTCAATAAAAATAATATAGTTACACTTTTCGCCCGGCCAAGTAAATATTGCATTTGTTCAACAAAAAACAAATACAGAATTTGTTTGGTTGGGTGGAAGTGGGAGTGTATGTATGTCTTTGGGTAGAACTTTTGTCCCTGTCTAATCCAACGGGAGAAATCTCCATTTCGGAGAGATTTGTAGGTATTTAAACCATATATTCTTCTTAAATAACTTTTAATCAATTTCACACAAGGTTTTTACAAAATCTCGAGTCAATCACCTGTTTACATAGTCATCAAAGTCAAAGAGTGCTGCCACCAGTGTTGGTTTTGCTAACTAACTTTTTTTTACTGCGTACAAGGAACTTATTTTTTACTGTAAAAAAATAGATCACTTTTAACTAGTGTGTTCAGTTATAAAATATGAACATTTTAGTTGCTTGAAGAAAAACATAATTCTTGAATTATTCTCACGCGCAAGCCATTACCAGCAGACGGCTCATATCACTTAGCCGCGCAAGACTAATTAAATATTTTAGCCGAAGCAACGTCTTAACCATTCAGGTAGATACATAAAATTTATTTCAATGTATCTTTTAAACACATTGTTATAAGAAAAAGGTATATTAAATTGGGAATGGAGTACTAAAACAACGCACATAAAATGTTTTACGTTTATTTTTATGTTTAGAAATTTAAGAATGACAATTTAAAAGCAATAAAATTTAACACTAACGCTGATATGTATTGAGATAAAGACAGTGCTAGAAAGGAAATACTTAAAGATCTTTTACTTGAAACCTTGTCCTTTTATGGCCTTCTGAGACCACATTTATTACCCAAAAATCATTATACTTATTTTTTAATCATAAAACTATTAAGAATATACCATTTCATCATTATAACTTTTAATATATCCTCTATCTGATTCAGATTTATTACCTCTATATGTTATCTACTAGGTTATGTCTAGTATTTTACTGCTACAAATGCAATGTATACAGGATGATCAATAACTGGCATGGTAACATTTAAGAGGTGATTCTACATCCAAAAATATGAAAAAAAGTTTTCATAAAGGGTGGTCCGAAAATGAGCCCTAAGGGAGCTACGGCCTTCGAAGATGACATATTGAATGGGGAACAAATAAGAGCATCAATAAAATTTTAATGCTGCAGGGTAATTCTTCATTTAAAACTAAGCAAAAAAGTATTCTTCACCAAAACACCTAAATTTAATATTAAAGGAGCAATGGACTTTTACAAAGTAACTTTTTGGTGGCACAAAATGTTACTTCCTCTTAATTGCATTTTTTTTGAAAACGGTTGCTCCTACAGTGTTATACTATATGACTTTTTTTATGTATTTTTACTCAAGAAATCTATATTTTTTACAAAAAATAAAAAAAAAACACATAAAAAAGTTTGGGCCAAAAATGTGTTAAGCCTCACATATTTTTTCCGTCTAGGCATGCCTCTGGATAAATTCAAAAAAATAAATTAACATAAATTTTTTGTCCTTATTAATACTAGTATACATGTAAAAGATCGTCGCTCTAGCTTAAAGGGTACCAGAGTTATTAATTAAAAACCTTATTTTTATTACAATTTTAAAGGGCCGTAGCTCCCTTAAGGCTCATTTCCGGACCAACCTTTATATGAACTTTTTGATATTTTTGGATGTAGAATCACCTCTTAAATTTTGGCATTCCAGTTATTGATCACCCTGTATTGTAGAACGTATATTTATTTATATTGCTCTTTTACTCTCATACAAAAACAATAAACACATTGACTCTAAAAACAAACATGGGGTTAAACTGATACCAGAGACTAGACACGTTTAATTATCCATTGATGGTCACCTCAAGGGACTTAACGAAGAAGAGTATCAGCAGACGAAAAATCCATTTATATCATTAATTTTGGAGTGAATTAGCAACAGTTGCTAAAATAATTCACACTAAGACATAATGCTGACGCTGACAAATAAAAGCCTAATTTAAAAAGCAAGGCGTTTTTTTTCGCCGTTGCTAAGCCGCATATGAGCATTGCGGATAAAATCCCAAAAAGTAAGGTTAATTGTCAAATAATTTGACAGTTGAATTTCAAATGTAGAAAGTTTTGTCGCTTCAGTTTAAAAATGCTTCATTCCAGTTCGTTGGTTCTTTTACAAAGTGTAGTAATAAAACGAAATAATGGACGCAGTTGATAAAAAAATATTTAACTACTTGGTAGGAATGGATAGAATAGAATTCTTGGGCTAATGCTAAACTTTAACTTAAAGTGTTGCAAATGTTTGATAACGCCTATTATACACATACGATGCACTGATAGAAAAATCTAAAAATAGTACAACCAAACGTTGTTGTAACAAGTTTGTGGTATATAATACCATTTTTATTCGATTGATTCTAAAAGCGACACTTTTTGTTCATGTTTTACGGGCGAAAAGTTGAACTTTGTGGCCCTAGGGCCAAAAAGTTTTTTTCGCCCGCTAACTAAAACTTATTATTTTTAAGCTTTTAAAAAGTAGATGCTTTACCTTTACTGTAATATTTATAAAGAAATATGACCTTTTGGTCACTTTTGGTCTTGAAATAACCGTTCTTTTTGACCAGATACAGTTATTATAAACATTTCATACAAAATAAAAAAAATTCCATAACATAACCTCAAAATATATGTCAACTGCTTAATCTGTATTCACCCACTAAAATAAATTAAAAACACAAAATTACAATTGTAAAATCACTTTTAATATTTATAATATTCATAGAACGGTTTCACAAGTATTATTTTCACAACAGACACATTTTAACAGAAATTAGTCACCAAGCTATAGCTTTTTTAATTTGAAAATGAAACCGCAAGCAAAAGAAACGATTCAATTGTTTTTGTAGCGATTTGATTGGATAGCAGTTTGTCATGGATAACTAGATAAGTAATAAGACAATCAAAAGAAATATTTTTTGCACTTTAAAATTAAGTATATTTTAATAATTTATTATAATTAGGAACAATCGAATAAAAAATATTGTATAATACACGGGCAAAAAGTTAAATTTCGATTTCGTAGGTTTATTACCCTCGGGCTGGCCATATCGGCCGGCCCTCGGCTTCTAAAAACCTACTCAATCGAAAAATTTAACTTTTTGCCCTTGTATTATAAATAACTATTTTACGATTATTCTAAAACATTATAACGTATATAACACTATTAAAATTGTAGATTCGTATTATTTAATAATACAACAACGTTGTTGTAGTTTTTTGAGGAAGGATGATTAATAAAGATGGCGACAATCAGCTGATTTATTTTATTTATTTATTTATAATTTACTACAGATTCATGAAGAGCCCCAAATAAGCTTTTGGCTTGTGCTAGGGGCTCTCCATTAATTTTGATAAAAATGTTCCAAATAGTTTGCAATATTTTTAATAAATGTTTTACCAAAATATTAAAAGTAGGCAGTTTGGGCTAAAATTTTTATGTGCATAAGTATACTCAACAATAAGCATGTAAATGTACATCTAATTACATGTGATATGTAGTTTCTATGTTTATGTTTATGTTTGTTTATGTTTGTTTTTAACCTCGTACTATTCTACTTAATTAAGCATCCCCTAAGTCCAGGACTTGTGTGGGCTAGTAGTAGAGGGAACCACCGGCTTTAATTGACTTTCGAACCAATATATCTAGGGAGTACGCCTTCGCCAAATTTCAATTATTAATTAACTGAAAAAGGCAATCGGCGCCAGTGAGGTTTGAACTCACGATCATTAGATCAGTGTCAGGCTATATCGATGCCATTGACCACTGAGCTAAATCTCCCATGTGCACATAAATACTTAAAATACATTACAACAAATTTTGAAACGCAGTAGAGAGCCGACGCATCAGGTCAGATGAATTGCCTGCATTTTAAAGCGAGGATCGTGACGTAGTAAGGAGCGACAATCCGACCCTACCAGTTCGCCATAAAGAAAAACCTCATAGCTTAACAGTTCGTAGTTGTAAATCAAACAACTGCACTCATTTGTAAATACCGAACATGTTTACTTTTTTGTTGTTGTATTCTATGCAATATATAGTGGTTGGCGCATATACAACTATTTATTGTTGTATACTATAACCTAATTACGTTATTAATTACGCTATTGTTTTGTCAGTGTGGCAGTGCCATCATGGCACATCTTTCATTTTATGTTTTAAGATACAATCAAGTTGCTGTGTTGTTAATTAAAATTCAAAATAATGAAATATGTTGTTCCAGGTAATAAAAATGGCGCATTGTGGTGGTTCGGTATATTTGATCGTATCGATAAATTTATAAAATAAACAAGTAATATATCATAAAATATATTAAAAAGAAAGCAAATAGGAAAAAAGTCAATTTGTATGCAAATGCATACATGGTTTTGATGATAACGATCCAAGATATTGTATGTAATAGACTTTTAAAGAAAAAATAAATAAAAACCTTATAAAATACTTTGTCGTGATGGTAGATGATTCCAGTTAAGTTCAGCCGATCTATTGGGAAATTCTAAATTTAAATTAGATTCTATCCTAAATTAAAAAATTATGTTAAAAAAATATACAGGGTGATTCATTACACGGAAAACTATAAATAAATAGTTTATTTATTAATCTAATCATATCTCAATAAAACTCTGCTGTCACAAAACAAAACAAACGCATTCCAAAATAAAAACAGGTGCTGTATGCCCTGTATCGCTAAAATAACGAAGTAACGTAGGCATTTCTACTAATTTTTAGATAAAAGAAGGCAAATAATTGTAAATAAAACAGGTATTGTTGTGAATAAAATAGTATACAAACCTCGGCAGAAAATTTCATTTTTTTTAGTAAATGAAACTTTTTTACCTCAGTATATAATATACTATTACATCTAACTGGTCGATTTATTTGGAACAGCTCAGTTAGAGCAAGATGACCGTAAAAGAGCTTCTGTATTTTTACGCATAAAAACCACTTCCTTTCCGAACGAGTATCGTATAAAAAGATTATCGTAGCAGCAGTAACATTCAAGGTAATGGCGATAGCAGAATTACATACATATTCAAAGCTTCTCAACTTTGAATCTCATGTGTGTAAGCCCACTTATGGAAAAGAGAATGGAGACCGACGCGTATAATAGATAGCAGATTTACATACAATACTGATGGTGATGTCCCACAGCCCTTGTCGTAACCCAGGGACGTATTGGTCCAAATGGATCAGGTTAACTGAAATACAGTCATATCACTGCATTAAAGGAAAAAAATCAAATACAATGTCTACATATCTGGATTGTGTCCTTATAACGATGATGTTATACTTAGGGGCCACGGACTAAAATTTAAGATGAACTTCAAAACTAGTACCTATTTGTCAAAACTTTTTGTGCAACCGCCTCTTTGCAATGTAAAACTTACTCCCCAAGGAGACAATATTTGCCAACTCTGTTAATATGTTTGAAAATCGTTACTAACCTAATCAAGAAGACATTTACGATATATTCTTCTTGGTTCTCTTTAAAAAAAAATCTTTTTATTTTATCTTTTTTTTACTCATTTATTTTTGTTAGAAATGTACGTTATTTTAGTGTAGCAGTTTTTTGGCTTCTTAAAGGTATTTATTTATTTTTTATAATTTAGCAACTGAGCTATGCCTCTGCCCTTAACGTATTTTAATATCAATAATAATAATATTACTGCTACAAAATAGTTTAAGTATAAATTTTAAAACAAACGGCCTACCTAGTAACATTGATCTTGGACAAGTTTCTTGATCAGAGTACTTGACAAAGTTCTTTGTAAAGAACAATTCTTGAGCAAGATAATTAATCAAGATTCTGTATCCAGACTTGGGCAAGACTTTAGCAAGATTCTGAAAGCAAAGAGTTTAGCAATACTTTGTCTGTTCGTCAAGTCTGTACCAAGAATTTGCCAAGATTCTTGGTCAAGAATCTTGACCTACTCTTGCTCGAAAACCGCTAGAGTCCATGAGCGCGCACCTCTCCATTCTTGAGCAAGAATCTGTTGACAGTATCTTGCGCCAGAATTGTCAAAATCTGGATGCAGTTACTTGATCAAGAATCTTGAGCCAGACTTGCTAAAGACTTGACAAAAATTGTTACTACTTATTCTTTAATTGTAAAAGTTACTACCATGAATTTAACAGAGATATTTATTGAATTCATGAATTAATTTTATTCCCAGTCCGTTCCTGTCGTAATCCTGTCTAGTCTCGGCCATGTGAAACCTTTTTTGTTATGCGCTCTAAAGACCGCAACAACAAATTGATACTTTTACAACAACGAAATTATAATATGGTCGATTTTAATGCACGATGTAGATTTCTATGCTTCATGATCAAAAACAATAACAACTACTTCAGTTTCTATACATGGCACTATGGTCCTTCATTTTTGGCATTAATGGAGCTCTCTACAACTAGAATTATGAAACAAAAGACGTCTACCCTATCTCTATCTCATTTGTGCTACACTTTCCAGCCAACCAAATAAATACTGTATTTGTTTTTCATACAACAAATACAGTTTGAAAAACAAATACAGTATTTATTTGGTTGGCCGGAAAGTGTAGCAGTGAGCGGCACGAACGAACATAGCTAATGTGAATCTGTAGAATAAGATAATTCTACTATAATTTAGATGGCGCCAGTAATTTCTTTAATATAGTTACACTTTTCGCCCGGCCAAGTAAATATTGTATTTGTTCAACAAAGAACAAATACTGAATTTGTTTGGTTGGGTGGAAGTGGGAGTGTATGTATGTATTCTATCCTTTTTGGGTAGAACTTTTGTCCCTGTCTAATCTAACGGGAGAAATCGCCATTCGACTTAAAACTAAGACTTAAAAACTATGTCTTTATAATTATGGATAGTTAAACTATGTTGAGCATGAAATAAATTAATTGAATACCTTATGTCTGAGACTTATTCAAACCTAAAAATTATTTTAAAAATTTCGTTTAAATAGGACAAATTTTAACTGTTTTTTGAGGACATGATGTCTTTATGAGATGTAGATAAAGCTTTATTATAAAGCCTTTTTTCTAGGAAGTATCTCACATTTTCGTAAAAGATAGAGATTTTTATTTTAGCTTTTAGAGCTTTATTTGTCTCACAAATATATTTTTTTTAATTTTATAAAAAAAAAGTTATAGATTTTGAGTATTTATCTTATATTGCTAAATACGCTTTCGCATAGCAGTAAGAATCCCTGCAGTAATTTTTGGTATACTAGACGCAATAGATATAGTAGAATGTTTACATTTCAAACAGATTAAGGTGAGATAAGGGCGTAATTTAATTTTATTACAACGCTCGTAGAGGACGTACTAGCTGTAGTAGACATGAAGGGTCAATAAACCTTGATAAACGCCAGAAAAAATATATGCTGCTAAAAAAAATTCTCTTACATTTGTGCCGTCGACTATAAAAGTAAATCTATGCAATACGGAAACTATTTTAAAAATGTAATTTTGTGCAATGCGCAGTACCTATTTATATTTTAAGGTGTTTTGTATCAAAAATTCAAGCCCAAGTTCTGTTTTTCTTAAATTATGCTTGTAAAACCAAGAAAATAAGCAAAATGTTAATAAAAATGATTTATGTGTTCGAAATTAGCATGTTGGGGTTAAAGGAACAACAACAAATTTGGAATTAATGCACCCCGGGATATTTAAAATGATACTTTAAATTAATTAAATACCTTAAAATAGTTTTACAGCGGCAATAAAACTCGTAGAAAGAGCGTCAGAAGCTGTAATAATAATTAAGCAAATGCAAGTCGAATAAGGATGAACAGAGAAGAAAGTGGGGCGTATTTTATTTTAAGAACTAAGAATGAAATGTGATCAAATTACAGTAGGAATATTAAATAACAAAGGCTTACAAAAAAAAAGTTGTCTGTACTGGGGTTGAGACCCACCTATTCCTATGTATTTTGGGATTCTAAACACGAAGCTGTCATAAAAAAGACACTTCTTGCTATAGTAAAATTGCAAATAAGATTTTCAAAATTTTGGACAGTTTTTTTAGTGTAGCAAAAAATCAGCCCATAAGTTGTCTATAAAGGCCCACAAAAAAAGTTTTCTGTGCTACAACATGCATCATGCTGTGGTTGAGACCCACCTATTCTATGCATTTTGAAATGCTGAACACGAATCTGCCATAAAAAAGGCATTTCACGGGTTAATTTTTTTGCTACACTTAAATAATATAAGATTTTTACCATTTTAGACAGTTTTTTCAGTGTAGAAACAAAATGAGCCTATGATGTGCCTTTTTTATGACAGATTCGTGTTTAGCATCCCAAAATACATAAGAATAGGAAACTTAATAAAAATGTTCGTTCACGGAGCTTCGAGATTTTTTATAGAATTCCGTGATTTCAAAAAATCTAATATTTTTAAGACATTCGATAAGATTTTTAAAAATCTTAAAAAACCTTGTCGAAAATGCACGAGATTTTCGATATTTTTGGCATGATTTTTGATATTCTTTAAACAATATCATAAAAATTATTTAAATTAAATTAAATTATTTTTTAGCTTAATTGTCCATTCTACACTATTTTTTCGCCTTGGATCCTAATCTATTTTCAAATATCCATCCCTCCTCATCCCCCCCAACTTTCGAAAATTCATGACAGAAGCAACTCCAGCATCAGTGAGCAGAGTCACTCACTCCCCCAAATATCCATTCCATAAGCACTGAGCCTGTCGCTTAATTATCCATTTTCTAGTGGAGTATTTTTCTCGAAAATTTGTCGTGGTGCATTTTTAAAAATTATTTTGAGTTTAACATAAAAATGGAATAATTTGAAAGGATTTTCAGTTTAAACTTGGTAGAAATCTGTTACAACAACATTTATTTAGGATTTTCCTTCCAAACTAACCAAAATAATGTCGTTTTTAGTTTCAGGTGTTTTCAGTGTTTCTAACGTAAAGGCTATAAACGTCGTTGCAATGTTAATACATCATTTTGTGCCCCCGATAAAACTTAATTCGTGTTGCCCCACCTTTAATGGATATTCCACAATGAAGTCGCTTTTATTCAACGTTCTTTTCAGTATTTATGGGTTTTTTCGGGATAGCCTCTGAATTTTTATGCGTGATTCCAGGTAACATATCATCTAACCTAGCGCCATCCAGCAATCAAGTAATGAGAGGGGTCAAAAGCTCAGGAACTACGATTTCGGGGGTCCGGTCAGAAAAAACTTAAAAAACAAATAGTAAAACTATTCTCAATAGATTTTTTACAGTAGAAGATTCCCGATATAAGGGAACGTTCAAGTATTACGCTCTAAGAGGGGGTGGGGCTCTCGAAAAGGTTAAGCCGCGTTACATGGGGGGGGGGGTCAGTAAAAATGTTACGTAACACTTAAAAAATTATAAACTTATAAAATGTTTATTGCATCACGTTTTTAACAATGATCCAGGCCTAAGATACGGATTCGTCGCAAATTTTTTTGGATACCGCGTTCACTAAATCCTCTAAACAAAAAAAAATAGGGATGGAAACCATAGGCAATAACCGGTTTTCGGTTAACCGGTTGCGGAAATGGCAAAATTTTGAGTTTCTTAACTGGAATATGATTGGATAGAAATAAACACGTGGTCAGAAATACTGTGAAATGATTGGTTGTCAAAAACGTTAAAAAAATAATCTTTATAATTTTTAGTTACTTTTTACTAGATCTGGTTACAGGACGAAGACTACGTTTTATTTTTACGACATTCCGTATAAATAAATCTGATAAATGTCTTTAGTAGACCCAAATAAAGCGACTATGTGCCCTTCAAATATAATATTAATTATAACGGTGGATCTTAGTAAATAGTGATGAGATCATAAATACCCATTTGGTAATAAAGCACAATGTTTCATTATCGCGAAATATCTTATGTTGGGAGCAAAAGTATCATTAAGAGATTTCCGAGACACATATATGAATCCCTAGGTGTCAATGAAGTGAATATGTGTGTCCTTAGGAGACCGTAATTTACTAGTAGGCGATGATTGAAAGGAAACAATAGATGGTAACAGAGACGGCGTTAGAGAACATACTGCCTAGAGCACATTCTTTTTTTGTGTGAGTAAATCTTTTTTTTTAAATATAGTAAATCATGCTATATTTTTAAATGGTTTATTTAAAAAGTTGGGCATGGTAAATCTTATTTGGTAATTTAATTTGGATTACACATGTGCCGAATTGTGCTTGTTTGTTTATTAACAAACGCACATGTTGCAACAACGCGTGTGTCTTGTTTCTTTAACTGATGCAAATTCTTGATGTATATACACCTTGCTGAAAATGACGGGTCTGGGCGGGTATAAATGGTGCATAAACCGGACTTGAGCGGATGAAATTCACCCGCTCAAGTCCGGTCTATGCAACATTTATACCCGCGTAGAACCATCATTTTCAATAGGGCAAATACATATAATATAATTTTTCGCCTTCATAATACATTGTTGACTTTTTCAGTGTCATGTATATATACAAGATTAAACTTATTTTTTTATTTACCTTTAAGTAAAATTGTATTAAATACAATAAACTATGTAAATCGTCTAATTTAAATATTTAAAGTAATAAACTTTTATAATAAAAAATTTCCCACGTACGAGTAGGCAATAAAACTTTAAATATTAATAAAGTAATTAAAATTTTCATCATCATCACACACCATAAATAAATAAAATTTTGATATAGCAGGTTTAAAACCATGGTTGTCAGCAAATGCACACAGGTAAAAAATCCCAAAAAAACTGAAAAAATTCATGATGCGTCCAATGTTGAATATTTATAAACCTTATAGTGTCATCTAAATTATTTTTTTGAAAATGTTTGCTAAGTACCTTGCGTAAAAAATCAAATTTAAGTGCCACATTCCATACCGGGTGGGCCATTTAAACTGTTACAAGTTGATATCTCAGAAACCGTAACACACAGGTTTTTCAAATTTGATACTAAGCTTCACTATCAAGGGGACACCTTTTAATCAATGCAGATTTTTTTTCATCCACACCCTTAGGCGGGAGAGAGGGTTACTCTTACGGTTTCTGAGATATCGACTTGTAACAGTTTAAATGTGCCACTTAAATTAATTTTTTTACCCAAGGTAGCAAACATTTTCAAAAAAAATGTATTGTAATCACACTATAAGGTTCATAAATATTCAACATTCGACGCTTCATTATTTTTTTCCGTTTTTTGGGATTTTTTACCTGTGTAAAATGGGTTAAAATCTTAAAATATCATAAATTAAAAACCGTATTGTTCCCACGTACTAATTTTTAGGTTATACTACTGCTATAAAACTGAATGGCCGTAAAAGGCAAAATGATAGAATCAAATCGAAGGGCATAAATTTAAATAATCTAATAACATTAACAAATGACGTTATAATGAGTAAATCGTAACGGATATAGAGGTGGCTGCGATAAAATCAACATGTGTCATATATCGTATTGTATGAGCTTTTGGTAATTTACTGTTTATTGTTTTATGGGCGTTATAAAACCTCTAGCAAAGGCAAACGGTTATAATTAGACTTATCTGGCTACTGTGCAAACGTATATGAGGAATAAAACCATTTTTTTATAGGTACAAAAAAAAAATTTCGTGATTTTTAACCGACTTCCAAAAAAAGAAGGAGGTTATCAATTCAAAGTGTGACTTTGTTTTTTTTTATGTTTGTTCCCGCATAACTTTGGAACGGATGAACGGAATTTGATGAAACCTTTTGCAACTTAAAGAGGACATTCATGAGGTGGTCCCGTTTTAATTTGACGCTCAGATAATGCCGGTAAGCCAGATAATTTAGATAAACTTAATCATTTTAACTCAATTTCACTTAAAACCGGCTTAATTTAATACCAACCAAATTTTTAGAAAATGATGGGTAAGTCGGATAAGCCGGATAACTTGATTAAGGGGTCACTCAAATATTATGGCAGGCTAAAAATCTTTTAAATGCCTCTAAACTTGATTCTGTGGACCTGTAATATTAAAATACCAAGAGAAAATTATAAAATTTGTGATTATACCATAAGGCGTTATTTGATTATTACTTAACGCTTAAAGTTTAACAAAGATTTTCTTTAGTATTTAAAGTTGGTTTGGACTCTTGGGCGCTGAAATAAAAATACTACTAAATATATTTTTTAGAAATTTATCTTTAAGATTATGACGTCACAACGCACTAATAGTGTGCTGGGAGGTAAGCGGTTTGCCGAGATGGAAGGACAACTATAATTTAGTTTAGATGAAGTTACAAATCTACAGGTTCTGTGTAAGTAAAAAATAAAAAATAAGTCGGTGCCAATTTCACAGCAAAAAAAAATAAAAACAAAAATAATTGTTAGTATTTAATTTAGGGAGTGGTGAAATTGGCACCGACTTATTTCTTATTTTTTACTTTTTAAAGACAGAAGTCGGTTTATTTTTTTTTGCGAAAAGTTTTTGTTATGGGTATGGTTGTGCGTGTATTTTTTTAATGTTGACATTAAAGACATAATGATCTTCGATAGTTCTCTCCCTTCTAATCTTATGATATGTAACTATTGCTATTGAGAGGTGAGTGAAATATTGTAAAGTAATATATACTATGTATTTTCTTTTATTACAAAGAAGTGTCCTTTCAAAAAGAATAGGCACCTTAGGCACTGATAAGATAATTGACGTTTAAAAATCAAGTTTGAGTAATAGTCTGTAATTTTATGACAATGGCAAGATAATCTCAAATAAACTATAGAGTAGAAACATGCCGAATGACAGCAGATTGATTGGTGACGCTCAGTGACATCCAAACCAAACGAATATCTAAGAGCCCTGATCATCTCTCTTTAATCGGCTTGTCACCAAGTGGTCTTACGATCATATATTTGACACGAAGCGCCCGACTTCAGATAGACATCAAAGATTCTTGCACACAATAAATTCTATACAAATACTTTTTTCGATTTAATTTCTTGACTTATTCTTCGTAATTCAGTGGCTAGAAGAGTCAAAATACAAGGAAAATCTGTCTTAAAAGTGCCGTATTCGATGCTTGATTGTTATCCTTTATTTTAAGGACCAAACAATGAAACAGAAGTGGTAATGCGCACAGACTATGAGAGTGATTACACAGCCACCCAAAAAAATTAATATCCAGAGACTAGACCAATGCATTTTTATATTTTTGTGGTCGCTAAAACCGAATCTGATCTCAGAATTGCTCCAACAGATCCCATTTTTTTCTACCCATAAAAATATTTAAATTTAAGGAATTTTCGCACACTTTTTTAAGTGTAGAAAACAATTGTGACCTGTTGGAGCAATTCTGAGGTCAGATTCGGTTTCAACGACGCCGAAAATATAAAAATGCGTTGGTTTAGTCCCTGGCACTTATTTTTTTTTATTTTTTTTTTGGTTGACAAAAAAAAGTATGTGCCAGAGACTAGACCAACTCATTTTTATATTTTCAGGGTCTCTAAAATTGAATCTGAGTTCAGAATTGCTCCATCAGGTCACAATTTTTTTCTACACTTAAAAACAACTGAATGTAAGGAATTTTAGCACCCTTTTTTTAAGTGTAAAAAAATTGCGATCTAATGGAGCAATTCTGAGGTCAGATTCGGTTTCAGCGACCCCGAAAATATAAAAATGCATTGGTCTAGTCTCTGGACATTATTTTTTTTGTGTGGCTGTGTTATTTTTTTTAACGTTTCTATCAATATTTAACAGTATTTCTGACCACATGTTAATTTCTGTCCAATCATATTACAGTTAAATCGGGAATTTTCTAATGTAGAAAATTCATACATCGTTAAAAAATAATCTTTCGAATTACACACGATTCTTTGAATTATCGGAAAAAATCAAAGTTTTCATTCCAATTTGCTGTCAAAGGAAATAATTACTCCAGGGGAGATGCCCCTGTCTTAATTATTTCCAGCAAATTTTCATGAAAACAGTGAATTTTTCCCGCATAATTCTCAGCCTCTTGTGTAACTATATATAATAATTCTTGCTTAGTTATCAGGGATTGCGTTACTACTTAATACAGCTCTAGGATAAGGTTTGGATGTAAGAGATCAATAAACAAAAAACAATTATAAGTAAATAAGATCCCGTTTAAAAAGCATTATATTATTATTTAATACGTATTAAAAACTGAAATGTCACAAATGTACTCAATCTCAATTATCCAATAAACAGTAATTTAATTAAAACAGAAAAACTTATGTAGGTATAATTTAATAATCAAAAAGAAGAAAAATTTAATAGCATTAAGCTTAGCCAATTATTTATTTAGCGATCAAATTAGATTACAAATGTAGAGTAGGTACATTTCAAAGGTATTTCCTCTGACCCGTATGCAGCAAAGTGAAAAATGTCATTGCAAATTAAAGACTTGTCATCAAGTTAGCCGTTAGCTGTTCATGTTGCAAGATATGTCGTGAAGGTATATCATGCTTCGCACTCGAGTTCGCACTCCAAAATAATAGTATATTTTTTTAAATTTAAAGTCGTTTATTTATAACAACGTTACAAAATGGCCATTGACCGAGGTCCTTCAGCCTATATTCTATATTATAGTATTTAACAAATATTGATAGGTAAAATAAAATTTATATATATATATATATATATATATATATATATATATATATATATATATATATATATATATATATATAAAAGATAATAACGTAATATATAAATAAATAATACTGGAGGTAGTTTAATGTTCGTTTAAATCCTGGATAATTTTCCACAGTGTTTTCTCTGGATACTTTTCTTTAGCAGGTCTGGTGTTGTGTCTTGCACAATACTTTCTGAGCAGTGTGATGTTAAACTCGTTTTTAGCAAATTTTTGTGAAAGTGTTTGGATGCGGGGAAGTATTGGGGTGGTAGAGGTTAGCTCTAGGAGAAGAGTGTTTGGAGGATTGTGGAGTGGGTTTTGGGATGTCTAACTTTGGTTATCCTCCTCAATGCTGAAGTTTCCGCCACTCTGATGTTTTCCTTAGCGGGATTGTTGGAGTTCAGAAAGAGTGGATATCCATATTCTAACAATGGCCTACAATAATAGTATATTAAAGTTCATAACATACCTACGTTTTTAGCGCACGAGTACAAGTTTAGAAAACGAGTCGCTTGCGGCGCTAAAAACGTGTTATGAAACGAGTGCTTTATACAATTTTTTCTATTTTGCTCTAAAATTTAAAAAAAACTTACATTTAAATTGATGACTGATTTAGGGATTTTTGTTTTGGATTGGCATTACAGTTTAAACCATGTTTAAAATTCTAAGAACAAATAATATTTTGATATCAGTTGCTTTTCATCCGTGAAACGAGTAAGATGTACTTTCGGCAGGAATTAGTAATACGTTAAGCGCGTTTAATTTTCTAGCACCAAGTCTTTTAGTATTAGTTATTTATTTATTTATTTGCTATCTTAGATATGCCCCAGAATCGATTTTATATATTTTATAGTGATTGTATGGAAGATGTGCAGTAAAATGACGAACATGTGATTATATTGGAGTAAGAAGAGAATTTTATGTTTTTTAATCATTTATAATGCTGATAAATTTTGATTTGGAAGCAACTAACACGTGAAGAAGTTTTTATACGTACAAAATTTTTTATATACTAGCGCATGCGCAAATATATTTACAAATTAGAAAAAACTGCCTTGGCAACAGCTAACACAACCAACAGTAAACACGAAAAGGAAAGAAGGAAAAGAAAAAGAAAAGGTCTTACAGAAGACTGGAAATTTTATATATTTAAAACAGGAGTGGGCATGGCAAAAAGCCAGACAAGAACCACTCTTGGTGAAATGAGTAACTAAGAGGGATCTGGCTAATTATCTCACTGAGAAAAGGCCATAATAAAGGAAGAAGAAGAATATTTTGATATAAGTATTTTATAGTCATCTCTTCTCTTTTTTACTGCAATTAACCACATCACAATTTTAACATGGTAAAAATAACCTAAACACAAAATTTTGTAGAAACTTTAACTTTAAAGCGACATTGACATTTGCACGGAAAACGTCAAGCGATAGGCCAGGTCTGTTGCCAACCCAAAAGAACACAAAGTACAGACCTCTTATGGGCCTATAAGAACACGAAAAATGCGTGTTATTAACGACCGAAAACCCATTTTTTTTGCATTTTCGGTTTAAGAATGTCATTAAATATCGAGAAAATGGGTGGTAAAAAAATGTCTGTCTGTATGTCGAACTGTATCTAACCTTATAACTTTTAAGGGGAATGTCCGATTTGAAAAATTCTTCTACCAAACGATTCAGGATCTTTTCTGTTTGCTTCAAAATAAATATGGTTAACTTTAGCGTATTGCAAGGGGGCAAAATGGATAAAAAGTACAATTTTTAGCGATATCTCGCTTATTATTTATAGTACCTACAAAATTTTTTTTTGCATAAACATATGATCGTAGGACTATTAGTTTCCGAAATTTGGGTATTTTAATAAATTTTGATATTTATATTTTTACATTTTTAATTAGAAGTCCAATTTTGACACTAGTAAAATGTCAATGTAAAGGATATGGTCTAAAAATACAGTGAAAATTAATTTGACTGTCTAGATTATAAAGTCACCACTATTTTATAAATGCAAACTTTAGTTTCAAAGATATATGACAAAATTTGTGATTTAATGTCTACAAGTCACTTTTAAGAAAGCTACATCCTACCTAAAAGTGTAATTTTTAAATAGTATACTCCTTAAAATGAATTTCGGATCTAGGTGTATATGAAATTTAGTATTCCTAAAACTGAACTCCGGATCTAGGTGTATAGGAAGTTTTGTTGTAGAATCACCCTGCTGTATTGAATTTTAAAAACACCCTGTATAGCAGAGCAAAGAACCTGGCACACATATAGGGGGGTTCCTGGGCCTCAGTCAAACTGCCTCAAATTTTGATATTTTGTAATTTCGGGGGTAAACATTAAATCAGGAAAAATCCCAAAAAGCCAAATTAATTGACCAGTTTCGGAGAAAAACGCTTTTAAATTCTAATTTTATGACAGATTTTTTGACGTATATTAAGGTTATTTTTTTCTTACGTAAATATTAACTTAATTAGCCGTTTTAAGTTTATTAAACTCTATTAATTAAAGAACAGGCAAGATAAATATTACATAAAAGGCTTTATTATCATTTACTTACATGTGGATCTATAAAAATTTTAAAACTTTGTAAAACTTATACATGCTGGCATTTTCCACGTTTTTTGCTTGATTATGTTAAAACATGGTTTGGTACATCGACAAATATTTTATAATTATATATTTTAGATTTTCTTGATATATTTTTTCAAAAATAATAAATAATTAATAAATTACATAAATGTAGAGGCGAAGAGTATTTTAATGTAATGCGTTTAATCACAGGGTGCCTGTACTTTCAAAGAAATGTAGATCATTATACAGAGGAACACCTTTGTCGTGTTTATGCTGCTGGTACATGTACTCACATTTTTTTTTCGTTTAATTTAAATTATAAATACATACCAACGTTGCGATGTACATCGCAAAGACAGTTAGGTGTCAGGATAACATTTTTTCACCTAAGTAGCGTAATTTATTCGCTAATGTGTTTGTATATTTATATGGGAACTACTAGACATTCTATAAGAGTATGGATTACAAGAGTTGTAATGAAAAGATAAAGATAAATAGTGAGTAAACATTTAATTACATTATGAAGTCTGATCAGATAATATTTTGCCCACAAATATTAGTCCGGGAGCCCACGCTCAGTTGATTTTGATGAATTCCTAAGCTATTTATTGGATAAAACCTTGTATGGCACTCATGGGTAAACCGATATTGCCCTCTCGAAAATTAATCTGCTTGGCTGACGCCTCGCAGGTTAATTTTCTCATGGGCAATATCTTACTTTACCCAGTAGTACCATAAATAACTATTATTAAAAGATCCTGAAAAAATCAGCTGTGAGGTGCTAAATTTTATGAAGTCATAACTAACCTAACATGGTAAAGTTATGACGTCATAACATTTAGCACCTCACAGCTGATTTTTTCAGGATAGCCATGAAACTGACTTTTCGCAATTCACAGGCATCTTGATTAAATTACGAAAATAAAACACCCGATTTCAGATGCATGTTTTTTAATTTTAATTTTATCTACCTATTTAAATTATGTTTAGTCCTGCAAAAAATAGTGTATATCCCTCAGGACTAAACGTGGCTGTTTTAGTATCGCACACCGATATTCCCAGTTAAGTATTATCATTTAAAAAAGTCGAACCTTTTCATGTACTTTGTGACATTTTATGTAAATTTTATTTAAATATTCCTATTTCTGATCTTTATTCCTATAAAAATTCAAATGACGAAAACTTAGCAGCAAATTGCTATGAATTAAAGTAGCACGAAAATTCATGTTAGCATGAAAATAATCAGAATAACAAAAAGTTATAGTAATAGGAGTATTGTAACAGTGAGGACACATTATTTGAAAATTATACAGCGACGGACGTCACGCTACTTTGAGGTTTTTAAGTTGGAGCTATACTGGAAATTCAATAAAACTTGTAGTGACTCAGTTGCGAATATGTGGTAAAAGGCGAAGATCATACCAGTTCCCGAACCGACTATTTTATGGAAGAAAAGAAATAAATATATTTTTTTTTGAGATAACACAGATAAAAAGAATATATTAAAATATAGATAATATCAAATTTTATGGATATATCTAACCTAGCCGAAAGCGTCTGAGTCAGATGCTGGACACCCTGTTTATCAATATGGGAACTACTCAAAAACACAAATGGGAAAATATTCTAAATAAAACAAATGCTAGCAAGTAAAATATAATTCTGACAAATATTTTCTGGTTTACGATGTTTTTGCTTGTACTATGATAAGAATGGCATTTTGTTAGTTTGTTTAATATTTTATAGTTAATACAGTCAATTAAGAGGAAAATAGCAAACATTGATAAAGAATACATGAACAGCTGAAATTTGGCATCGTTGATTTTATTTGAGCATTTTGAGCATTTCCCTCGGATTGGTCTGTAATATTAGTGCCACCAGAAACTTTTTGATAGAAAGAGAATTTGATCTTACAGATCTTTCACCTAAAATCTTTATTTAACTTGGTACTTGTCCTTTGAAAAATAAGGATAAATTCAAAAACCTGACAAATATGTTTTTGCTGTATCCATTTTTAGATTTTCCATGAAAAAAAAAATAAATTAAGCATTTGGAAGAAAATTTAATTATTTTTCTAGAAGCACTTTCCTTTTTTTCGTCTGCTAAATCGCTTTGGATTTATTAGTGAAACAAATTAGAGCAATTTTTCTAAAATGGCGGACTTTTATCATTGTTTAACCAGGACATTCCGGATTGTTATACCTGGAACCTATTTATCCATGACAAAATTCAATGTTTTGTTCAACTTTCTTCTCAGTTTACTGTACTTCTCTATGGCAGCAGGTGTATTCGGCAAGCTTTGAAAAACATTGTAACATAATTACGTGTACATTATACCTACACAGTAAAAATTTAATCCAATTTGCATTTTAGGTTTTATGCATGATGCTGTATACCATTAAAATATCATTAGAGAACTCAGTGATGAATTTAATAAACTTCTCCAAATAATATCACATTATTAGATCGTTTGTTTTATTAGAAAAGGACATCCTCACTGGATAATTCAAGTTGGTGTACATGCATTATAAAGAACTTTCACTTTCGGGTTTAGACCGTGTTAATGGATTTTCACTTTCCGACGTTTCGTCTCTTACTACTAGAGACATCTTCAGGGATTAATCTGAAACTAAGTTTTGAATCAACTTGTGTCACTATTTATGACGAGTTGTGGTTATTCACCCGTGACGAGATTTTTCCTATCAAAGACTTCCATATTGCAGGTAAGTGGTAACCAGTGTCCCGATTGATATTGTTAGGATGCTTGATGATTTCTATCGATTCCCGTATCTTCCTTGGCATTTTTCTGTTTTCTGTTAATATTTGTTTTGTTTCAGACAAATTGATTTTATGACCTGTTTCATGTACATGTTCGGCTACTGCCGATAAGGAAATTTGTTTCTTTCTTATATTGCGCTCATGCTCTTGAAGTCTTGTAGAAATTTTTCTCTTAGTTTCACCTATGTAAACCGTACCACAGGGTATTTTATATACGCCTTCTGAACTCAGGGGTATTTTGTCTTTTGTTGAAGTCAAACATTGACCTAATTTTTGGTTGGACCGAAATATAGGCTTAATATTTGACTTCTTCAAAAGTTTACCTATTTTATCCGTGATACCGCTTACATAGGGAAGTATAACTTGTGTCTGTCTGTCATTGTCACTATTGTCCTGTTGTTTTGGGTCAAGTTATACTTCCCTATGTAAGCGGTATCACGGATAAAATAGGTAAACTTTTGAAGAAGTCAAATATTAAGCCTATATTTCGGTCCAACCAAAAATTAGGTCAATGTTTGACTTCAACAAAAGACAAAATACCCCTGAGTTCAGAAGGCGTATATAAAATACCCTGCTCCTGTGGTACGGTTTACATAGGTGAAACTAAGAGAAAAATTTCTACAAGACTTCAAGAGCATGAGCGCAAAATAAGAAAGAAACAAATTTCCTTATCGGCAGTAGCCGAACATGTACATGAAACAGGTCATAAAATCAATTTGTCTGAAACAAAACAAATATTAACAGAAAACAGAAAAATCCAAGGAAGATACGGGAATCGATAGAAATCATCAAGCATCCTAACAATATCAATCGGGACACTGGTTACCACTTACCTGCAATATGGAAGTCTTTGATAGGAAAAACCTCGTCACGGGTGAATAACCACAACTCGTCATAAATAGTGACACAAGTTGATTCGAAACTTAGTTTCAGATTAATCCCTGAAGATGTCTCTAGTAGTAAGAGACGAAACGTCGGAAAGTGAAAATCCATTAACACGGTCTAAACCCGAAAGTGAAAGTTCTTTATATCGATACCCCCAAGCAACAAAGCCGTAACTCATATATTGTCATTTTTCACGACAGCTAAATTTCTAAAATATTTTTTTTTGTTATTTAAGGGTGGGTAAATGATTGAAGTGGAAAAGGAAGACATGCGATACGTCATTTGAAAGCTTATAAAATTCTCTATTTAACTGTATAAGTTTTTATTGTTTATTTATTGTTTGTTTCTGATAGTAATCAAGTTTAAAATTTTTTACTTTAGTGTTTTTAGGTAAAATTTTGGTTAAAATGGCCTGTGGAGAAATCTGAGTAGTACCACCAGGTGTGTCTTTTTTCAAGGCGTTTACCTATGAGTATAACTCAAAATGGGTCTAACTTGAGTTACGTCCTTGTTGCTTGGGAGTGTCGATATCTTAATATCCGTGAAAGCTTAAAATCTAAAATACATGCATTAGTCCAAATGAGTGAAGAATTGACAGCACAAGACACTTAATTTGAGGTTATGTCTGTTGACAATTACAATTTTAACTGTCAAAAGATATACCCTCAAAATACAAATTAATAATTACACGTCAAACAAAACCATTATTTTATAGACTTTTTTATTTTATAGACATTAATTTGAATTAGCAACACAGGTATACCACTATAAAATGGGTCTTCAAATGGCCTTAAAGGGAAAAAGCGAGTGAAGGACGAAGTGAGATGATTGTCTCCTGCCTAATTTTGGTTTTACGAGTTGAATGAAGTTCGACCCGCAAAAAGACGAGACCGGCAAAGAGATACTTTCGGACCTGGTACACACAATATTTTTCAGACGACGAAATAATGCTCCAAAATTGAGAATGTAGATATTTTCTAATGGCTATTGAAGCTACGATACTAATAAAATTAAACTAAACTTGGATTGAACATGAATTTGCTCATCTTTGATGAACCGAAAGGGATTTTGCGGGACGGAAATGTATTTTGTTTAAAATAATAACAATTTGGTATGTAAATAAATATATTTTCTAATATGGACGTCTAACATTGACATAAGTGTTTTTTTGCACGACCAAGACTAAAACCTAATTTTACGCTTTCATTTTCGGGACTAAACTTGCCGTTTTTCTCCCTAGGGAATAAAAATCACGGCAACCTTAATAATATTAAAATATTATACTTACTATGTGCTTTGCTGGTTCAAAAATTAGGTTTGGTGGTGTTTTGTAATAAATTAGCGATTCAAACCAATTTATTTGATTTTAACAAAGAAAACCTTTAAAAATAACATTGTTATAACAATTTACACATAACTTAAAATTTATTATCTTCGTCCATTTTTTTGACGTTTGTGTCAACCATATTAAAAAACAATTGAAATCGCGATAGCCATGAAACTGACTTTTCGCAATTTACAGGCATCTTGATTAAATTACGAAAAGAAAACAACCGATTTTAGACGCGTGGTTTTTAATTTTAATTTTATCTACCTACCTAAATTATGTTTGGTCCTGCAAAAAATAGTGTATATACCTCAGGACTAAACTTAGCTGTTTTAGTCCCTTGCATTTCTGTTTCCCTCGCTATTATTGATAAAATATGCTCATACAATTTGATTGACTGTTTAATAAAGAGAGAAAAAAAAGTGCGATGAGGTGAAAATGATGGTAAATCACGGATTCAAACAATGAGCGAATAACGGCAAATGGCATATGACTATAATAAATATCAGTGTTCAACGGGGGAGAAATCAAACCTGATTTAGTTGTACCTCTAATGGCCCTATAGTTAATTAAATGCCCAAGTCAATGAGCAATTGCACTCGTTTACGTGTGTAAAGGAAAAAGGCTACGGAATAAATAGGGTAAATACCGCCCACCGGCCACCTTAGGGAAAAGCTTGATAAAAAATATAGTTAAAACTGGCCTACCGCAATTTCAAGTAAAATTAAAAGTTAACAAAAAAAAAACAAATACAAAAAACGCAGTATTTTAATACCAAACAAATATTCTAGTATACAGGGTGATTCTACATCAAAAACTGTAAAAAAATTTCATACACAAATGACCATAAATAGATTTTAAGGGAGCCCACTTTTTTTTTAAGTTTCTGATGTAGAATCGCCCTGCATTATTAACATTTTTATTTTTCTAATTTTTAGTTCCTATTTTTTATGCACAGAACGTAAAATCATCTCTTTAACTGTAATTTTCTCGCAAACGGTTGGATCTACGGTGTTACACCGTGTTAAGAGTACCTTATTTATGTATTTTTAACCAAGGAATTATGGTTTGTTAATAAAATGTCAAAAAAAAGCGGCGAAAAAGTTTGGGGCAAAAAAGTGACGCCCCCCATTTCACACGCCCCTACTTAAAGTTCCCAAATAAAAATTACATAGAATGATAGCCTTTATTAATGTTAGGGCATGTATCAAAAATCTTTACTGTGGTTTACAAGATTCCATAGATATTAAATAAAAACACTTTTTAAGGCGCCCTTAAAAGATGTCGGGACCATTTTTTTTTGTCAGTTTTGGACCAACCTGTATATTTGTAAATCAATAACTTAAGAAGTCATAGATAACTGCATGAGCGGTATTACCCCCTTCGCTGTATTGCCCCGATTTATCCTACATGTGTAAAGAAACGAGAGTGCGGACTAAATAATACCTCGGTGGATGGCATCGCCGTGAACAATAGACGATCTCTAGAGTGTAGTGAGCGAATTCGCCACTCATTAAGTTCCAACTTTATAGGCCCCCAATAGGGGGCGCCGGCCCATTATAACAGAAGACGACCTCGGGGTCTTCTCCGTAGGACAAACACTACTCTCAAGTGAACCACTATTGTAATTACACCAACTCATCATCACGTTTTCCTTGCTAATTTATCCCCAATGTGACAAGTATTTAAACTCGGTTTAAAGAACACTGTTCCACAAACTGTTTTTTTTTTGTATAATTTACATTTTAGCACCCAAAGCGATTGTAAAAAAAAACGTAATGACTCTCTGTTGGCTGCTTTTCAGGTTTATTATTTATAGAATATTTATGGCTTATAAGCATATTTTGCTGTTCTGTTTAAAATAAAAAATACATATATGTATCTAAAAAGTCAATTTCAGGGTACCGTTACGTTACGTTACGTTACGTTACGTTTTTAATGTAGGAAACTTTCGAAAAAAAACGAAACCTCTATAGGATCGCTTGGTTGTCCGTACGTCCGCCGCCCTAGGATATTGAAATTTGTCATACAAGTAAATTGCAATAGGTGAAAAGAGGCAAAAAGTGGCCAAATCCGTATTTTTTATCGATAACCCACTAATTCTCGTATGGAAACAATATATATATATATACTAAAAGAAAGCTCAACTAATTCTCTATAAAAAAGTCATATGTATTTTTGAGCTACGACTAGGTCTCGTGAAGATATGATACAAAATTTTTTTAAAAACAGTTAGTTACAGAAACTACAATGCGCGAGTTTACTCGTACTTGACCAATTTTTTTATTCATAGTTTGCTGTATAGCAAAATAAAAAACAATTTAAAATCTAAAAATGTCCACCGGTCAAGTTTCTTGTTGATTACGAAAAAGTTGTCAACAAAATCTTGACTTAACTCGAGTTACTAGAGAACCATTGCACGGGATGCTGGCAAACCCACCAAAGCATTGCCCGGCACTGCTCTTAATGTAGATCTCAACCTTTTATTTCCATTTTTTTCTGTTGAACCGTGTTATCTTCTTATTGAACATTACCATAAAAGACTCTTCACGACTTTTAAATCTACATTTAATCAACTGCTGAAGCGACTAATTAAAAAATTCCAAAGCAAATTCCTTGTTCTGATATTAGATACGATATTTATAAAATGTTTTGAATAGATAATATTACAATAATTATAATCATTACTTAGTTTTATTAGAATAATTCTACTTAGGCATTTTTTTACGGGTGGAAACACCCGAACGGGTGTTTAACTGTAATAAAATCAACCGAAAAACCATTTCTTTTTTGTATTTTCGGCTTAAGAATGTAATGAAACGTCGAGACAATGTGAAAAAAGTGGATGTTGAAAGAGTGTCTGTCTGTCTGTCGGTGTGTATGTAAACCTTATAACTTTTGAACCGAACGTCCGCTTTAAAATATTCTTTCACAAAATAATTCAGGACCTTTTCTGTTAGTCA
This sequence comes from Brachypterus glaber, assembly GCA_958510825.1. Taxonomy (NCBI): domain Eukaryota; kingdom Metazoa; phylum Arthropoda; class Insecta; order Coleoptera; family Kateretidae; genus Brachypterus; species Brachypterus glaber. The sequence goes on from OY294049.1 coordinate 35,410,184, forward strand.
CATGGTTTACATTAGCTTAGAGTAAGGGGGCAAAATGGTAAAAAAACTATAATTTTTAGCAATATCTCACTCATTTATAGTAGAACAATTTTTTTTTGCATAAATGAAAATAACGTTTAGTTCCCTACTAAAACATATGTAATTATTTTTATCCAATACATACAATTACCAGCTTTATTTTAAATAGATAAACTCAGTAATAACCCCCGAGTGGCTTTTACTTTATTGAGTGGATAATTATTTATTTTACCCACTCAACTGTCACTGTCAAATTATTTTTTATTATTATTATTTTCTTGTAAATGTCATTAAAATTTTTAATAATAGTTATTTATGGTACTAGTGGGTAAAGTAAGATATTTCCCATGAGAAAATTAACCTGCTAGGAGTCAGCAAAGCAGGTTAATTTTCGAGAGGGTAATATCGGCTTACCCATGAGTGCCATACAAGGTTTTATCCAATAAATAGCTTAGAACTTCATATTTTTATTAAAAATTTTAATGACATTTACAAGAAAATAATTTGACAAGTGACAATTGAGTGGGTAAAATAAATAATTATCCACTCAATAAAGTAAAAGCCACGCGGGGGTTATTATTGAGTTTATCTATTTAAAATAAAGCTGGTAATTGTCTCATTATCTGTATGTGTTGGATAAAAATATGAATTCCTAAGCTATTTATTGAATAAAACCTTGTATGGCACTCATGGGTAAACCGATATTTCCCTCTCGAAAATTAACCTGCGAGGCGTCAGCCAAGCATTTTCTCATGGGCAATATCTTACTTTACCCACTAGTACCATAAATAACTATTATCGTAGGACTATTAGTTTCCGAGATATAGTCATTTTAATAAATTTTGATATGATATATTTTTACATTTTTAATTAGATGTTAAATTTTGACACTAGTAAAATTTCAAGACAAAGAAAAAATAAAAGAGATGGTCCAAAAATACAGGAAAAATGAAGTAAATTTGATATCAAACCAAGCTTTGACCCTTTATTTTTAATATTTATTTTACACCTGGAATAGATTATACTTGTATACCATATTTCATACTTCTGGGTTACAAAATTCCTGAGATAAATGGCGGACGGACTGAGAACAGAGCTAATTGGATAACCTATAAGGTTTTCTCTTTTTGAGATACAAAACCCCAAAACCCCGAAAATATATAGGGTTCGTTGCAAACTTCTTCTCCCATTTTTTTCTGTAACTGTAAGTATATTATATGCAAATATCCCATATCAGCTCTGGATTAAAATACATCTTCATCGACCTAGAGAGGTTTTATCTTCGTCACGAATACTAATTAACACACCTCCAATTAGTGACCAATACGATGTGGACCATGTGCACCTCGTGACTGACGAGTCCAGATAAGGGGAATTAGTCGCAACCACGAAGTCTGAATCGAAACTGGCACCGATATCGCACCCACGCCTACTACACGACTGATAAACACGCCAACTGCTTAAAAAACAAACAATTAACAAAAGGAGGGTATCGTATTTTGGGCTAAATCGCCTGCAATGACTTTACATGCTTATAGATACATAAAAAATAAATACTTAGCCAAAATTTCAGCCCTGCTTGTGTCCCGGAACATACTTAATTATTAATTAATTATTTTAATTACGAATTTTGACATATGTCAATGCACGATTTAGCAACATTGCACGTTACGAATTTTCATGTGTCAAGTGCCATGAAATTAAGTATAGGTTTTATTGACAGGCTATTAAAAATTGTTTTTCTGTGTTCTGTGTTAGAAATAATGCCCTTAAAATGTAAAAAGCTATTAAGCATTTAATATTTTATTAGTTGAATATAAAAAAATCATTGGTTTATCTTTACTGGATATTGTTTCGACCTTTGGTTTGGACTTTTTATAATTAAATAAAATTAGAGAATCTTAAGGGCATATCTACATAACAATGCGATGCCTTGATTGGCTTGATTGGCTTGATGTGCCGCCATGTATCTTTTAAGCCAATCATGGTATCGCACTCTTATGTTTTATGTTCTTATGCCTTAACTGTCGTGAAGTCCGATATCAAAACGTTTGAAATCGGAGTATTTATGGCTCAAGTGCATTCAAGATATTGCTATCCTTTACTTTAGAGGAGATTTTCTAGTCGTCCTTCTCGTTGTCCTTCAGTGGGTAATGAAACAATAAAACAGAAATAGTTACGCTCACAGAATCCGTGAGTGACAAGAGCTAATTTAAATCACAGTATTCTTGATTTTCACTTTGATTTTAGAATTCTATTGGAATACACATTTTTTTGAATAGTTACCTTAGATCCTTAAGGATTGACAGATTTTTTTTGGTTGTAATTTTTCCTTATTTTTAAACATTTATAAGGGAAAGTTTTGTTTTATGTAGGGCATTATTTTATATTACTACCATTAGAAGTACATATATACATCAACAGGTGAAAATCTAAAAAAGGTAATTCTTTTAGGAAATAAGCAAGGCTTACAATTATTGTAGTAGTATCATAACATAAGAGGGCTAGCAATCAAATTACCCTGTAATTTGCAAATAACCCATATGCATCCGAAAAAAAAAAAATGGGAGGTACACATTTGTTTTTTCAGAAATTTCCTGACTGTAGGGGAAGTCAAGCCACGGGGGTTCGCTGCGTGGCCCCGGCAAGGGGGTCCTGACAGCCAGTAATTAATGTACAGGTTGCATGTGTTAGGAAGAACCCCGCCTTTGTAAACCCCGCCACCCCTTGCTCGATGAATATTTATACCGGACACACACACCTTTGCCGACGCTGTGTGCCTAATCTAGACCATCATGCGAAACAACAATAATAAATCATCACCACCAAAAATCATCCAAAACTTTCTGACTAACCAACTTTACTGTTATACAGGACCGGATTTAGTCAAGTTTCCGAAATAAGCAATGTATAACATGAGGGGTCTATCACTGCTGCATTCGATGTACAAAATTGCAGACCGTTTCAGTTACTTGCATCAAATGTGCATTATCTGCATTATAATGCAGATAATTATCTGTAAATTACGTACATTATTTGCATTACTGTGCTTTACATCTGCATTACCTACATTACTCTGCATTATTCTGCATTGGGTGGATTGGTGTAGTGGACTAGTTTACTACCCAAAATAGGGTGAGTTCGATTCTCACCGGCGCAGATTTGCCTTTTTCGAAAGTCAATTAAAGCCGGTGGTTCCCTCTACTACTAGCCCACACAAGTCCTGGACTTAGGGGATGCTTAATTAAGTAGAATAGTACGAGGTTAAACAGAAATGTAATGTAATGTAATTATTTTGCATTATTCTGCATTATTTTGTTTTAGTTTCCATTAGTTATGGTAAAAACCGTCAAGGACAAAGCTTTTTTTTTGGAGGTGAGGACCTTTTTTTTTAGTAATCAAAAATTTTTTCGGGGAATTTTTTTTTGGTCTGCAAGAATGTATGCATTACTTTGCATTATTCTGCATTAAAAATATCGTACAGTACATTTTCTGCAGTAGGTGTACAAAAATTTCCCACCGATAGACCCCTCGGGAAAACATGCCGCCCCCCTTTGGAAGCTTCCGCTGTGATCAAGTTCCTTTGGACGAAGTTTACCTACACGTAAAATGATTAAAAACAGGTTATCAGCTATGGTCTGTTTTTTCAAACAAGATAGTAAATTAAAAATCGCACAGTAAATATTTTTACAATAGGTTCGATAAGTACATGTTTGTGTATAGAATATAGTTATGTTTTATAAAATAAACTTCGCAGTATATTCGCACATCCAATATTCACTGTGCGATTTTTAATTTACTATCTTGCTTGATGAAACAGACCTCAAACTTTGCACCCAGGTATTAAAAATGTAATTGTTAATTAAAAATTAAGCACTTGGGAACATTATCTCGACTAAAATTTCATTCAACTTTGCAAACTGTCCTTTTTGTGTTATTTTCCAGTATATTATAATATCTACCAAAACAAGAAAAGAAAAATGGATTAAATTATTATCAGTAAATGATTTTTTTTTACTCACCTACTGAAGAAAAGTCTTCAGTTTTATCCTACCTGACCTGGACTTGAATAAAAAAATGACCCTTTTCTCAAAGCAATATTATGCATGTTATATTATAAGAGCATAACAGTCTATCGGTTCACATTAGCGGTTCCATTAACAAGTCTATCAATTTATATCGATTACTCACAGACATTGGTTCGGTGTATTTACAATCTTATCGGCCTTCGGTAGCCTTACTATTGACAATATCCATCATAGAAAACATCTTAAGAACTCTTTGCGTTAAATATGGTCAAGTCTCATTTAAAAGGCAACAAAACACTTAAGTAACTTGTTTCCAGGTGAAAAAATATTAAATGAATATACATGGTATGTATAGTATTATATGTATTACAAACCAATATCTGCTAATATAGTACATCCAATTTCTTCCGGTAATAAAATATTGCCAAAAGTTAATCGTTGCTTTGGGTTGTAATATTAATCGTATACTAAGGACTGAATAATAAAAGTTATGGAGAAAGATAATTAGTTATTTTTTGGATCATCTTTATCAATATTTTCTACAGGAACCCGGTTTTTCTAAAAGTTTACTTGCAACATTAATGGATCTAAGCAAAGCGTTCGAACGCTTTAAATACCGAGAATTATCCATCTCTATCCTTGTCTCTGGTTCTTTACTTCAAGGAGAGATCTAAGGCAAATTACATTTAGATCAGCCCTAATACCCAACCGGACTACGGTAAAAAAAATAAAAAATAGTATATTATTTACCAAGTGAGAGAAGTTTAACATTTTTGACCTGCGTCAAATTGCGGGATGAGCGCGTTAGCGCGAACATCTTCACTCACGTGGAAAATATAGTATTTTTTTCACTACCAGTACAATTAATTAGCTATTTATTTATTTGGACTTTTATTTATTTTACTAAAATTTAATGAAAAAGCTTATAAATTTAAAATATCACGCTGGCCGTTCGCGGCCATTAAAAAACAAATGAATAACTTGACATTTCTGGCAGAATTTTTCTGGTGATCTGCTGAAATTATTAAGTTAAAGTGTTTCCGTGTTAAGTGTAATAAAATATATAAAAATGGAAAGTGAAATGCAAAGTGATGATTCTGGTACTCCCCCAGAAATAAGGGGACAGGCGAAAACTGTGAGGGAGAATCTATTGCCTCAAAAATCAATAATATGGGGGTTGTACCTCTAGTAATCTATGATGGTAATATATGGGTTGTATAATCTATGGTTGAATATGATGGACCAATGATTTTCACTTTTCAAAGTGTTTTTTTGTAAAACATGTTTTATAGGTACTAATTTAGTTAATATTTTTTGATTTATCATGCAATAAATAAATTTGGTGCCTAAAGACACTTGTAAATAGCAATGTGATTTAATAATTAAGTAAAACGTCAGATGCCAAAACAGCTGAATAAAAATTCATTATTAACCATGGTGCAATTTCATTATTTTTAGAACCTCTGACGTCATAGGTAGAGAAATAATATTTCTACAAATGAAAAGAACAGTAATAAAGATGTGGTTTTAGGCTGGTGGTGAAAAAAGAATTTTTTACCTCTACTGGGAATGATTCAAAATATAAATGTTGTGTCTAGGTAAATTACTGTATGTTAGCTTAAAATTTTTGGCAATTGCTTAGAAAATTTCTTTTTATACCATTCACAGCGCGTAAGCCTTAGAATAGTATGTTATGGTAGTTTCGAATTTCCCAAAATTGCCAAAAAACGTCCTAGACAAAAAATTCTTGGATACAAATGTTTTTGGGAATATTCCCCCTAAAAACAAATAAGTTATTGGGGGTTAAACTTAAAAAAAACATTTTGATTTTTTTTTTCAATATTTTTCGGTTTTTCGTAGAAAGAATTTTTTTTGAAAAAACAAATATTTTTTTATTTTTTTTTTATTCTAAAAAAAAAAAATTCAAATTTTTTTCGTTTGTTGAAAAAAGATTTAAAAAATATTAATTTTATTTAATTTTTTTAATTTATTTTTTGAATTTTGGTACAATTTGCGTTACGTAATACTTGAACGTTCCCTATGCGGAGAGTTATACCGTGCGATTATAAAGTGTCGAACACTTTTTAATGCAAAACCGGCATTAGCGATGAGTAAAATGCAAGAAAGCTGAGTGCGTTTTACTGGCCACCGAGCTGTTGTACATAGCAATCACATGGGCTTGTCGCGCACAACTCTAACAGAGACGTGGCTTCAAACGAAGAGTATTTTCTTTTCAAACTGTTCGGCACTTTATAATCGCACTGTACCTATATCCATGCAGCAATTTAACTGATTCCTTTCGGCGAGAAAAATGGCTTCTGTGACAGATCTTTATAGACTACATATAGGTAGGTGAAAAACGCAGCGAATGCTTGCTTTCGGTAAATATACACCGACAGATTTGGATGCGTTGGCATTTAAGATTTGCGCTAACAACCGATGGCGAAAAAATCCCATGTTCTTTCAGATGAAGTAATAAACTAAACTCTTTAAACCCCGTGCTGGACCAGATTATATAAAAGCTCAAGCTTAAGATGCCTATTTATGAGTATTTATTATAATTTGTACACCGTTGCACATTTTCCGACCAAGCAGCCTTAATCCATTATTTTATGCTGATATTCCTCGCAACTTAACAGCAGAATAATTTGTTTAAAATCAAAAAATACCTCGATTTTGACTATAGGAACCTTTTCACGGAGCAATTTATACGCAAGTTTGGTGCTATGCAAGTTTGCTGCCAGATATAGCATGAGGACAATTACACATTCATTTGCCTTTTTACGGAGCAATTTATACGCAAGTTTGGTGCTATGCAAGTTTGCTTCCAGATATAGCATGAGGATAATTACACATTCATTTGCCTTTTTACGGAGCAAGTTATACGCTAGTTTGACGCTATATATTGCAAGTTAAACAATGCTGCCAACCAGACAATTCTGACGTGTCTCTGTATTTGTTGACAAAAACATAACCTAACATTTTATTTTTTAAGGACGCTTTTTAGTTAGACAGACCGGCCTATTTAATTATTAACATCAACAAAATTAAAGATGAAGAATTAGACGTCTGGATTTTCAAGTAAAAAATTTAAAATAAAAATGAAAAATTTATTTTAAAGTATCAAAAAGAAAATAGATCTATAAAAAACTATAGAATAAGATAACTTAAGTTTAAATGCAGCCATATTGTACCAAAAATTATATAAATATCTATGGGTTTGGAAAAAATATTGTAGGATGAAGTTTTAAAAAATGGAATCTGTAAAAATAAGCGCAGGAAAATTATCAGTGAAGAGTTTTATTATTAAACGAAGCAGGCTGATAAAAACACAAGTTGTTTTATGTAGTTATTAAATTATATTAAAACTTCGTTACCAACAAAATACTACCAACACTATTGTTAAGTCATTATTTATTTTATGACTTTTATGTCTCTAATGTGCCATTTTATTAACTCGAATACCCATACTTTTAGAAATTCAAGCATTCACTAAAAAATATACTAAAGTAAAAACTAAGACAGCGTACAGCTACCATAGTTTTCACTCCATATATAATAATAAGAATTCCAAATAACATATCTTTACTTTTGCAAAGAAATAAGGCGCTATAATTTTAGCTTTATACTTACCTATTAAGTAGAAATATATCTAAAAGTCTTTTTTTAGACTTTTGATTTAAATTTAACGCCAACGTTGCAGACTGGCAAAACATGACTCCGTTATTCACTTTTAGTTCGACTATAGAAAATACCAACGAACTAATAACTATTCTCCCTAGAATACGCATACCGTTAATATAAAGTATCGCCAACATCTCGGTTTGTTTGTAAACAAATAGTAGGTATATTCAGGCCTGAACAATAACAGTTACCAGTAACTGTTATTGTTGTCTCTGTTAGAACAAAGCTGTGCGAGTAGGACAGACAAATGTATATGTTGACTACGTTTTTGTCAGTTTTTACAAATGAAATGCCTATTCTAGAGAGAAGAGTTATTAGTTCGATGGGAAATACTCAGTTTTCTTGTACAATTTGTTTACTTATAATGTTAATATTGATTTAAGACCAAAAATTGAATAAATTTATCGGGCGAAACGTTTTTTAATCGCAAAAAAGGGTCACGTGGCCTCTTTTGAATAAAGAGGTCAATTTGAACAAAAGTTGCGTTCTCTTACTCATTATTTAAAAACAAAAGATGTTTTAATAAAAAATTATAAAAAAATAAAAATTCAAAAACAAAAATAAATTTTGAAAAATAAAAAAAAATATTATTTTTTTATTTGCTTTATTTTTAGATTAAACCGCCTTTTATCCTTAATTAAAGAATAAGAAAATGTAATGTTTGTTCAAATTACCTTATTAAAAAGTTACGGAGGTCACGTGATCCTTTTTTGCAAATTAAAAACAAAAAAGTCGAACTAAAAGTGAATAACGGCGAACCGTGATGCATCATATAAAAATTATTAAAAATTAGAGATATATTTAGAGTTTATTAAATTGAAAATAAAAACACAAATAAATTTTAATTTTAGTTATCAAACCGTTACAAAATAATAAACCATGTAGTTTAGATAAAAAAAAAAATAATTAGAATGCATACAAAATAGCATTTAATGATGATATTTTAATTTCGTATCCAGTTTTATTATACTTTCTAAGTATATTATAACAATAGGCCAGTCAAAATAGATCGCTTTGACAATTACCAGCTTTATTTTAAATAGATAAACTCAATAATAACCCCCGCGTGGCTTTTACTTTATTGAGTGGATAATTATTTATTTTACCCACTTAACTGTCACTTGTCAAATTATTTTCTTGTAAATGTCATTAAAATTTTTAATAAAAATATGAATTCCTAAGCTATTTATTGGATAAAACCTTGTATGGCACTCATGGGTAAACCGATATTGCCCTCTCGAAAATTAACCTGCTTGGCTGACGCTTCGCAGGTTAATTTTCTCATGGGCAATATCTTACTTTACCCACTAGTACCATAAATAACTATTATTTTTTTTTAATTTATTTTATAGAAATGTTATTTTTTGTTGTCGTACCAAAAGTCCAGGGTAGCGATTTACATTCCATATAATGTGTTAATTATCACATTGTGATATTATCACATCACTGCTCCTGATGACCAGTGAACGTTTGATAGTCTGATTGATCCTATTCGCAGGTAATGATATCACATCACGTGCACAGTTGATGTGATTTGCTCCCCAGTCTGGTTGTCCAAACATGCTCATAAAAGCTATATCGACATTAGATCATATATACATAGATGCGCCTTGAGTTCACGCCAAACCGAAATATTTACATTGCGACATGCAGGTAAATTTCACCTTCCCGCTTCTGGTCACCACCCACCGCTATAGTGGTTTGTTTACAATTGGCTTTGTATATGTTCTACATAAAACAAATCAACATTATTGCCATATCTATGTATATATGATCTAATATATCGACTGGCCTATATACATAATCTCTCGTTTTATTATTATCATTTAATGTTACTTTCATATGAATGTCATCGCTCTACATAAATCAACTTTGCCTCTAACCGTTCAATCTGATTCATAAAAATATTACAATTAATACTTTCACGCAAGTCTCTTTAATTATTTTATTTACAGCAATTAGGTACCTAGACACTGTGGATTTATCAAAATCGACACTAAAATTGAAGAGCTCAGGCAAAGGAAGGAATATCCCAAATAGCACCGAAAAACTGACAAAAACGTAGCTAACATATACATTTGTCTGTCTTACTCCCACAGCTTTGTTCTAACAGAGACAACATTAACAGTTACTGGTAATTGTTATTGTTCAGGCCTGAATATACTTACTATTTGTTTACAAACAAACCGAGATGTTGGCGATACTTTATATTAACGGTATGCGTATTCTAGAGAGAAGAGTTGTTAGTTCGTTGGATGTTCTGTTATGAATATTCTTAGAAATTATGCTGTGCATGAACATGGCAAAATATTAAAAGCCGCGCAGTCGCAGCGTGGTCTTTTTAAGGGACGGGTGTGACCGCTTTGGCGGACTTACTCCAGCATCAGCATTGCAATCATTGATATGCATAGGACTATAAGATTTATTTACTAGACTTAATTTTTTTATTTTATGTAATGTAGTGTGGCGCCCCCACCCCCTTCCATGGAAGCACCACTGGTGATAAGTGCCTTTGTTGACTGGGCATTTTACATGTTGTGAAAAATAAAATGTAATATTATTAAACTATACTTGGAACTGGAAGACCACTTTATTTTTGTTTCTTTCGTTATCGAGATCTTTGGGCAGGGCCAGCAGTCTTGAGAAAATCCGTGCCCGGGGAACTACTCCTGGGGCCTCTATAAAATGTAAAATTATAGTTTGCAATAATATTCGGGCCCTGCCGGGCCCTTCTGAGCACCCTGGGCCTCCTGAGGGAATCACCCTCCCTCTCCATAGTTTTAGTATCGTATTTATTTTATTTTATTATACTGGGTTATCAGCCAAAATATAAGAGGTGATTCTACATCCAAAAATTTGAAAAAAAGTTTCTATAAAAGTTGGTCCGGAAATGAGCCCTAAGGGAGCTACTACCCTTCGAAGATGACATATTGAATGGGGGAACAAAAAAAAGCATCAATAAAATTTTAATGCTACGGGGTGTTTCTTCATTTAAAACTGAGCAAAAAAGTATTCTTCACGAAAACACCTAAATTTAATATTAAAGGAGTAATAGCCTTTTGAAAAGTAACGTTTTTGGTGACACAAAATGTTACTTCCTCTTAATTGCATTTTTTTTTTGAAAACGGTCGCTCTAGCTTAAAGGGTACCAGAGTTAATAATTAAAAACATTATTTTTATTACAATTTTAAATGGCCGTAGCTACCTTAGGGCCAACCTTTATAGGAACTTTTTTTGATATTTTTAGATGCAGAATCACCTCTTTGGCATGTCAGCTATTGATCACCCGGTATATAATAAGTAATACTTAAGTATTAGATGTCTTAATGATTACAGTTCAAAATGAAATGCGGAAGTTACAATAGTAATTTACGGAAAGAGATCATATCACATAAATAAGTAATAAAATTAATAAAAAATTGAAATATTATATGTTATAATAGGGTGGACCTTATATATTCTTTATTATCTTAAAATTTTCATTTAGGTGTAACTAGAAAATTCTGAAAATATGAGAGTGATTAAACTTCCCTAAGGGTCCTAATTGGGCCCCTAAAATTCGTATAATTACCCACAAATCGTAAAAAATCGTTGAAAATTATAATTTGAATATTAGTGAAAATTTTTAATGGTTTGTATCTTTCTTTTCCTTTTGTTCAATTGAGCATACAAAATTATGTGCCAAATTTCAAAATTATCAAAAGCTTCTAACCCGTGCCGAAAATCCGCCAAGTTGCCCCTAAAATTTACGAATTTCTACCATAAATGTGAGTCAAATGGAAAACAAACATTTTAAAAATGTATCAGGTCTGACTGAATTTATTTTTATTTAATACGTTCTTATATTTATTCATAATATTGACTAAAACAAAAGGAGCTAAGCGCCAAATAAGGGCTCCTTAAAGTGGCTTCTTTAGTAGTTTCAGGTGTAAATCCTGAACACATGTATCCTCAACCAATATTTTGAAATTGTTCAACATTGAGCTTTAACGAATATTTGAGATTTTTTTTTTAACTTTAACAGTATTTTGAGAAAGATAAGAAAATTACATGATTTGAAAAATGGTTATAATACAACCGTTTTCCAGAACTTGTAACTTTAAAATTCTTTTAATTAACTACCCAAAGTTTTCAACCTGATTTTTAATGTTTATTATAAAGTTAGATTTTTTTTATTAAAATTAAGGTTAAAAAAAACAGTCGTCTATATTTTTAAAAACATTTTTTATTAAATAAAATTAGGATAACAAAAACAAATAACAATAACAACAAGGGATGATAATTTGGAGAAAATGATGAGGACGAGGATGATTTTTTTTATGAAGGAAATGAAAATGAGAAAATGAAGGAAGAATGAAATAAAAATGACTTAATGCCATCCTCCTTTACCGTGACCGCCACCGCCACCACCATGATGCTTGGGAACGTGGTGATAGACGTGCTTGTAAACTGGAACATGGACTGGATATGGCTTCTCTACGTGAACTGGATGATGCTTTTCTATCACGATTTTGTATGGCTTGTCTACGTATACTGGTACTAATTTTTCTACACTAATAGGTACCTTCTTTTCAATTTCTTGAGGTACTAACTTGTAGATTGGTACAGCAATTGGGTGAGGTACTGGAATATGTACGGGGTAGGGTTGAGGAACTGGCACTTTAATTACTTGAGGTACTGGCACTCCCACGGGGTGAGGTACTGGCACACCGATTTTTTTAACCACTGGGATATGTACTGGCTCTGTGTGTTCAATTGTTTTTGTTGGGATATGGTGGTGTTCCGAACCCCCGTCTTGACCGTGGAAATCGTAACTTTGATGACCTTCATCGTGACCTCCCGTCAGGTCTACGTGATTGTAGCCTCCGTGTTCTAAACCTCCCTGGTGCCCCCCTAAGTCGTGATGCTCACCTCCAGATTCCTCTCCACCGCCTTCGTACGATCCTGCATATCCAGCATGTGTTCCTAAAGCGAATGTCAAGAGGATGGTAAGGCCCTAAAAAAAAAAAATGTTAACGTAAGTGGCCAAACAGCAAATAACTAACTAGGGGATATACTTTCTGGATATCCAGTATATCCAGTGGATATCCTGGATTAACAGTGGATATCTCATGGATATCCAAATGTCCGCCTATGTCCAGGATATCTACTGGATATCCACATAGATAACCTCCCTAAAGTATATCCACTGAATATCCATTGGAGATCCATCATGGACTGGATGTTCAGTGGATATAGGGCTGTCTAATGGATATCTAATAGTTATTATGTGCTGTGTGGGTGAAACACTTTGGCTCGATTTAACTGAAATTTGGATAGGCCATATTCCAGACCAAATAGAGTTGATTGTTAGGATTATAATGTCATGTTTTTTTCAGCTTGACTCCTGTATGGTTACCGGCTTTTTGGAATGAAATAAAAAACAACCACAAACGATTTTAGAAGTTTAGAAGTTTCTTTAAATTAAAGTTTAATTTTCGCTTTCAAATAGGTCTTGGGAAAATATACTTTCACTAAGAGAAAAATAAATTAGAAAGAAAAAATAGAACAGTGGTTAATAAAAAATATACAATGGTCGCACTAGTAATCTCTACTGCACTAAATTCTTATCAAAAAACACTTGATGCACATTAATCAAGAAAATTATAACAGTTTGTTGCACAAGAAGATACTTTCGATCCCGTTGTTCACTCTGTATGTGTACTTACAATGAATCTCATGATGTAGTACTTAATTATCAAATGATCACGATGAAAGTAAAATGAAACTGATGATAACATTTGCAGAGATGCAGTCTTTTATACTTTAGGATAGGTGGGGTCCGAGACGTTTGAGTGAAAGGTTTTCTCTAATTTAGAGTAATATACTAACAATTCGAAAAAATGCCGTTGTTCTTCCGATACACAAAAAATGCCATGTATTAGATAACTGTCCTTAAATAAACGTTTTAAGATATACTTTTACTGATTTGTGAAAAGTATAACGTTTAGTATTAATGATATATTATTTTGCGAATTTTATACGGAAGACATAGTAACAGTTTTAATTCGTAGGTTGATATAAATGGTAATTGACTGCCGTCTATTTAGATTAGAAAAAGAGATAGGTTCTACAGAAAGAGATAAAAGTATAATTATTATTGTTTTAAAATAAAATTATGCATATTTTAGGTAAAAATAACATTTTAGATTATATTTTAAATTACATTAAGGTAAGATATTTGTTTTTTTTAAGTAAAAAACAATTTTTTTTATTTTTACACAGCTATGTGTACAGTACGTCTAAAGTTTCCTAGGGAACTTATGACCTACTCCTTAATTTGACAGTCATTGATAATAAATACCCCGATTTTGTACTTGTTTTTGTGTTTAATAAGCTGTTTTATGTATTCTTTAATAATTTTGCATATAATGCACATTTTTTGTTGCACTGTGATAAATTCCAAATATAATATTATTAGGGAATTTTCTTTTTTGGTTGGTATTGAAGACCTAAATTTATGTTGCCTAACGTATTGGACTGCTGTCCATTCATAAGGTTTTTAAAGCATATGAAGTTTTTTCTATTGGTAATTTCACATTAATTTACTTACAAATAACTAGGGTTTCAGTGAACTTACCGGACACAAAAAATAACGCCAATCTTGTACTAATTTTTCACTGTAATGCTAAAACTAACAATTATAAATAATTCTGAATGCGGAAAATGTTGTTTTTTATCTAGAACAAATTTATATTTAAAAATAACTGTTTATTTTACAAAGAATAATGACAGATTACATGTTTCTAACTTCGTGCATGTATGTTTCTAACTTCGTGTATGTTTGTAAAAAAATGCAGCGTTGTCAGATGTAAGTATTAGATATTAGCGGTGTGGGTATTACGGCCGAAGATCATACGGCCGAAAGCGAGGTTTGTAGTAACAGCACTGATTTCAGTGGCTCTCTTACTATTCTCTGAAAATTAATAAATATAATAAAATAATTGTTGTAATTTTTATAATAAAAAATTGTTAAAATACTCACGAATTTCTGGTTAGTGTTTTTTTTAATGGGTGTGTTGGTTTACGTTAAAAATGGTTTGGTTTGGTAGTTTGCTGGTTTGGTTTTTTTTTTTAATAGGAGGCGTTGGTTAACGTTAACAATGGTTTGGTTTGGTAGTTTGCTGGTTTGGTGTTTTTTTTTTAATGGGAGGCGTTGGTTTACATTTGTGTTTTTTTTTATAGTAAAATTATAGTTTTTGATTGCTTTTTGTACATTTTTAATATTAACCTCAGAAAAAAACGTTTTCAATATATGCACAATCTGACAACGCTGTTTATTTATCATAGCAGGGTCCTAAATTGAAGTAGAGAAGCAGAAGAAGAAGAGAAATGTACTTAAAAATGCACAAAATTCGGACTTTTTTAAATTAATTTCTCGCTAATTTGTGAGTAACCGCATTTTTTTTTTTGCAAAAATACTATTTAAGGTAAGTACTTTTTTTTGGTTTAAAAAAAAATTGAGAATTCGTGTGTCCGGTAAGTTCACCGGCCCCATAACTAGGCCTATAAGGTATAAGTTATATTTAAAAAAAATCTGCTGCAGCATAGGAAAATGGATCTCATTCAGATAGCTCTCCCAAGTTTTAAATAATTTTCAGTTAGTCTAATAATTATTTACTTCTGATATCTATAATTTATTACATTGTATAATATTTAATGTATACTCATTTAACGCTGTACGTAATCTCTTAATTATTATTTAATTAATATGTGAATTTTTATTAGCCTTATTAATAATCCTCATAAAGTGCCACCTTGTTACTTTTAGAATAAATACGCTTCAGCTTTAATAATAGTTATTATTCTATTATAGTCCAGTCAAATAATACATGTAAATTGCAATAAATGTGCACGGTCTGATATTTTAAAGGTTAGTACTGGATGGTACTGTTAGTTTTACCAGGGATTTTCGTAAGGGGTGTCCGCTATCTTGAATTTTAGGGGTGAGTGCGGTTATCTCGCTAAATATGTATCTTACGATAAAAATGCATATAGCCAATTTTGTTAGGGAGGAAATTTCCAACAATTTTTTGTTTGGATGTTTTTTTTTTTAATATATTCCCGGGAAAAAAAGGTTTATATATTTGAGATATGATCGGATCTCTGTATAGCAAAAGCCAGAAACCCCCAGCGCATCCATATCGCCCTCCAGCGCCAAATGGATGCCCTAATCAAATGGTTCTCCAAATGGAAAATTAAAGTAAACGCCAATAAAACCAAAGGCATCCTAATCTCTAGGATTAGAAGAGGCCCACCCCAACCCATTCAGATAAATGGCCAACCCATTAACTGGGAAAACCATGCCAAATACCTCGGCATTACAATCTCCAAAAACTTGACGTGGGATCAGCACGTCAAAAACACCCTCCAAATAGCAAATTGCCGCCTCTCCAAACTCTACCCCTTAATAGGCAGAAAGAGTCCCCTATCCATTAAAAACAAACTTCTTCTTTACAACCAAACCCTAAAGCCGGTACTTCTTTACGGAGCCCCAGCCTGGAATAAAATCACCCTTAACAAAGCGCTCTCAGAAAAACTTCAGGCCTTCCAAAACAAGGCACTCAGAATATGCCTCGATGCCCCCTGGTTCATGAGGAACAACCAGATACACAGAGATCTCGAAATGCCCCTCCTAAAAACGGAAATCATCCGCTACAGCACGTCTTTTATACAAGACAATTTAGATCACCCAAACCCCCTCATTTCAAACTTTCTAGATTACGATCATGAAATACACAACACCCACAAAAAGATCAAAAACGTCCTCAACCAGTAACGGTACCCACTAATACAGGACAGATGCATTCCCAGCATCAGTGAGATAGTCTCACTCCTCCCGCACATCCCTCCTCTCCCTATCCCATCCCTCCCCATCCCCCTCCCACCCACTCCACAGCGCCAAATTATGACAGATGCAACTCGCATCAGTGAGCAGAGACTCACTCCCCCCAAATTATGACAGATGCAACTCGCATCAGTGAGCATAGACTCACTGCCCCAACTTTCAATTCAGATTAAATATTTTTTTAGATAAATGAGCCATAGGCTGCGCCTGTCTCTTAAAGACCCAAACAAACTATTGATGATGATGATCTCTGTATATCCAAATTTCATGTCCAAGAATATATCAAGAGATCCAATCATATATGCTTATATATAAGCAGTTATATATCAAGAGATCCAATCATATCTCAGTTGTATAAATAGATTATATCTGCTTATATATAAGCATATCTGCTCATATATGGCGAGATATGATTGGATCTCTTGATATATAACTGCTTATATATAAGCATAACTGCTCATATATGAAGAGATATGATCGGATCTCTTGATATATGCATATATTTTTATATCTAATCACTTGTACAAATAGATTATATCTGCTTATATATAAGCATATCTGCTCATATATGACGAGATATGATTGGATCTCTTGATATATAACTGCTTATATATAAGCATATAAGATTGGACCTCTTGATATATTCTTGGACATAAAATTTGGATATACAGAGATCCAATCATATCTCAAATATATAAACCTTTTTTCTCGGGTTAATAAGAATTGAGTTATAATATTTAAAAATGGCCATGTTGGGGATGAAATTGTTTTTTTCGATTTTTCAGCCAAATTGTTCATTGGAGGATAAAAGTAGTTATGTGCAAACTTGTAGCTCTTTAAATTCTCTATAAGTTTATATATTACGAATTTTCAAGTTTTTTTAATAAAGTTACAGAGGTGAGTTGCACCCTCTATAACCGTACCGAAATACCTATAAAGATTCATAATATAAGAAACTTATAGAGAATTTCATGAGCTACATGTTTGCACATAAACTTTTATCCTCCGATGAATCATTTGGCTGAAAAATCGAAAAAACCGATTGTACCTCCAACATGGCTATTTTTGAATATAACTCAATTATTATAATGAAAAAAGGATTTTTACAACATTGGTTATATGAATTTTTATCCTAAGATGCATATTTAGCGAGATAACCGCACTCGTCCCTAAAATCCAGGAAAGCGGAAACCCCTTACCCAAATCACCCAGTGAAAACTAACAGTAGAGTCCTGTTACCATCCACTACTACCCTTTAAAATATCAGCCCGTGTATATTTATTGCAATTTTAACATAGGAATTCTCTTTATTTGACAGGAATAATTTATTCATTTTCAATGAATTCTATATACCTCGGCAAGAAGTTGTCTTGTTTGTCAATACAGTCGGGTAGGTACCTTTACTTTTCATTACATTTGTATTTTTGACAACAGATTTGAGGTTAGGATTCAAAGTCAACAGTTTCAATATGAATCAACCAATCGACTATTTTACTTTTCGACCTGGGCTAGAAAATTAAACTTTTCTTACAGGTTTATCATACAAAAAGTGGCCTGTTTAGATACAATGCAATAAAAAATTACTTATGCAATAATCAATTTTTTTATTATTTATGTATTATACATAAATAATAGTAGGAACTGAATACCGAAAGGTTAGAAGTGACTATCCTTTTATCCTTTCTATAATAAAAATAAAAATCAATGCGAATTACGTTCTCTCTATATTTATAATTTGAGTCCACGCCCAAAATGCCCCCCAGCAACCGATCAAATAACCTTAGTTTTTGGTAAATTTATAGCTGAATTAAAAAAAAATACTGCTGCCTAAAAAATAATACTTTTGCCTTACAGGCATAGGTTTATTGAAATCAAAAACGAAAAAAATAAAAAAATAACAAAAAAAATTTAAAAAAAGTTACTCCACCCCCGAGTAAATATTTTTAGATGTTTTCAATATTTGCGTCAAAATTGGTATACCTATTAAAGGGGTTTTTAGGGTCGACGAAACTAAATCTGATAATACGAACTTTTTTACTCCATTCCGGGTGGGGGTGATTGGAGAAAAAAAAAGAGGTGTTTAACTAAAAATTCCCATAACAGCTCTACAAGTAAAACGCACTAAGTCGGTGCCTTTTTTCAAATTTAGTTGAATTAAACTTTTCAATTTTTTATTTAACTGTAAATGGGACATTATTTTGTTCAAACAGGTTCTGGCGATTTGCGGTAGTTTTTTTCCAAAACCAATTATTACAAAAATTAAAAACAAAAATGAAAGTTAAATTTGTCAATATCTTAAAACAATGTTTTTTGACTTAGTGCTCTTTACTTGTAAGCCGACGATATGTACTTGAATATGCATTATGGATTTCAAGTAAATATAATACAGTGCGGTCCAAAAGTCACCCCCTTTTAACTTTTGAACGAGTTGAGATATCAACTTCAAATTTAGAACTCTTAAATAAGACAACTTAAACTATCTTTAAGCATATATTTGATATTTTCAGCTCTTAAAATGTGGGCAGGGGGGCATGGGGGACATTTTTTTTAATAGAAAGAGGGGTCGTGTGATACATCATTTTAAAGCTTATAAAATTCTCTATTTAAACTAACATTTTTAAATTTTTAAAAAATATTTTTTAAGGTTTTGATTTTTCAATTTTTTTGTGCTAAAACATTCGATTTTTTAAGTTTTTTTTATAAATTTTTATTTATGTCAACTAAAATTAGTTTAAAAGTATAATTAACATTTTTGATGAAATTAGGCATTTTTAAAAAATTATTTGTTTTTTTTAGAGGAATTTTGACATTAATACCCATTTTCAACCTTATTTTAAACTTATTTTTTTTTTTAATTTAAAAATATGGAGTTAAATGGAGAATTTTATAAGCTTTATAATGATGTATTACACGACCCCCCTTTCCATTTAAAAAAATGTGCCCCCATGCCCCCACATTTTGTCCACATTTTAAGAGCTGAAAGTATTAAATATATGCTAAATGATAGTTTAAGTTGTCTTATTTAAAAGTTCCAAATTTGAAGTCGATATCTCAACTGATTCAAAAGTTAAGAGGAGGGGTGACTTTTGGACCGCTCTGTATGAATTTATTATTTCTTAAAGCATATAATATCTAGTTAATGCAAAAAGAAAATTTATATTGTTTTAATCAATTTCTTTAATCAATTAACCTTTTTATTATAATTAAATTGGATAAATATTTTAATTTTTTGGAATGTCCGGATTTCTTGTTTAAATTGATCAACTTTTACCAGTTAAACCATGCAATATAAGAAGACAATTAATTGTATCAAAGTTAAATAACATGTGAATATATTTTATGATAAATTTCACAAATCTTAGATATGAACACAATGGACTGCCATCTATTTAGATTATATAAAGAGAGAAGTTCTACAGAAAGAGATAAAAGTATAATTATTATTGTTTTAAAATAAAATTATGCATATTTTAGGTAAAAATAACATTTTAGTTTATATTTTAAATTATATTAAGATAAGATATTTGTTTTTTTTTTAAGTAAAAAGCTGTTTTTTTTTTAATTTTTACACAGCTAGGTGTGTAGGTCTAAAGTTTCCTAGGGAACTTATGACCTACTCCTTAATTTGACAGTCATTGATAATAAATACCCCGTTGTGTGTAAAGATTTTGTACTTGTTTTTGTGTTTAATAAGCTGTTTTTGTATTCTTTAACAATTTTGCATATAATCTACATTTTTTGTTGAACTGTGATAAAATCCAAATATAATATTATTAGGGAATTTTCTTTCTCGGTTGGTATTGAAGACCTAAATTTATGTTGCCTAACGTATTGGACTGCTGCCCATTTTTTTTTTTGATTTTTAAATAATAAATAATTAAAATTTCAAAAGAAAATATCTTTAAAAAAAAAATAAATTAAAAAATGCCTGCTTTTTTAGAAGCCAAAAATATTAAATCAATATAGTTTATGTTAATTTTTTATAATAATGCCGACAAAACCTATTCATTAATAATAATTATAGTAATAATTATTAGTATACTTAGTACTAATTATACTTAACATGAAACATTTTACAGTAACAGTAGCGGTAATACAAATTTAAATGATGGCGAACTTGGATGTTGACATCAAATTTTAGTCTCACTTTCAATTTTTGTGTGGTATTAGTCCAGTCAAATAATAAATGTAAAATGCAATAAATGTACACTGGCTGATATTTTATAGGGAACAAATAACAGAACACTCCTGTTAGTTTTTCACCGGGTGATTTCCGTAAAGGGTGTCCGCTATCTTGAATTTTAGGGGTGAGTAGCTTAAAATGCAACTTACGATAAAAATGCATTTAACCAATTTTGTTTAGGGGGAAATTTCCAACAATTTTTGTTTGGATCATTTTTTTAATATGTTAATAACAATCGAGTTAATTCAAAAATAGCCATGTTGGAGGTGAAATTGTTTTTTCCATTTTCCAGCCAAATTATGCATCGGAGGATAAATATGGTTCTGGGCAAACTTGTAGCTCTTGAATTTTTCTATAAGTTTCAAATATTATAAATTTTCATTAAGTACTTTGGTACGGTTACAGAGGGCGTAACTTGGCTTTCAGCGCCCACTGTAACAGTAACAAAATACTTATGAAAATGGCTCGGAAAATGCATAATATATAAAACTTATGGAGAATTTCAAGAGCTACAAGTGTGCTCATAACCACTTTTATCCTCTGATGAATAATTTCGCTGAAAAATCGAAAAAAACAATTTCCCTCTCAACAAAGCCATTTTTGAATATTTTTAACTCTATTGTTATATTAAAATAATAATCCAAACAAAAATTGTTGTAAGTTTTCTCCTTAACAAAATTGGTTATACGTATTTTTATCGGAAGATGCATATTTAGCGAGATAAATGCACTCACCCCTAAAATTCAAGATGGTGGACACTCCTTACGCAAATCACCCGGTGAAAAACTAACAGGAGTGTTCTGTTACTATCCACTACTACCCTTTAAAATATCAACCCGTGTACATTTATTGCAATTTAACATAGGAATTTCTCGTTATTTGACTGGACTATACTATATGGTTTGTGAACTCTCAAAAGTGTAAGGTATTGTTAAACAAGCCGTGAAAATATGTAATGCTACGCATTCCATTATATACTATTCACAGTAAATGGTATATTTTATCAACCCAAATAAAAAAAAATAAAAAAAATAAAAAAAAAATTCAGAAATGAATTTAATTAAAAAAAATTAACATTTTTTTAAAGATCTTTTTTGAAAAACGAAAAAAAAATGATTTTTTTTAACTATAGGTTTTTTATTTTTTAAAAAAGCTTAACCCCCCATAACTTTTTTGTTTTTGGGAAAAATATTTTCAAAAATAATAGGGATCTTCCACTCATAGAATTTGTTTTTTCCTAATTTCCTAATCCTAATTTTCCTAAAAAAAAGTCGATCGAATAAGTCGTTCTTGAGTATAGTCTTGGCAAAAAACGTGATACCGGACAGACAGACAGACGGACATTTCCAAAATTTCTTATTTTTTCATGAAACACATTTGTATCCAAGAATTTTTTGTCTAGGACGTATTTTGGCGGTTTTGGGAAATTCTAAACTACCGTATAATACTATTCTAGCGCTTGCGCTGCAGCGCGCTGTGAATAGTTTAATAATGAAATACTACTTTCTCTCTCTTTTCTTCCTATACTTTGTTTATAACCATGTTCATCTAGTATAGTGCCCTCCTAAGAAAGAAGGTCATAATATTATCTGCATTTTTGTCGACTTTTTTTTGTTATGAACTTCGGCAATTTCACAGATAAAACAATATTTCTAAATAAATAAATCTCTTAATATGTAATATACGACTTTTTTTCCGTAGCATAACCCAGGAAACCAAAAGACGTCTTTTTGACGTCTATTGGGCACTATTGGCATCTATATGACGTCATATGACGTCCAAGTGACAGGTATAAGTCACAGCCCAGGGACGTAACATAACTGAAGTTATAATAACGTCAGAAATATGATGTTATAATAACGTTTTTAGATTTTAAGCTTTCACGGCCATTAAGATATAAAGAACTTTCACTTTCGGGTTTAGACCGTGTTAATGGATTTTCACTGTGAAAGTGAAAATCCATTAACACGGTCTAAACCCGAAAGTGAAAGTTCTTCATAATAACGTGTTCCACATTATATATCTCTCCAATTAATATTTATTTATGGTATGAAAGAGGAAACTAGGATTTTGCCCATAAGAAAATTAATCCACAAGGCTGGAGGCAGAGTGGGTTAATTTTAGAGAGGGTAATATTGTAATATTAGATCCTATGAGAGGATTTCATATAGTTTTTTTGCCATTACTCCCTACACTTATCTGCTCTTGTCCAGTGAAAGTAATATTCCACAGGCATAGAAAATCAATACTAATCCGATGATGTACATTAAATTAGCATAAAACAATAATGTTCAGTTTACGTAATTCCAGAAAAAGACTTTAAAAAGTTAAAAAGCTTTAATCAGTATAGAGAATTCAAAACTTTTTTTAGTAGTAGAAACCAATATGTGGCGCCACCTACAGCCTCAGCATTAAATTGACGTTCCAGCAACGTACAATTTTGATATCGTCAAGATTTGACTAAAAACTGACGTCTTGTCGACATCTGATATGCGTCGTATGTATAACGTCACAAATATGAACTAAAACTGACGTGCATAGTACGTCGAGGACGTCATCTGGTTTCCTGGGAAGACTTGCAGTAAGGTGCAAAATAATAAAAAGTGGAAAACTCAAATTGTCAGATACAACAATCTTGCTTCGCATGGCAGTATAACAGTTTTAAAACGCGTAATTATTGAAAACAAACGTGAATATGATGGCCACCAGCGTGACCTAAAACTGTAAAAGTTTAAAAGCAAATTGAAATTCACTTTAGAAATATAAGTACCTACCTACTTACGATTAGATTTAATATTAATTAAAATAATATAAAAATTAATTAGATGCGCCAGAATGAAAGTTTTTTACACAAAAGGTATGGAAATAAAATAATAAAAACGGGTCTGCCTTTTGTGGGGATGTTTCGACGCCTGATACTAAGGCCAATAAACCCTGCAGAATGTCGACAGTCTTGAAAATCCAGGCGAGACATGCCAAAAAGTTTATTATCGACACTCTCGCTAGACGAAACAAGAAATAAACCGTCCAGAAATGGCCAAAAAAAATTCTACCTATTGATTTTAGTTTAAAATGTTATAGATTAGTATCGGTGAAAGTGAAAAATATTGTTTTTGTAGTTTTTGCATTTCTCTGATGCAATCTAAAAAATTAAATAAATATTATTAAAATAAAATAAAATAAATTATACCACACACTAATGTAATATGTACAATTAATAATGTCGATATATTCTATAATATCACTGGGCCACAAAAATAAGTTCAGACTAAATTCTTCTTACGCTGAAAATAAATTTGGAAATGAAAAAGCTCTCTGACCCCCAAAGTACCTCGCTCCCTTCTTATGTAAAAGTGGCATTGGTCAAATTTGGGTAGGATGATTTTTGTAAAAATTGGTTTATTGGAATTTTTGGGGTTGCTGAAAGTAAATCTGAAAGTAAACTTTTGAAGAAGTCAAATATTAAGCCTATATTTCGGTCCAACCAAAAATTAGGTCAATGTTTAACTTCAACAAAAGACAAAATACCCCTGAGTTCAGAAGGCGTATATAAAATACCCTGTGGTACGGTTTACATAGGTGAAACTAAGAGAAAAATTTCTACAAGACTTCAAGAGCATGAGCGCAATATAAGAAAGAAACAAATTTTCTTATCGGCAGTAGCCGAACATGTACATGAAACAGGTCATAAAATCAATTTGTCTGAAACAAAAAAAATATTAACAGAAAACAGAAAAATGCCAAGGAAGATACGGGAATCGATAGAAATCATCAAGCATCCTAACAATATCAATCGGGTTACCATTTACCTGCAATATGGAAGTCTTTGATAGGAAAAACCTCGTCACGGGTGAATAACCACAACTCGTCATAAATAGTGACACAAGTTGATTCGAAACTTAGTTTCAGATTAATCCCTGAAGATGTCTCTAGTAGTAAGAGACGAAACGTCGGAAAGTGAAAATCCATTAACACGGTCTAAACCCGAAAGTGAAAGTTCTTTATATCTTAATGGCCGTGAAAGCTTAAAATCTAAAATAAAAAATATCAAACAAGAATAATGTTAAATAAAATAATATAGTAACCATAGCAGTCGAAGGCCTATTCTGCCTTCAAATTATTAAAAAATTTGTATATTTAAATTAGGTTTGTAGATTTGTAACATTATTATGATATTTAGGATTGGCCCCCGACTACGACGGTAATTATCTAATTTTATTTAACATTTCGAAAAATAAAAACTTATTTTGAAAAAAAAAATGTATTTTTTTATGTTTTTTTTTTTCAAATTTTTTCGTTTTCCAAAAAAAAATTGTTGTTGAACCTACTGTAGATAGATAGATAGATAGATATATTTATTTACCAATATAACATGATACATATGAGTACACAGAGTAGGTATCTAGACTATATAAACTTAGTCATGTTACAAGATACGTCTAAAAGAATAATAATTTAAGAATAAATAGTTTAAACTATATAATAATGTATGCATCATACATTAATATACATCACAATTAAAATAAGGTTTTAAGTTTGTATTTTTGCATATTATCATATTAACACTAAACAAAACGTACATCCTCATCTGAGTACGGTACCAGTTCAATTAGGTAATTTTTTAGTGTGGTTTTAAAATGATTTTTACTACTAATGCTTAAAATTGTACGTGGTAGTTTATTATAGAATGTTATACCTTTATTATAGCAGTTATCTCTACTTACATTTATCCTAGAAAATGGCTGATATATGTTTTCTTTTTTTCTTGTCTCGTACCTGTGAATGTCCTCATTTTTTTTCAGTTCCATATTTTTTTCCCTAACCAGCATAATTAGGTAAAACATATATAGGGCATGCACGGTTAAGATTCTAAATTTTTTAAATAACGGTTTGCATGATTCTCTACTAGGACATCCCACGATACATCTTAGTATTTTCTTTTGTAGTATGAGAATTTTGTCTACATCTGTTGCAGAGCCCCAATGTACGATACCGTAGTTAATTATGGATTGTACAATACCATAGTACATAGTAATCAGTACGTCATTTGATACCGTATTCTTTATTTGTCTAAACAAAAAATAGGCGGAGCTTAGCTTATTACACAAATACTCTATTTGAGGCGACCAGGTGAATTTTTGATCTAGATACAACCCTAAAAATTTTGTACATTTTTGTTGACATATAGAGTTATTGTTTATTTTTAAATATAGGCTACTATTTATGGAAGTATTTTTTGTACAGAAGTGTATAAAACATGTTTTTGAGCTGTTTATCTGGAGGCCATTGTTTTTGCACCAAGAATGCATTTCGTTTATGGCAGTTTGTGCCAAATTTCGGGTGACATCCAAGTTGGAATCTGCCACCATCATTTTTGTGTCGTCTGCAAATAATAGTGTTTTGCCTTTTTTATTGCAGTTTTGCGTCAAATCATTAATAAAACACAAAAATAATAGCGGCGATAGGATTCCTCCCTGGGGTGTCCCTACATTTGAGCTGTTCAAATTTGAGCTGTGCTGTAGGTCTAGGTAACAGGGGAAAGTATTATTTTATTGGCAGCAGTATTTTTTGTTAAAACGATACAAATTCATATCATTGCATGCAATGTATGAATACATTTTACAGCATGCAATGAAGGTGTTTTAATGAATTAATTAAAAGAAGAAAGACTTGTATACCAGTCATAACTCTGATTTAAGACTTTCAGTCTTAACTGTCACTTTCGTTCGTGGTCAGGGAATGTCCGTGAAAGTGTATTCTTGTGTACTGTTACTAATGTAACTGCACTACCGTATCTGTGTATCGATTCGTAACAAACAAGTCCAAAAGAAATGAAAGAAGAGAAAGAAAACCAGATGCGAATTAACGTGATGCTTCGTAATATTAAAGGCGCATTTTTGTGCGCATCAAAACTTTTAAAATCAAATGCAGACATTCATGGCTGACGTCACACATTTAAAAACTTTAGAAAATTGAAATAAACATTTCAAATGTCATATTTAAAAACATAACCTCTTTCTTTCAGAAAAGTGTAAGCCTCTAATCTTGTTTTTCATTTGAATTAACTCATTTATTAAGTTATTTTTCTTTTGTAATTTTTCTAAAGGCAAATTATGGATTTAAATTTTTTATTAATGGACCAGGAGGCTGAAGACTTAATTTCTACAAACCTCTTTCGCAACAAATTTGACGACAAAGGAAAGAATGCCCAAGTTTTGTAGCATAATGAACAAATACTTGAGGCTTTTGTTTAACTGTCACTTCCCCTTCTACCTTAGAAAAAAAAATTGAAACCAGACGAAGTGTGGTTTTAAAATCTTTAGAAAACTTTTAAAATTTGACGTATGTATCTGAGGTCATAGATTCGAAAATGCACACTTTTAAAAGTTTATTGAATGTGTCTAAGCATTCGACCAGAAAAATTCGCGTTTAGTAGGTACTAGGGTGGCCTTACATTTTTTTATTATTTTATTTTTTTTATTTAGGTCTAACTAAAAAATTCTGAAAATATGGGAGTGATCAAACTTCTCTAAGGGTCCCTAATTGGGCCCGTAAAATTAGGAAATTTTTTGTATAAGTGAAAAATTTAAAGAGCTTGAAACCTTATTTTTTTTCTTTTAATCATACAAAATTATGCACCAAATTTCAAAAGATTCGAACCCGTGCCGAAAATCAGCCAAAGTTGCCCCTACGCGAGCGCGGAATGACTATTTCATACTTTTTGTAGACTATACTTTTTCTTCGACTGCAAATATGAAACACTGTATGGCTTTAAAGTGCGGACAAGATTAAAAACAATGTTTTTAGTGACTCGACATTGTAAATGCAACAAAACACATATTTTTAAATAAAGCAATTAATGTTATTTAATAATTTTATCAAATCAGTACTTAAAAAAGATTTTTATTTAATTTTAGCTCATATTTACAAATTATAATGCAAAAATTGAAGGTTATGTCAGATGGTTGTGACAGATATCAGGTTTAAATATTTAACAATAGATGGAGCAGTTTTAATTTTTTGAACTAAATTGATAAAAAACTGGTCAAATATTAAGAAAAACTAATAAACTTTATGTAATTTTAACGCAAAACTTTAAATTGCATTAAATTATTCAATATTTCATAGTAACATATATATTTTTTTGCTAACTTTGCTACAGTTTTCTTTACTTTTATAAACAAGAGATGGTACTACATGTGCTCATTCTAACACTTGATACGGAATATTCATACCGTATCTAGAGCTAGAATGGATTAATTCTGTTTTTGAAAAG
This sequence comes from Brachypterus glaber, assembly GCA_958510825.1. Lineage (NCBI taxonomy): Eukaryota > Metazoa > Arthropoda > Insecta > Coleoptera > Kateretidae > Brachypterus > Brachypterus glaber. Next base: position 35,438,260 of record OY294049.1, read on the forward strand.
TGTGTGTATTTGCTTACATTCTAAAGCAGTCGTAGAAAAAGACTATTTTAGGTGATACTCTTCTGTCAAGAAAACGTCACATTCTTGACAGAAAACTTCACATTAAGGCACTCTATTCTAGTCTAGAAAGTGTGAAGAGTTTAAAATAGACGTCATGTCCGGAGAGAGGTATTACTTATCGTTAACAGTTTCTTTTACAAACTAGATTGTGAAGGTCATATTACTTTGTTAATTTAAATTGGATTGCTTTTTTTTGTTTTGTGTCTAGTATAGATAGATAACTTCTATTAAAGTCGTTTGCAGGAAAACTGTTGCTGGAATGTTAGTTCAGTTTGTGAGGTTCTGTGATGTGCATGTGACATTGGGTACATATTAAACTGGTCAACTCTGATTTGAAGTGTGTTATGTAATAGTATGTTAATACACATTGTGAGATGACAGTAAGTTGTTTGACTATTTCGGTTAAAGCGTTTAAACGATTTGACTTAAACACATTTAAAATTAAGCACTTGATTCACTTCGAGCTTCACTTGTTCATATAACAGAACATGTACTAGTGCATTACGCACCGAGTACGCGAATCTAGTTTTTAGTGCACTAGAGTGCACTGGAAATGGTTTGCGTCAAGGTGCGTATACTATTTTTCCTACGACCTAACAAACATCCAAAGTTTTTTTTTTATAATTGGCTCTACTTTTTCAGATTTTGATATTTTTGAGCGCTAAAATAACATCCATATAATAGGAAAATCCATCCATATATGAAGCGGGCATTCTGCCTGCCATCTCAAAAGAGCTTCAAAAATGTTGGACCAAAATTAACAAGGAAATCATACAGTCTGTCCTCTCAGTCATAATCTTCATTTTTGTTAAAAGAATAGGAACATTTTATATATCATATATACAATATAATCTTATAACTAGGTAATCCTATCATTAGCCTATATTAAATTTTAAATATTTATTTTAAATATGTATTAAATATTTTATACATGCTATCATTGATAAAGGAAAAAACACACATTTACATACGAAATATTTTTTGAAATAAAGGGTTATTTTATTTTTTATTATTTAATATTTAAAAATGATATATTAAATGTAGCAATAATAAGATACGTAGCAATAAAATATTATAAAAAACCTCTATGTATTAAATTCATTACTATTATGTGACATTATGTTTTATAGGAAGAAATAGCAAAAAACGAGTGAAAGTACCTATTAATAATAATTGTAATAAGTAAAAATATCAAAAAGAAAATTAAAAATATCATGATATTATAACTTTCCTTATTCTTGGTCTAATTAATATCTTCGGAAAAAAAAATAATTTAATTAAAATGATACCTTATTACGTTGTTATGTGATAATATCTTTATTAAATTAATTAAAAACATCCTACCTTTCGTAAACATAAATGCAATAACGTAACTTACCTTTAATTAAATAATCGTCATCCCAATGATTTTATTTCAGCTTTACCATTTCAATCGTATCTGTATTATTCCTCCACAATTCTCCAGGACAATCAGAGAGAGAGAGAGAGAGAGAGAGAGACAGAGAAAGAGAGAGAGAGAAAGGGGAAAAAAAGAGAAAAAGAGAAAAAGAAAGAGAAAAAGAAAGAGAAAAATAAAGAGAAAAAGAAAGAGAAAAAGAAAGAGAAAAAGAAAGAGAATAAGAAAGAGAAAAAGAAAGAGAAAAGGAAAGAGAAAAATAAAGGGAATAAGAAAGAGAAAAAGAAATAGGAAAAGAAAGAGAGAGAAAGAGAGAGAAAGAGAAAGAGAGAGAGAGAGCAAGAAAGAGAAAGGGAGATAAAGCGAGAGGAAGAGGGATAACGAGAGAGACAGAGAGAGAAAAAAAGAGAGAAAAAAAGAGAGAGAGAGAGAGAAGGAGAGAGAGAAGGAGAGGGTAGGAGAGAGGGAAAGAAAAGAAAAGAGAGAGGAAGAGAGAGAAAGAGAGGTATGCTTTTTAGTTTATGATACTATCTGTCAAGTGACAGTAGACAAAATTTGAGAGGAAAATAGAGGAAAAGAGAGGGAAAAAGAGAGAAAGAGAGAAAAAGAGAGAGAGAGAGGGGGAAAGAGAGAGAGGGGGAAAGAGAGAGAGAGAGAGAGAGAGAGAGAGAGAGAGAGAGAGAGAGAGAGAGAGAGAGAGAGAGAGAGAGAGAGAAAGAGATATTTTTTTTTGGTTTATGATACTATCTGTCAAGTAATTGACAAAATGTGTATAATACAATAATTGTACATGAAGTTGCCTACCAATCGAGCTAGGTTTGGACTTTTGCCTACCAATCGAGCTACCAATAGACGAAAAAAAAGTGTTTTTTCGGAATCGAAAGTCTTTTGTTTTTATTTTGGTACATGAGTATAAAATAGACGCTTTTCTCAAAAAAAAAAGATACCAAATGAATATGCTTTTAAGTAAGGCGATCTAGGAAAATTATAACTGAGCGGGTCATTTAAAAATAACACCCTGTGTAAGGATTTTTAGGCATTATACTTAAATGATTTGCATTTACCGATAAGATTATAACACATTCTTAAAACTTAATTAATTTCTATATAAGTATATGTAGGTGAATAATGAGATAATAAATTAACATGGAAAAAAATTCTTGCTTGTCTCAAGACATTCAATGTTTCACCTAATTGGAAATTATGTTATCTTCACACGTTACATTCAGATAACAGTCCAGTGTCAGAAGCAAAAAAAATCGGGCTACAAAGGAAGAAAAAATATTACAGGATTTTTATTTTTGCACAGTGGGACTACACTTAATTGTACCTTTATCGGAAATAAGTGGGACACTTAAAATATTAAAATATTATAATTAAAACTTGTCAATTTTGATGTATATGGTAAATATTATTCATTTTAATAAGTCATATCGATTTGGTTTATCAAATTATTATAACCTACATTATAATAATAGTTATTTATGGTACTAGTGGGTAAAGTAAGATATTGCCCATGAAAAAATTAACCTGCTTGGCTGACGCCTCGCAGGTTAATTTTCGAGAGGGCAATATCGGTTTACCCATGAGTGCCATACAAGGTTTTAACCAATAAATAGCTTAGGAATTCATATTTTTATTAAAATTTTTAATGCCATTTAAAAGAAAATAATTTGACAAGTGACAGTTGAGTGGGTAAAATAAATAATTATCCACTCAATAAAGTAAAAGCCTCGCGGGGGTTATTATTGGTTTATCTATTTAAAATAAAGCTGGTAATTTTCTTATTATCTGTATGTATTGGATAAAATAATTTACACTACTAAAAAAAATTACAAACCGTAAATATATGTAATGCTACATATAGATTATAGATTATTCACAGAAATTGCATTTTCCCAAATACTTAAAAAATTATTTTCAAAAAAAAAAAATAAATAAAAATTACATTTTTTAAAGATATTAAAAAAAAAACGAATTTTTCAAAAAAACAAATAAAAAAATTTTATTTGAATTTTCTTTTTGCTAAACACCAAAAATTTTTGAAATAAAACTTTTTGAAAATGAGTTTTTTAATTTTTCATAAAAGTTTAAACCTCCATAACTTTTTTTTGTTTTTTGGGGGTTTTCTTTTAAAATTGGTAGAATTGATCCTTATAAAAGTAATTTTTCCTAAAAAAGTTATAGGTTTCTTTTTGATCCCACTTTTTTCCGATATAATTGTAACTCTTTTTTTTTGAAAAAAAGTATGGCCCAATTTTTTCCAATACAAATTAAGGATTAACACGTAAGTAATGGATTTCTCCCTTAAAAATATCCTGTTAATTGTTTCCCTAAAAATTGCTTATTTTGATAAAATGGAACTCTGAAAACTATTTTATGTAGAAAAAAAGCCTTAAAATAATAAAAAGAGCATACTTTTGTAAATATTTAAATAAATAATAAAAAATAGAAAAAAGAAAAAAAAAACTTGTGAATTTATTTTTTGCTAAACTTGCTTCAAGGATCCAGTGACTGGTCTATACGTTACATTCAGATAAACGTAGATAAACGTAACGGAAACAAAACTGTCCATTTAAAACCAAATATAGCTTGATGGTCATTACCAACCAAATGGGAGAATTGCAGCCGATAGGATCTCGCTATTATCATCTCATTAAGGTGATTTTTTTTTGTAAATTTGCAATAAACTTATTAAAATACTGGATTTCTTATTGGTTTTATATAAGGATTTAACCTAATTTATATATAGTGGCTTTTGGGTACACTAAAATCCAATGATGAACATCCAACTACACCCCCGTGACCCTGGGGATGATGGCAAATATTTTTGTTTAATTTATTACTTACAAAATATGCCCATGCCTACGAAAAACGTAGATTTTGCCAAATACCACAATTTCATTGTTAATAGTTAAATTATTTTATTATCCTAATAGCCAGATTAAGGATGGTTTACAAAAAGGAATAAAAACAATTTATAAAAGGGACATTTCCAGAAAACGTGATTATTTGCCAATGTTTGTAAAGTGTATTCTAAAACAATGGCTGAGTCCCTTAATAGCCAAAATAATTTAAATAAATAACAATTTCTGAAGGTATGCTCCGTTATTCGTAGATACTCTTCACAGTTTTCACGTTTTTCCTCGTAAACATTAACAATGTTCTTCCCAAAATACGTTCAAGTCCGTTTTTTTACTGTATTAAAATATGCTAGGTTTAAGGCGCTATCTACAGGCTCGCATAACCATAAGACATAAGCCTGCGTATAAGCCAGATGCTGGCACATCTATCCAATCATAGCATCGTTTTATCTTTTATCTCATAATTGTGCTATTTGTACTCTCAGCCGAGGCTACCATCTACATGTATGTATACCAAATTTGTAAAATACATGATTTTTTTTTTTAACTTGGGGAACGTTAAAGTTTTACGTAACACAAATTTTGATCAATTTGGACCCCCACCTACCCCCTGCAATTAACATGGGCCTAACACTCCAAAATAGCCCCCACCCCAGGAGCGTTACGTAATACTTGAACGTTTCCTTGCATGTATCTGATACAAAATTTGCTCTTAGAAATATGTAAATCAGGGTCATCTCGTAAAATTTTTGTGAACTTGCTTGGGGTGCTAAATTTCCGTTTTCTAAAGTCGTTAAATTTTTGACAAAATTAAAAAAAAACAAACATCCTATAAATTCTTTTACTTATACTTAATCTGGAGCTAATCTGACCAACAACCGATTTATTCAATACCCTGTACTAGTGGCCGTTGCTGGAACTAATTTCATAGTCTTGTCAAACTGATGACTAATCTGACCCACACTATGGCTGCAGCTGCATCTAGTGCCCGAAGCTGGAACTTATCTGACAGTCCAAGACTTGCACACGGTTCTAGATAGCACCCGTACTGGAACCATGTTCGTTCTCCAGAGTCATAAATTGTTTGCTAACTTTGAAAAAAAAAATACAATAAACTCTTCCAGGGAAGAGTATAATAATTGTTAATTTTACCCAAATCTCCACTTCGATACAATTTCACTAATGGTCCAAAATTTACATATTTAAATGGAGCAATTTTAAATCCGTAATCTGGCAGCGTGCAGGAGGAGCGTCGCGAGCGTCCAGATAACGACGTTGGGCCCCAGGACATTAATATGAAAGGAGCAAGTCCGTTATCGCAGACTATGCGGGATGAAGGGGGTAGATTAGCCTGGGTAAAAAATGAACTGTTTGGGATTTGAATATACAAAAAGAGTGAAATTCCATAATTACGGTTTATTTATTTCCCTAATTTGGTAAGACAGAACCATGGGGAGCCTAACCTAATAATCACTAGAAAAAGTTCTATATTTAATATATAAAAAATAAAAGATTATTTTACTAATGTTATGAATTTTTCACTTGTTTCCCCGGGCCCCGATCTCCCGAGGGGCCCTGTAGCAAAAATTCTGTTTTTTGACATGGGTAAAGCTTCTTTTTCAGAGGCGAGGAGGCCGGGAAATAAAGTTTCCCCGGGGCTCGGGCTGGCTCTGTTCACCCCGGTTAATACCTAGTACAGTGTCAATAACTAGTACGTTCACCCTACTTTTTATTTTTACGAGAAAACAAAATAAGTATTTTAAATCCATTCTAAAATCCATCGACTCAATACGAATATAATCCTGGCCTTATAGAGATGAGCAATTAGGCAAGTGCATTACAGGAGTCTCATGTGTGATGGCGCCACTTGTCGATTACTTGGACAATGTCGGAGCTGCCACCAGATGGGACTAATTACGAACTTAAGCCGCTCCCTTCTGCCCCGCAATCTCTAATTACGCGAGAAAGGGGTTGTATATATTTGTAAGCAACGTGTATACGCAGGAGTTGCCTCGAGGCCAAAATATAGCGCACATCAGTCACAGGTGCCTCGAAAAGCCTCACATTAGCTTAGATATGCTGATGAATTATTAAACAAGAAGAGATGGGCTGCTGCTTCGTATTACTGAGTACATTATCACTAATAATTTACATAATTTTTACACCAAAGAACTAAATTAAATATACAGAGCGGTCCAAAAGTCACCCCCCCCCCCCTCTTAACTTTTGAACCAGTTGAGATATCGACTTCAAATTTCGAACTTTTAAATAAGACAACTTAAACTATTTTTTAGCATATATTTAATACTTTCAGCTCTTAAAATGTGGGCAGGGAGGCATGGGGGCACATTTTTTTAAATGGAAAGGTGGGTTGTGTGATACATCATTTTAAATCTTATAAAATTATCCATTTAACTGTAATTTTTTTATTTTTTTTTAATATTTTTTTTTTTGGGTTTAAATAGGGTTGAAAATGGGTATTTTTGTCAAAATTTTTCTAAAAAATCCAAACAATTTTTTAAAAATGCCTAATTTCATAATGAGAAAAGGTAAAATCATACTTTTAAACTAATTTTAGTTGACTTAAATAAAAATTAACAAAAAAAACTTAAAAATTTATTTTTTTAGCACAAAAAACTGAAAAATCAAAACCTTAAAAAACATGTTTAAAAATTTTAAAAATGTATGGTTATATAGAGAATTTTAAAGACTTTAAAATGAGGTATCACATGACCCCCCTTTCCATTAAAATTTTTTTTCCCCCATGCCCCCCTGCTCACATTTTAAGAGATAAAAGTATTAAATATATGCTTAAAGATAGTTTAAGTTGTCTTATTTAAGAGTTCTAAATTTGAAATCGATATCTCAACTCGTTCAAAAGATAAGAGGGGGGCGGGTGACTTTTGGACCACACTGTATAATAAAAATACCAAAGACGCGCATTCTCAGAGCGGAATTGATCCAGTTAAAAAACAGTTTAAATTGCGGTATCTATGATTCTAGATATGTACTGCTGTCCTTTACTTTCAACTTGGCTAATCTATATAGATATAACTGTCCTTCTTTAGCAGTCACCCGATCCGCGGTGAACAATGACCAAAGAACTTTTACCTCAAGAAGGAACATGATGAAATCTACCGTATGCTTTGTTTGAAGCGTGAACCAACTATGGTGAGGAGCTGGTGGGGAGTGACTATTGTTTACACTTAGTACACGTAAAGAGAGAGAAAGAATGTGTAAACTTACAGTCTAATGTCGTAAAATGACTGACAGGGGTACAGTGTTGCCGATTGGAAACATATACTTTGGATATTTTATTGTAAATTTTAAGAAACATTAGTTCTGTATGAGTTTTATATGAACTAGTAGTTTAATTTTAATAGATTTAAATATACTATATTATTAAACATAATTATAGTATACACAATGAAGTTTTTTACATTTTTAATTTAAGTATAATGATTTGAATTCATGATAAGGTGTAAACTAAGCAACATCGCTCTAGGTAGCCTGGAAGTCGACTAGCGATATCTACATTTTACACCACAAAGCTGTATCGCGTTTCTGTTAGTAAATAAACAAACAAAAAGATGACACCTTCATAAATATTGGTCAGAAATTACTTCTTGAGGTAAAAATTCTTTGACAATGACCAAACGAAGAAACAGAAATAGTGACGGGCAAAGAATCTGTGAATGACAAGAGCTAATTCTAGTCACGGGCTTCTGAATTTTTTGCTTAGTTACCGAGGTTATCTTTTACATTTGCAACAATTTCAGCAATAACTTGATTTATATAAAACATTTTACTATTCCTTAAAACGACTTTTGTTTGATTAACGCAGTCGTCCCTCCGAAGTGACTGATCGATTTCGTGCTTTTTAGCACTCTTCAGAGCCACATATCGGTAGTAGGGACAACTACGAAAATCAAATCTTTTCCATATATCTCTATATAGAGTTTAAAAATCGTTGTAAGGAAAAGCAAAAACAGCTAGCGACATCTACTGCTAAAAGCAGAGACTGGATAAACCTATCGACAGTCCAAAAAAGGAAGCAGTATTGGTTTCAAGAACCTATTGCACGCTGTCGATAGGGGGCAGATTAATCAATGCCACGGTGGACATTGCCGCCAATTGAATCCTAAACGCTAGGAGGTCACCTTTTACAGTGGTATCTGAATTAATAAACTAAATTAATCAGTCACTTCGGAGGGACGACTGCGTTAATCAAACAAAAGTCGTTTTAAGGAATAGTAAAATGTTTTATATAGATTTTTTAAATTTGTAAATATCAAACAATTTAATTTAGTTTAATAACTTGATTGTTTTCATATTTTTGTTACTATGGTGTGTTTTTTCAAGCAAGATAGTAAATTAAAAATCCCACAGTCAATATTTTTACAACAGGTTTGAATAGTATATGTTTGTGTATAGAATATAGTTATGTTTTATAAAATAAACTAAGCAGTATATTTACTGTGGGATTTTTAATTTACTATCTTGCTTGAAGGAACAGACCATAGAAGAATTAATATTAAGACTTAAAACAGATGAAAAAGCAAGTCGTGGTTTTGGTCTTAGTCAAGATTTTCTATATTTGTACACAGAAAATCAAGAATGTATGATTTGGATATAACGAAGAGAATATATTCTCCTTTAAATCAAAATTGTGCATTAAATATGAAAGAATAAGAATATGGTATGCTTGAAAGGAGAATATATTCCAAAATATGAAATTATAAGAATATGGTATTCTCTTCGTTATATAGAAATCACCATATTTTTGATTTAAGACTAAGACAATATTTTTCTGTGTGTATAAGAAAAAGGCAAGTCCTTTTTAAGCCATTGTTTTGTTCGAAAGAACATAATTTTTTTTAATAAAATCCTTATTTTCTTTATGAATGAAGAGTTTATTAACAGTTCCTATTTATTTTACATGCTCTAGGGTTATTTCTGTTTAACTTTACCAAATTTAGCAAACTTTTAGCCTTATTTAGATTTTCTACTTGACTTTATTCTATCCAAATATAATACAATTTATTACTGATATATACCGTTATTTTCAGACTTCAGCGTTATCGTGTTATGTAATAAAACCACTATTTTATTACGTACTAAATATGAGTGTAGAATCTACACTGTATATGTTTAAAAACTTAGCACAATATGTTATACTTTACCAAATCTTATAGTCCAATTGTTTTGTTTAAATGCAGTGATTCAGTTTTAAGCCTTAAAAAACAATCATACGGTCACTGAAAACTATAATATTTTAGAATTTATATGCTTTTTATGGTCTTTGTCAAAGGATCAGGTTTGATCCTGAAGCTTTGACATCCATTGGAGAATACTATTTTTTATTTCTATTTTTTTCTAAAACTTTTATTCTTGTCTCTATTCTTCATTCGCTAGGAACTGGACATCTGAGTCTGGACATATGTTTTAATGGTATATGAAAGTACTCGTTTCATAACATATGTTTTTAGCGCACGAGTACAAGTTAAGAAAACGATCCGCTTGGGCGAGTTTTCTAAAGTACTAGTGCGCTAAAAACGTGTTATGAAACGAGTGCTTTATAGAATTTTTTCTATTTTCGGGTTTCGGGTTGGCATTACAGTTTTCGCCATGTTTAAAATTCTAAGAACAAATAATATTTTGATATATTTTATAGTCATGCAAAATTTTAACACGGTAAAAAATAACCTAAACACAAAATTTTGTAGAAAATTAAACTTTAAAGCGTGGTTGACATTTGCATGGAAAACGTCAAGCGATAGGCTTTTATCTGTTGCCAACCCAAAAGAAAAAAAAGTACACACCTCTTATAGGCCTATAAGAACACGCAAAATGTGAGTGATTATGAGCATATAAGAGTCGCAAAATAGAAAAAAATTACAAAAAGTACTTTATTGAAGAATGTGGCAAATAAAAATGCCACCATGGTGGCATGCATGTAGGTGCTAAATAAAAAAGTGCTAAAAGGAACGTGTCACAACAAAGTGTCGAGCTTTTTATATTAATAAGTTTCAAGCGGAAATTAGCAGCGTTATTAGCAGTAATGAGTGTCGATTAAAAACAAGCGCGTAGTTGTCAACTCTTTATCTGACATACATTAGTCCATTCCAGTGGTTGTTGGCTAGAGTCACTTCATCCAGCGGTAGTTTGTTGCTGGATGGTCAACTCTTAAACAAGTAAAACACGCCGTTTTTTATGCCATGGTAACATTGTTATTTAGTATAGCAAACGTAGTGGGATGTGGGACGGCGTGTTGAGAAAGTAAACCAATTTTTAAGATTACCAACGTTTCGGATATGTATTTATCCTTCCTCAGGGCTGTAACAATAGAATAAACTGTAAAATCCTTCTGCGTAAGGGAAAATGTATATGTATTTAGGATTTGTTCTTACTGACCTTTCTTAATAGTTTAAAGGCATCATTATGGTGTGAGGACCATTGTTCCAACGGGTATTGGTTAAAAAAAGTAGTATTATGGGATGGTTTTCCAAACATTGAACTAAAAGAAAAAACGTTTTTATGTGATTTGAAATATGTCTGTTTTTTATTATAGGTTACCTTAAGTGTATTGTTGTAAATTTGGTGGAGGTGAAATCTATATGTACCACACATCATTCAGACACAAAAACAAGTATTGAAAAACTTAATTAGAGCAGGAATTATTAAAAATTGTAAAATTTTTGGGTACGAAAAACGTGTACCTTGAACTTTTAGTGACATTATGATTGTTCTGTTGGAGCACCTGTAATAAATTATTACAGGTGCTAAATGTTACATTTCGGTTTGGCGTGGACTCAAGCCGCATCTACAGAGGGGATATAATATCTATTTTTAAAACTTAGTCCCTGTTTGACGTTCTCCAATGTCATTTTTAATTTGTTTATTACTATTTTTTAAGTTTTAATTTTTTTTAAATTGTGTAATTTTTTAATTTTAATGTAAATTCTAACTTTTAAAATGTTTTTATAATATTAGTAGTATCTTATAATGTTAACGTAAATAGTTAACGAAACTGCAGTAATAAACCATTTTATCACATTTGAAGTTTGACTAAAATAAAATAAATCAAACCATAGGTGGCATCGCATTCTTATACACTATGCTTGTTATGCGAGTTTTTGGATAGGCCCTTTCCAGGAAAACAGTACCAACATGTGTTAAATTTTTAATACACTACGATTCATGCATAATTATGCTATTTATGCTCTCTGTGGTGTAAAACGGGCCGCGTCCCTTACTATCTTGCATAAATGGACGGAGTTTAGTACGGTTCTGGTAGAACCGTCACCGTATGGAATGGTCCTAGTCCATTTCAGTGGATGTCAACGGAAAACGTCTCAATTTCAGATAAAAACCCACAATGTCGGTTGGGTCCATTTCACGGGGACACGGTTGCCTAATTAGTGAAAGAAAACCGGATGATAAATCATTATCAGTTCATTAAGTATATTACACTGGTATATCTACCATATCTTTCATAGCCGGTTGTATACCGTTAACCCTATTTTTGTTTTATTTCTTTCAGATGTTTCAACTGAAAGTAATATCGATTACTTCTATATGTATAAATAATGGTGTAAAAAACATAATAAAAAACAATAATTCTTTAACAACTAAAAATACTGCTGCCAACAAAATAATACTTTCCTCTATAGCCCTAGGTTCATTAAAAAAAAAAAAAAAAAAAAAAAATAAAACAAAAATTCAAAATGTTTTTTTTTTTTTTAACTTTTATTGAGATATTTAATTATTTTTATATATTGGAGTACAGCCCAGTCCACTGAAGCTGTACTCCAATTTAGGGACTCACTCAACCTCCAGCCTCAGAGGTTTGTAGATAGGCTTAAGTTCAGAGTGAGTCGACGGTGTTAAATTAACGATTGACCATACTTGAATGATATTTTATTTGGATAGAATTTGGTTTATATACAATTTAGAACTTAAGTGTTTTATTAATCTGCACGATTTAGCATTGACTATGTTTTATGTTTTAATATTGCTGTTCCTTGTAACCAAATTCTTCTTTTTTATACAAATATGTATATTTTAAATAATGCCTGTTCAGGTTTTCTGAACATTATTTGTATTTTCTTTTCAAAAAATATAAACCCTAAATTCGGACATATTGAAGAATACCCTAGAAAAAAAAAACTATTTGGAAAAAATTTTAAGTGCATTTTTTCTAGCCTTTATGTGTCAATTCTTAGCATTTTTACCCCATAAAAAATCAGTTTTATTTTTGTAGAGGGGCAAAAAAATTGAGAATATTTCTTTATCCAGAAACACTGTTTTGTTCCATAAACGCCCCATATCAAAGTTTGTCTATCCTTAAAAAAGTAAAAACCCTTCACATGATGTTCCATTTAAAGAAATGCCGGGCGGAACCCCTAAGTTTTTTAAAAAAATCTAAAAAAAATCAGGGTTGTTTTTTCACCTAAAGGAACAGTTTTGAGTGGTGGGACCCAAACAATCCCGTAGGTCCTGGGCACCCTAGTGTACACTTTCAGTTGTGTAACAAGCAGGGATTCCAAACACATTATTGGTTGTGATTGATTTATCGACGATGGAAGCCAGGTTTGGCGCAATACCTCGTAATACCTCCATTTCTACCCCTTATTGGATTTATTGCGATTTTATTTCCTAACGCAAAACCGTGACAAATTGGTAAGTTCGGTTAAATTAATTTTTATTTCAATATTGAAACTTTTCAGTTGAAAAACAAATACAAGATGCACAAATAAATACAGGATAATTCATGGAAAAGTAACCTTTTGCAAATGAATTTGGCATATGCGTCAACTTTGGGGGGCCCGGGGGCCATGGGTTCCCTAGGCTCACACCATGGTAGTCCCCTTGCGATATTGTCTATAATTTTAAAAGCATCATATTTGTAAAATATATATTTTAGTTTTTTTTTATTTGGTAAAATGTTATAATTTTTGTGTATATTTTTTTACTTCAAAAAATATATGTTCCTTTGTTTGGTATAATTTTTGTTTTGCTGGACCTTAATGGGGGAGTTTAAGCTGAGGTTTAAGCCTAAAATTGAACACTGTAGTTTTTGCAACCACAAAAAAAAATAAAAAATGGCAACCCTCAGGAATAATTTTTTCTACAAAAAAAGAAATTTACGGTTTTTAATCAAGTTAACCCCTTAAAACCCCCTTTAGAGATGCCCTATATTATCCATACACAGCTCCCGCCGAGATATTCAATAAATATTTTAATATTAGTGAATATTATTCATACAAACAAACTCTGGTAAAAATTTGAACCATATACCCAGATAGCAAAATGTAGTCACGATGTGCGCACTTGGAGTGCACATGTGTGACTTGAAGTAGCATATGGCCTTACATATGTGTTCACATATGCGTCGCATATTCATTGCGTAATAGTCTAATGTCGTAAACTTTGTCAAGCAATACAGTGTTGCCGGTTGCAACACCTGCTTTAGATATTTTATTGTAAATTTTAAGAAATATTAGTTTTATTTGAGTTTTATATGAACTAGTAGTTTAATTTTAATAAATTTAATTATATTACATTATCAAACATAATTATAGTGTAGTAGTATAGTAGTTTTTTAAAATTTTAATGTATCTATAAAGATTTATCATAATGATAAAGTGAAAATTACGCAACATCGCTCTGGTCACCAGAAGGTCAAAACTAGCGATACTTATGTTTACACCAGAAGCGTACGTTTATGTAAACAAACAAACAAAAAGATGACACCTTCATAAACATTGGTCTAAAATAACTTCTAGAGGTAAAAGTTCTTTGGGTAGATCATTTCCTTTCTGTTTAGGAAAAAGTAAAAATTCATAAATAAATTTTTCTCCGTGTAGCCTAACAATAAAAATACCACATAACCAAAACAAATTGATGTATGGCATCGAATACCCAGGTTTTGTCTATTTGTACAGGCTCCTGTGCGAGCAGTATACTTTTCACTAAGATCATTTCAATAAATCGGTCGTCGGAATATATCAACGTCGCGGCGTTCCATCACTCGTTAAGTAAATTTAGACGCCGTTTTAAAATAACTAAAATGTTCTCTTATTCAACACCCACGTCTCGATAATTATGGAATATTATGTGCGTTTCGTTTTGTAAATCCAAGCAACCTTATACTTGTAGGAAGATAAAACATATGAGTAGCCAATAGAGTGGGCCTTGAATAGAGGGATCTATGAGACTTTTCCGAAAAATATACTGCGAAACTTTTACCGCGAAAACATTTACCGCGCAATTATTTAACCGCGAAAGGTTTCACCTCAAAAAAATAATTACCGTGAAAAATTATAACCGCGAAAACATTTACCGCGGAAACTATTATCGCGACAATAACAATCGCGTATACTTTTAAGTCGTAATAATATAATAGCGCATACTTTCGCCGCGCAATAATATAATCGTCCTTAAATTTTAATTAAAAAATAACCTTAAAATATATATTATAATTTTTTGAATAAAACGCTTATTTTATAATCATAGTTTTATTTTTATTTTTTATCAAAAACAAAACCAAACAAACCAATCCAAACAATTTAATCCTATTTATGTTTTTTTAAATACTAAACTTATAACACCAATATAAAGAAATTACTTATATATTATATTATATTTATTAGTAATATATCATAATTTTACTTACATATATTTTTAAAAACCAAACCAAACAATTTAGTTGTATTAAAATTTTGTTAATTCTGCAATTATAAAACTGAATTAAACAAATTGGTAATATAATATATTAAACTTGGCGTAGCTAACGAAAAAGTATTATAAAAAAACGTATTTTTATAATTTAAAATTAGACGCGGATTTTGCTTTGAGCGTTAAATATTTTCGCTGCTATTACTTTCGCTATATATTTTTTGCGGTAATTGCATTTCGCTATTAAAACTTTTTGTGGTAATAGTTTTCGCTATTTTTATTTCGCTTTAATATTTTTTTACGTTAAATTTTTATTGCTGTTAATCCTTTGCGCGGAAGAAAACATTTCGCGGTCATTTTTTCGACAAAATATTTTCGCGATATTTGTTTTCGCGGTAAATTTTTCAACGAAAGCTCCCGTTCCCGAATAGAGTTTCACGAAAGGAATATGTTGATCTTGTCTTGACGATTTCTTGATGATTAATTTCTTGTATCGTTTAGTGAGAGTCTCGGCAATTATTTTTTTTGTCTCATCTCGCGAGAATCTTGATTTACAAGAACCTCAACATTCTGCAGGGTTGGTTGTAGCATTACGCGTGGAAGCATCTCCACAGTAAGCAAGATAAGTTTTTAGTATTGACAATTTTTTTTTGTATATCCATAACTTGTGTGTAGAAAACTTACTTCCCTGATAAAAAAATCTAAAAGTATTATTACAAGGTTGTTGTGTCAACTTTTATGTATAGAATAGAATTTTTACTATTATTCTAAACGTTACAATCAAACCATATAATAAGTTTTTTACTACCTATATATTATATACTAAACAACTTCATAGTATTTAATTTTACAACAACATTGTTGTACTATCGTGCCGGTATTTTATGAAGGATGATTAATAAAGATGGCGGACGTCAGCTGATTTTACCAAAACTTTGAAAGTAGGCATTTTGGGCTGAAATTTCCATGTGTATAAGTATACCTAACGATAAGCATTTGCAATGTAAATGTACATGTAATTACATGTCATATGTAGGTTTTATGTGCACATACATGTAATATGTGAATTTAAAATAAAATGCGTAAAATTTGTTGTTGAAAATCAAACAACTGCATTCGTTTGTAAGTACCGAAAGCATTTACTTGTTTTTTGTTGTATTCTACAGTGCAGTCCAAAAGCCACCCCCCCTTTTAACTTTTGAACGAGTTGAGATATCGACTTCAAATTTAGAACTCTTAAATGACAACTTAAACTATCTTTTAGCATATATTTGATATTTTCAGCTCTTAAAATGTGGGCAGGGGGGCATGGGGGGACATTTTTTTTAAATGGAAAGGGGGGTCGTGTAATAGATCATTTTAAAGCTTATAAAATTCTCTATTTAAACTAACATTTTTAATTTTTTTAAAAATGTTTTTTAAGGTTTTGATTTTTCAATTTTTTGTGCTAAAACATTCGATTTTTTAAGTTTTTTTTTATAAATTTTTATTTATGTCAACTAAAATTAGTTTAAAAGTATAATAACATTTTTTTATGATGAAATTAGGCATTTTTAAAAAATTATTTGTTTTTTTTAGAGGAATTTTGACATTAATACCCATTTTCAACCCCATTTTAAACCCAATTTTTTTTTATTTAAAAATATGGAGTTAAATGGACAATTTTATAAGCTTTAAAATGATGTACTACACGACCCCCCTTTCCATTTAAAAAAATGTGCCCCCATGCCCCCCTGCCCACATTTTAAGAGCTGAAAGTATTAAATATATGCTAAAAGATAGTTTAAGTTGTCTTATTTAAAAGTTCCAAATTTGAAGTCGATATCTCAACTGGTTCAAAAGTTAAGAGGGGGGAGGTGACTTTTGGACCGCTCTGTATGTAAAATATAGTGCTTGGCTCTTATACAACTATTTATTGTTTTATTCTATAACCTAATTAGGCTATTGATTACGATAGTGTTCTATCAGTGTATATTCTTTTGAAACCCTATACATAACTATTTCTCTATACATACCAATAAGGATTTTTTAGAAGCAATAAATAAATATTTTAAAAAATGGCCACCCTAATAACTAACAATTTATTTATAGATTGAAATATCTTTAAGGAAAATATTTTTAAAGGAACAATAAATATCTTGTAGTATAGTGCCCTCACATTCTGATATCCATTATTTATGTCGAGTTTCCCATACAATAAACATTTCTTATTGTAAAAGAAATTGTAAAGAAGAACAAAAAAATTGAAACCCCAAAGTTGTTGTACATAGAATTTAAGGACAGGATTTTAATACAAAATTATAAAAATATTAATTAAATATTCGATAAATCTATTTTTCAATCATAGTAGGTACAGAGTTATACCGGGTGAGTTTTATTTATGTTCACCCCTAAAATTAGGATTAATTTTAATTCGATAAAACCGAAACTTTGGTGAGTTATATAATATTACATTGGCTATAAAAAGGTGGATCTAATTTTTTAATTTCACGGTTTCGCCGGAAATAATCTCAACTTTTGATTTTTAAATGGTTCACCCTGTATATTTTTACATTACATTTACAATCATGTATCATTTGTCAATTTTTGACAGAACATGTAATTTTTTATTTTGATTTTAATTTTAAATATATTTCAGTGCACATCGAGTGATTTTTTTACTCGGCTGAGCCTCGTAAAAATAAGCACTCACTAAAAACTAGATTTGCGTACTCGGTGCGTAATATACTATTACATGTATGCGCCTTCGCCAAAATTGCAAATGGGGGGCCGGGGCCACTATTTGCCCCAATTTTTTTTGTCTGGCTTTTTTTTTAATATATAATATGATCTTGGTAGAAAATAAATAAAAAAATTACCAACCATTGTCTCGAAAATTAAGCATAATTACAAGTTTTGATCATAAAAAAAAAACAGGAAAAATTTTAATATTTCCAGATCAACCTTATGAAAAACTTTTCTGCTCCATATTAATTTCGTGTACAAAAATATGTTTACTTTCCCCAAGGAAAGACTTGCGTTAGTAAAAAAAAATCGAAAAATTTGTATTGCTTTTTTTAAGTTTCTGGACGTTTATATAAAAAAAATGTAATGTAATGTAATGTAATGTCGGTCTGTCTGTCGGTCTGTGTGTCCGGTAAATTTGTGACCATGATAACTCAAGAACGCTTCGGGCAAACGACTTCAAATTTGGACTATAGGTTGATTATCCAAAGTTCTAGGTTGGGTTTGTTCTGGATAAAAATCGGATTGGGGTAAGCAGGTAAAATGGAGTAGAAACTATTTTTTTTAATTTATTTTTCGTTTTACGAAAAAAGAAACTTTTTTTTTATTTGTTTTTTCATTTTTTTTTCGTTTTTAAGTTTAGGCCTGTTACAGGCCCTATAATAGGGGACAGTATTATTTTGTTGGCAGCAGTTTTTTTTTTAAGTACAAGGTACAAAAGAAACAGATACGGTTTATGTAGAGAAGATTATAATTTTACGAAAAGTGATTAAAGGATAAAGGCAACATCGTTTCTAATTCGTATATCTCGGCAATGCTTAATAACACAAAGACGGAGTAGCGATAAATCTAGATTCTGTACCGCATCTTATAGTAAATTTACAAAGAGGGATATTTAGCCAGAGCCGTATTAGTGTAATTAAATATTTATAAACCGCTCACGGTACCCCTGAAATAGTGTAATTAAATATTTATAAACCGTTCACGGTACTCCTAAAATAGTTTTAAATCAGTTATACTACCATTTTTTTATTTATTATTTACAGTAAGAAACAAATTAAAGTTTCTGATTATAGGTTCATATTATGTCACTATTGAAGGAGGTAATTCCTTGGTTTATTCTATGAATAAAAGTTCATATTAGTCCAGGCAACCTAATTGATAGTTTTGAAAGAAAAAATGTAAGCTACTGTGTTTTTTGGTACTTTTTTTTTAGATTAACCAATTAAAAACGCAACTTTTTTGTTACTTGATTTTTTCCCGTATCTAGCATCGTTTTCGAACAAAAATATTTTTTTTGCATAATTTGAAATTTTATGTAACCCAGGGATATGCAAAGAAATGTTTTCTTTTTCAAACACAATTCGAGATACGAAAAGTCAAAGAAACAAAAAATTGTGCTTTTAATTGATTATTCTAAAAAAATTAAAAAGTATAAGTGTTTATGATATGGTTCAAAATTTGTTATTTTTAACACCCTGTATCTTTACACATACATATTCATATGAATTTTCAGACATAGAATAAGCCAAACTATTGCGTCCTTCCTAAATAATGATATCATTTTATTTTTGCACGACCAAGACTAAAACCTAATTTTACTCTTTCATTTTCAGGACTAAACTTGCCGTTTTTTTCCCTAGGGAATAAAAATCACGGCAACCTTGATAATATTAAAATATTATACTTACTATGTGCTTTGCTGATTCAAAAATTAGGTTTGATGGTGTTTTGTAATAAATTAGCCATTCAAACCAACTTATTTGATTTTAACAAAGAAAACCTTTAAAAATAACATTGTTATAACAATTTATACATAACTTAAAATTGATCATCTTCGTCCATTTTTTTGACGTTTGTGTCAACCATATTTAAAAACAATTGAAATCGCAATAGCTATGAAACTGACTTTTCGCAATTTACAGGCATCTTGATTAAATTACGAAAATAAAACAACCGATTTTAGACGCGCGGTTTTTAATTTTAATTTTATCTACCTACCTAAATTATGTTTGGTCCTGCAAAAAATAGTGTATATACCTCGGGACTAAACTTTTTAGTCCCTTGCATTTCTGTTTCCCTCGCTCGCTACGCTCGCTCAGGAAACACTAATGCAGCGGGACTAAAACAGCCAGTTTAGTCCCTTGGTATATAAATAACTATTATTTTATTAAAAAAATGATGATCTATATAAAAAATCGGTTTCTGTTTTCGGAAATATTTAAAAGCACTTATATCAAATAAGTTAAATATATATTAGATATTAATAAGTATTTACTATTTTAATTTATTTAAATATATTAATTTATTCTTCAACATTGATTTATGTCCATGAAAACCTGGCTTATGATACAAAAACAGCATAAAACTAATCATTAATCTTTAAAGTATATATTAGTTTAAATTATAATAATAATATAAAATTCTCGCACAATATGCCAGATTCTAGTAATTCTGTCACTGAAAATTATTTTATTCTAAAGTAGTCCTAAAATAAACCCTGCAAAATCTGATTTTTTTTTGTACGACTGAGACTAAAACGTTATTTTACTCCTTTTTTTTACGGGACTAAACCTACTGTTTTACTCCCGCATCTGTATCGTATCTGTATCTGCTGCCTGTTTCTCATTAAGCACCATGGGGTCAGTTTCGATAGGGTGCAACATTATTTCATCAAAGTCCATTTTTTTATTACTTTTTAAGGACGAGGTTATCAATTCGACATGTGACTTTTTTTTATGTTTGTTCCCGCATAAATGTGGAACGAAACTTTTCACAACTTAAAGGGCAGTAAAAAAATATACGTTTCCATTAAAAAAAACAAAGTTGAATTTGAAATGACCTTGAAAACGTAAATATCTGTAAAAAATAAATACGCCATTAAAATAAACAACTTTTGTTTAACATTTTTTTAAATTCATAGTATTAGAGATACTTGAAAGTTTAGGTTAAAAAAAACACCCGGTATAAATAACTATTTTTGTATTCTTGAGGAAACCTTTTTTATATTTCGTCTACTTATGTTTTTCAGTAAAAGGCCAAGACCTAAGCCAGTATTTTTTTAATGCATTTTATCTGGGGAAAGGTTCCTGGGATAAAACTAAGGTTATATGCTCATTTTTATCGATGTAAAAGCCGAGCCAGTGAATCAAGACAAACTGACAGAATGACAGTCCGCAAGTTGGGGGATGAACTTGGGGATTAGAAAAGATTGATGACTTGGATAATATAATAGAAAATAGAAAAGTACACGAGGTGTTTGTCTAATGAATAAAATAGTTTTTCTTAATGCATCCAATTTATCAGATCGATTTTTCTTAGATATACTTTCCCCTTTATAAAACAATTTTTCTTATTAAATATTAATATACTGTGCTTTGAACAGTTTATTTTTATACATTTTACAAACGTATTTCGAAAAAATCAAGAAAATTCAAAATAGGATTATGAGATACATTTTAAAATGTAATAAATACATACCCATAAAAAACATGTTAAACATTTTAATTTTTATGAATATTAAACAGAGAATAGTCTATAAAACGGCTGATTGCATATACAGTGCGGTCCAAAAGTCACCCCTCCCCCTTTTAACTTTTGAACGAGTTGAGATATCGACTTCAAATTTAGAACTCTTAAATAAGACAACTTAAACTATCTTTTAGCATATATTTGATATTTTCAGCTCTTAAAATGTGGGCAGGGGGGCATGGGGGGACATTTTTTTAAATAGAAAGAGGGGTCGTGTGATACATCATTTTAAAGCTCATAAAATTCTCTATTTAAACTAACATTTTTAAATTTTTTAAATTTTTTTTTAAGGTTTTGATTTTTCAATTTTTTGTGCTAAAACATTCGTTTTTTTAAGTTTTTTTTTTATAAATTTTTATTTATGTCAACTAAAATTAGTTTAAAAGTATAATTAACATTTTTTTATGATGAAATTAGGCATTTTTAAAAAATTATTTCTTTTTTTTAGAGGAATTTTGACATTAATACTCATTTTCAACCCCATTTTAAACCCATTTTTTTTTAATTTAAAAATATGGAGAATTTTACAAGCTTTAAAATGATGTATTACACGACCCCCTTTCCATTTAAAAAAATGTGCCACCATGCCCCCCTGCCCACATTTTAAGAGCTGAAAGTATTAAATATATGCTAAAAGATAGTTTAAGTTATCTTATTTAAAAGTTCCAAATTTGAAGTCGATATCTCAACTGGTTCAAAAGTTAAGAGGGGGGGGAGGTGATTTTTGGACCGCTCTGTATAAAATCAAATACAATATGTTACCATCTTATTTATCTGAGAGAACCCAATTTATCAATGACATATATGACTAAAATACTAGAAAAAATCAGGACTTCTTTGTGAATATATGTAAAACTAAAAAATTTTAAAACTCAACTTTATAGAGGAAAGACGCCTAATTTCGGACGGTTTCCCAATTTTGGATAGTAGTGTATCTAAGATACTATCATCAGAGGTAAACTGAAACATATTTTTATGTGAAGCCAAAAGTAAATCCAAATCCGTCCTGTAATATGATAACGGTAGAACTTCTCCCCGTTAAATGGCAGCAAAAATGGTTTAAATTGCAAATAGCAGTTTTGTGCTCAATTGCATTAGCATGCTTGTCTATTTTATAAATAATTGCTATAAAAGTTTGTGTTTATGTCTTCAGTAAGTTAAGATACTGGTTAATTTGATCCACTAGTCATAATTAAGCAATTTAAAAACATTAACATTTTACAAATTTTTAATTTAAAAAGCAGAAGGTGCCTAATTTCGGATAGTGCATTTTTGTGCAATTTGATTCCCAATTCAGATATCCGAAAGCTAATTGTTGTTCAGGATAACCAACTATGAATTATTATTATTATCATAATGATACAACAAACTAAGATCCATAATTCTGAAAAAGAGAAAATTACTTAAAATACTAACATATCCGAAACTGGAAATCTAAAATTATGGCTCCTATATTATTTCGTAAAAAACTGCCTAATGATTAAATTACTTCTTAAATTTCATGGAATAACAAGAAACATAAGCAATGGGATCCAGATCTACTCTTGAAAAAAAAAAAATCGCGTATGTCCGAAATTATGAACCTTTTTTTAAATGCACAAAAATGCGCAAAGTTTTTTTAATCGAGATTTTTGAAAAAAAAACTGTAATAAAAATGTTTTCATACTAAATCATGATTCGTTATAATAAGTTGCATGTTATTATATACAAAAAATATCAAAAAGTAATACCACCTGTTAAATATTGGATAAATTGTAAATGGTATCCGAAATTAGGCGACTTTCCTCTATAGCTGTATAAGGCTCTTTAATAGCCTACCGCCAGAGCTTAAAAACTACGCAGCTCGGGATTTAATACTCTCGGCTATAAAAAATGTCTTCTCTACTTTGTTATATAATTACTATTATTGAATTTTACAAATTATAATGCTCTTATAATGCAAAAATTGAAGGTTATGTCAGATATTGTGAGAGATATCGTATTTTAAATAACAAAGGCCTACAAAAAAGTTGTCTGTGCTGTGGTTGAGACCCACCTATTCTTATGTATTTTGGGGTGCTGAACACGAATCTGCCATAAAAGTCAACACATGGGCTCATTCGTTTGCTACACTGAAAAAACTGTCTAAAATGGTGAAAATCTCATATTATTGTCTGCAATTTCGATGTAGCGAAAGAATGAGACCACGAAGTGCCTTTTTTATAACGGATTCGTGTTTATAATCCCAAAATACATAAGAATAGATGGGTCCCAACACCAGCACAGACAACTTTTTTTTTCTTTGTGGGCCTTATAAAAAACTCAAAAAAAAAGTTGTCTGCCATAAAAAAGGCAACTCATGGGCCCATTTTTTTGCTACACCGAAAAAACCGCATAAAATGGTGAAAATATCATCTGAAATTTCAGTGTAGAAAAAAAATAAGCTCATGAAGTGCCTTATTTTATGCCAGTTTCGTGTTCAGCATCCCAAAATACATAAGAATAGGTGGGTCTCAACCCCAGCACAGACAACTTTTTTTATGGGGGCCTGTGTAATAAATAATAGATGAAATTGATAAAAAACTGGTCAGATATTAAGAAAAACCAATAAACTTGATGTAATTTTAACGCAGTTTAAATTGCATTAAATTATTCAATATTTTATGGTTAAATATATATATTTTTGCTAATTTTGTTACAGTTTTCTTTACTTTTATAAACAAGAGATGGCCCACATGTGCTTGATATGGTATAGTCATTCTATGTTTGAAATGTGTGTGTATTTAAGAAACCTTCTAAACCAGTCGTAGAAAAAATACGTTCGTTCGGGCTTTGGTTCACAAATAACCATTTTAACAAGCTGTTGGTCCTTTTAGAATTGACTATTTTACTACAATCCGTCTAAGAAAAACATTTTTTTTTTGTTTCATTGCTTTTTTGGATTTGTCTAGTAACATGCCTTATCCTACCTGTATCTGCACTATCTAATCTGGGAACGTATTAACGTGAAACAAAAGAAGGAAAAGGATCACATTTCTGAAAATCCTTTCACGTTTCTTATCCGTCCGTTTAAATTATTACAGGAGAGAAAAATTTGCAATTCCATTCAAAAGAACAAGTATCTTTTTACGAGAGATAAAGTTTATCTATCCTTAAGATTTTCAGATCAATATTAAATTTACATGAAAACACATAAAATTAATAATTAATACATTAAAATAGTGTCTCACACTTTAAACTTGATACAAAAAGCAAAATTGGAGGTACACTGTAAAAACAGTGCAAGCAGTTTTCCCGCAATTATTGTAGGCGATTTATTGCCAGCAATTGTTATAGTAAATTTAAAGCCTAACTGTATTTTTAAATAGCGGTTGTAAAAATACCTTAATTTTTAATTATAGTGACAATAAACTGTAATTAAAATTACAGTCAAACTACTACTGCATGCATAGCTTCGTGACGTAATTTACCGAACTTCTGTAAATTTAAAGCCTTTTACTGTACTACCGTCGTGTTTTTACAGCTTTTTTACATTTGTTTTATATTTTTTAATGTTACTGTGAATTCGACCTATTGGTACAAGCACTTCCTGTATTTTTCAAGGGGGATATTACAACCTAACCTGTGGTTTAACTTAAAATTTACAAATAACATGCAAAATTAAGCATTATTACAGTTTTTGTTTTGCTTATATGAGATTGTAGGTATAATTCAGTATTTCCTCACAAGGATAACTGCTTTAAGTTTACTATCACTTTTTACAGTGTACACTGATAGAACACTATCGTAATTAATAGCTTAATTAGGTTATAGAATGCAACAATAAATAGTTGTATATGCGCCAACCACTATATATTATAGAATACAACAACAAACAAGTAAACGTGTTCGGTATTTACAAACGATTGCAGTTGTTTGATTTACAACAACAAATTGTACGCATTTTATTTTAAATTTACATATTACATGTATGTGCACTAGAGTGGGTCGAAAAACAAAAAAGTTTTTGGATTAAGATCTAATAGCAAAAAAAAGTTGTAGCACATAAAAAAACCATGTTTAAAAAAAAATTGGTCCAAATTCATTGAATAACTTAGGAGCGCAAAGAACACAAAGCTTTTATTTTTTTAAAAAACGTGCAACATTAAGAACAGGATAACTTGAGAATGGTTTAAGATAAAGACTTAAAAATTGAAACACAGATTTTTAAACTCAAAATTTAATATTGATTTTTTTTTGAAAAAAATTGATGTCCCACAAGTGGGACAAAAGGGGCAAAATTTATTTTTTTGCAATAATGTTCTTAGTTTTAAAGTTAGGTATATAAAATTATATATCAATAAAAAGGTCTTGAAGAGACCTACAAAAAAGTTTATATCAATTTTTGGTGTAAATATTACCGTTTTCGAGATATTTGAGAAAATAAATGAAGAAAACATAGGGAAAAAAATAAAATTTTATTTTATTGTTTACGTACCAAATTTTAATTAATAATAATAATTGAAAATAATTGACCGATAGATGGCGTAAGGGTTCAATAGTCTTCCAAAAAAAAAAAAAAATGTATACTATGATAATCATTTTTAAAATATAACAAAATTTGGGAAAAAGAAAGCCAAATCTAGTATTTAAAACAAGACTATACATATTTACTTATATCCTATTAGGGTTTATTAATTCTTAGAATTGCTAACACTCGAGTGCACCACTTATTTCGCAGAAAATTAAAAAAAATTTTAATGAAAATTTTTAAAACGAGAGTCAATAAAAAGAACTTTTAATATCTATTTCTTAGAATTATTTAAACTTGCTTCATTTTTGCAATTAACTAGTGAACATTGAGAGTTAAGACATTATAAAATTGTTTTTCGTTCTTACAAGACCTGTCGGAAAGCATTCGTGTAAAATTTATCTGTTAAATTAATATTAGTTTTTTAATTATTTTGAAAAGTTTTGTCATGGGAAAAACTAGTAAAAGTGTGTGTCCTATTTTTGGTGTTTCCAAGGACTTAATTTCATACAGACTCCCGACTTACGAAGACGTAATAAGATGTTGGTTGGAAGAAAAAGGTAAAACGAAAATACATTTAAAAAAACATAATAATTCTACAATACATAAAATAGTGGCGAAAAAAGTTTGTAAAGCTTATGAGAGAGCTAATGTTCCTCTAGTGTCACAAGTAAGAGTTGAACAAATGGTGGAAGCTTGGTAAATATAAAAGTATAATGAAAAGTTATAACAGAGATAAAAATAAGGCTTTTTGGATTGAAAAGGCAAAAAAATTTAAAGATACAGCGAAGAATAGTCTTTTTGACATTACAGCTTGTAAATGTGAAATGCTATTTAACTGTACCTACATTTTATTATGAGATCTTATATGCCAATGTGGTTTCAAATTAAAACAAATCCTTTAATAAAAGACGGGTCAAAGCACATATTTAATTTAATTAAATCAACAAGATACATGACGGAGGATTTAGACGAAAGAGTAGAAAAAAGGGATATTGCATATAAGAAAATTTTAGAATCAAGGCAAAAAGAATGCAAATCAGTGCGTATATTTATATGTCCTCAATTAAATTTTAAAGCAACTGATTATACAGATTTAATTGACTTTACATCCCACTTTTGTTCACCTCCAATTTTAAATAGTGTATCTACAAAAGAAATTGAAAATCTTTTGCTAACAAAGTCTATAACAAAATGGGATTTTTTAAAAATTCCTTGTCACACACAGGCGGTAGAACGTTGTGTGAAATTGGTCACGACAGTATCCAAGCAAGTTTGTGGCTACCAGAAAAGAGATGGTGTTATTAGAACCACGTTATTATCACGTTCTACCCTAAAAAAATTTGACACAAAATCTAAATTTTAAATTTTGTTTAGGAAATATAAATTTGAAATATTTCATACAGTAGGCTATTTTTTTATATAAACAAAATTGTTATATAAAAGAGTTCAACGGCAGCCATATTTAAAAGTTTACAAAAGTTTTACAAGATGAGACTGCTGGCAGGCGTACTCCGTGTACTAAGAAATCTATTATAATAAAATGTAGGTATATATTAAGCACTATTGAGGCGATTGAAAGAATTCTATAGTGCACGAAGTCTGCCTGCCAGTAGTGTCATCTCATAAAAATTTTGTTAGCTTTTATATATAACTGTTGTTGAACTCGAAAGTTGTCTTTTTTTCTGTTATATTTAAGTACGTAACCAATAAAGTAACATTTTATTTTTTTCCTATATTTATTTATTTATTTTATTAAATATCTCGAAAACGGTAACATTTACATAAAAAATGAATATAAACGTTTTTGTAGGTCTTTAAAAGACCTTTTTATTGATATGCAACTTTATATACCTAACTTTAAAACTAAAAACGTAATTGCAAAAAAAAAAATTTGCCCCTTTTGTCCCACTTGTGGTACATCAATTTTTTTTTTTTTAAATCGATATCAAATTTTGAGTTTAAAAACCTATTTTTAAATTTTTAAGTCTTTATCTTAAACCGTTTTCAAGTTAACGTGTTGAAAAGTTGCACGTTTTTTAAAAAAAGATAAAAGCTTTTTGTTCTTTGCGCTCCTAAGTTATTAAATGAATTTGCACCAATTTTTTTTTAAACGTGTTTTTTTGATGTGTTACAAGTTTTTTTTGCTATTAGATCTTAATCCGAAAACTTTTTTGTTTTTCGACCCACTCTAATGTGCACATAAAAACCACATATCACATGTAATTACATTTACATGTACATGCTTATCGTTAGGTATACTTATTCACATGGAAATTTCAAAATTTTGGTAAAACATTTATTGGAATTTGCTGATTTTCGCTATCTTTCTTAATCATCTTTCATAAAATAACGGGACTATAGTGACAACAATGTTGTTGTAACTTAAATATTTTAATATTGTATTTAATATAATGTTATAATGCTAGAATAATCGTAAAAATTGTATTGTATACTTAAAGGTTGACACAACAACGTTTTGTATTATTATTTTTAGATTTAGAAGGACTTTTTTTAAGTTTCATATTTTATTAAAAAAAAAAACGACCAATTAATGGGAAATAAGTGCCTATATCATGTTAAGAAAATAAAATACTTATTTTATTTAAAAAATGTATATATTTTCTAACGGTTTGAATATAATTTTTTTAATGGAACAAATAGTTTTTCTTAGATTAAGGTATAATTTTTATAGGTGTACATAACTTTCATCAGTCCATTACAATATGAAAAGCAATTTGGTTATAATTATTATACCGTGCGATAAAAATATTCTTACTTAACATAACCATTATAATAAGCGGAAAGATTTATTTAACGTCTTATTAATTATCGAGTTTATTACAAAAATTACCATATAAACGATATACAAATAGTGCCTGTAATTATAATAAATTTTTAATTTATACGACAACTCAATCTACCCCAAAAACATATATTCGCTATAGTCCAGTCCGAAAATACGTGAATAGTGACTCATATTTAAAGTTTAGACGGCACGGTGAACGAAGCGTAACGGGGGAAGGCGTTTTAAGCACTTGGTCACTATCACGTATTTACGGACTACACTATAGGAAATGCTTTTTTTACTACGACACTTTCTTCTTCTTTCTTTTCTTCTTCTTCATTTTCTTCTTCTTCATTTTTTCTATTTTTTTCTTCTTAAAAACATTGTAGTAGTTAAACTACAGTATTTTTAAAAAAAACATTTAAATAATAAATGAATTAGTTTTATGTTTGATAAGCGCAGTAATTTATTGTTAATATAATTTTAACAGCCGTCATATCTGCCCTACTAAGACAGAAAGCAGTAACTCATTTTGTCAAATGCAGCGTTTTCAAAATATTACATCATATTTGACGTGAAAACGTAGCTATGCGAAAAATGGAGTTGCTTCTTTCTTGCTTAGTAGGGCAGATCTGGACTCCAGACTCCAGACTGGAGTACCCGAGCGTACGGTTGCGAAGCTTGGATAATAAGCATATGGGAAAAAATACTTCTTTAAAATATGATGTTTAATAAATATAAAATGTTCAAATAGAGTTAAAAACAAAAGGGCATTGGAGAGAAATTGGGAAGAGTTCATCTCATGGAAAGCGCTAGTTACTTCTACTGAAACATGAGAGCTTTCTTAAAAATATGTCGGAGAGCCGGCAGGGAATGAGAAGAAATGTATGCAGGTCTTGTATAAAATACTGCCCACAAACAACAAAGGATGTAGGGTGTAGACATTTTTGAGAAAATGAAAAAATGGGACTGAAGATTTGATGACGATGATGATGACGGTGATAATTATGCACTCAGAAAATGTCATTGTAGTCTTTATACTGAATGTTATTTGTAAATACATATTTTTTATTTATATCGCCACATTTAGTATTTAATACTTTACTTGTGATATTAAATACTATAATGTAAGTACTGTATACAATATCTTGTCATATTAACACAACACAACGTGCTGTATATTTGAAACCCCAAGCAACATGTGTTTATTAATACTAGCATGTTGTAGTAAAACTTACTGTAACATTTGGTAAAGTATATCATACATAAAGTATGGTATACTTTAAGTTGTTGTTAGTTGTGTTATTGATCTATAGTCCGTCCAGTTATGCAAGGTTGTAGTTTAAAATTCCCGCGATTTTTAAGCTACATCATTGGTTAAAAACTCGTACCTTTTAACATATAAAATATTGTGACATTTTTTGTCTATGACAATGATTGACGATCGTTAAAGCTAATAAAAGAATATAAAGTTACATAAAAAAATGGTTATACTTAATGTTATTTTGTATGGTATTGAAAAAGGTACTTTTTTGGTTTATTCTTCATACACTCACACTAAATTTGCATATTCTACAAATTGTACAAACGTAAATTATATTTAACACAAGGAAAACTTCAAATTTTTAGGTTACAATTACAACTGAAGGCCCATCCAGAGGCTCGCATAACAACCATTACAAGAAACATCACGACACATCAAGCCAATCCTGGCATCGCATTCTTATGTACTATGCTTGTTGTGCGCGTCTTTGGATAGGCCCTTTCCGGGAAAACAGTACCGACATCTGTTAAATTTTTGATACACTACGATTTATGAATAATTATGCTATTTATGCGCTCTATGGTGTAAAACGGGCCGCGTCCCTTACTATCTTGCATAACTGGACGGAGTATAGTTTAAAGTACTTATGTGACAGTATTTAGTAAAATAACAATCGGTAAATAATACCAACATTTTGATTAGAGAAAAGTAAAAAATAGGATCGATTATTTTCTTAGTGTGGTGACTACTTTTCCATGGACCAAATTGCAGTATAAACGATACAATGTAAATTTAGTATTCCGTGAGCGGGTCACATCAATAGTAAAATCGTCGGAGTACTATGTGTGTTAATAAAGACACATTGGGCATTTGTTATGTTCTGTTGTGCCTACCTCTGTATACACGCAGCCAACATAAATTTTAAATCGTTTAATAGCTCGTCTGATATCAGACTAAATATTCAGATCTTGTATAATATATTAACTTTTTTATGTAAGCACGTTTGAATAAATATATAAATTAAAAGAAAAATTCATTTTCGAGGTTATTTTTAAAAAGAAGAGGTGAATATATGTAAAGCTACGCATTCCATTATATACTGTTCACAGTAAATGGTATATTGCATTTTCAAAAAAAAAATCAAAAAATTTTTCAACAATTTTTTAATATTTTTTGTAAAATGCAATATATCGTGTCTAAAGTCAGTTATATCCACTTTTTACACAAAACCGAATCTTTTTCTTGAGATCTATCGATTCCTGTACTCATTCTGGATCAAAACGCAATAAAAACCAATTAAATCGCTAGTTGAAGTTGGGGTTTTGGACCAAAACCAGATATATTCAAACTTGAAGTCAAAATTTTGTTAATTTTACGAAAAAAAAGTTTATTTTTTATCTTTAGAAAAAAAATAATTTTTGTTTAATTTGAGAACTAAACTTTTAGTTTGATTTTTCAAAAAATAAATAATACTTTTGTAAAAATTTGTCTCATTTGTGTTCAAAACCAAATATATTACTTTTTTTCAAGGTAAACATTTTATCATTTCCTGAAAATTTAAGGTACTATTACCATCTAGAAGGCCAAAAAACAAGCAAATTTTCTCAGCTCCTTTATTAAATATACTTACAAAACTTTTTTCAAAACATGATATAGAAAAAAATTCTTGAAAATTGGCTTTTTTTGGCCTTCTAGACGGTAATAGTACCTTAATGAAAGGTTCCTAGTTTATAAAATATAATGTACTAAGCATGCGCAGAGTGGCGACAATAGTAAATCAACCATAAATCATTGGGTTAGTAGTAGCCTAGATAAACATACTGCTCTCTGCTCGTAGTTTTGATAAAAACCAACGTAAACCACTGATAAAACTTGGAATAAATGAAAAATAGTGGAATGTGATAATTGCAACGTTGGCAAATAATGTAATTTATTGTGTGGATATATCTGGGTAAAGCACAGTACATAAGAAGGATATTCGGGGAGATAAAGGAATTTGCTGAGGGGATCCCTCGGGACGCAAAGTCCGATTTTGGGCCTGGATTTAGACGAACAGAAGTCAGATCATTTGGACTTGTACGGTGCCTCACTAAACATGATGGATGTCGGAGGGTTACATTCAATCAAATCTCCCGAAATAATCTAGCTATCCTGTGATTTGATGCTGGAAGGATAGTCTCCTCCACACACAAAAAAATAATTGCCTATAACAATAGGGATTGCAAAAAAAATACTTTTCTCACTACCAACTAGGTAAGTTGACTACTTAATCAAAAAGTCGACAGTAATGAAAAGTACTATATCGAGCACACTTAGTGATAGATGAAATCAATACAAACAAAACCGTAACTAAAGACAAAAAAAAGTGTGCTACACCGCAGGGGGACATCTAGACACAAGACCATACCCCCTGCCCACAGCATAAGAGTTAAAAATATAAAATATATGCAAAAAGATAAAGTTGTCTTATATGAATTTGAAGTTGATATCTTAACTCGTTCAAAAGTTAACGAGGGGGTGGGGGTTAATTTGGTCCAAACTGTTTGAAAAGTGGTACTTTTAGATACAATTGAATACAAACCTATTTTGGTTTGAACGAGGGATAAGCCACTACAAATTATGTGTACACAGAAATTCTGAGATTTTTGCAAGACTTCCAAAAATATGCATACGGACTTCTTATAGTGTTTTACCCCTCGGGTTTGAAGCATATAAACCCAAATCAAGCAATTACTTTTTTGTGTGTATCCTCTGTGATTTGATGGTGGAAGGATAGCAGCCCTCCACGGCAGGAGAAATGAACATCGAACTCCCAATCTTTGCTCTCTCATATCACAACGGACTAATGGCCTTCTAGATTACGTAATTGCCAATGTTATATTGTCTCGTATAATGGCCTGTGAAAATCTCTCTATCGCTGAATTATTAACTACTACGCTTAATCTTCTTAGAGCAGTTAAAATTAACTAAAAAGCATTTTATAATTAAACCTGAATATGGAATATACTGATAAAATGGGCTTACCTTATCTATAATGAATTTTATTGCAAAAAATACTTTCCCCCTTATATCATTTAAATTTCTGCATTTATATTGTAGACTGGTTATATTCACGTCACAAAAAGTTTTTTTTTGTTCAGATAAATATACATTTAATTAAATAGTTTTATAAAGCTTGGTGTTACTATACAGGGTGTTCCTTAATATTATGTCACTATTAAAAAAGGTAATTACTTGGCTTATTCTAGACTAAAATGTCACATAACATGTCTAAAACTGCGTCGTAAGGGAGCTACGCCCTTTTGAAAGGGGCTAAAAATTCTGTTTTTATTTAAAAACTCAGGAAACCTTTGAGATATAGCAATGAAGTTTTGCAAGTGAACTAATATTAACAAGGCCCATCGTCGTATGCTATTTTTATGTATTTATTTTAATCAGGAGTGTGCGAAACAGGGGGGCTTTATCAGTTTTTTGTCCCAAACTTTTTGTTGTGTAATTTTTTTGTGATTTTATTTTTGAAATATGATTCCTCGCGTTAAAACGGTTAATCCTAAAGTACTACAACAAGTACCTTTTTTATGTATTTTGATCTAAGAAATCATATTCCAAAAATAAATTAACAAAAAAATTACACAGAAAAATATTGGGACAAAAACTGGTAAGGCACACCCCTGGTTAAAGAATAATAATAAGAATATAATCATAACATAGAAAGATGGGCCTTATTAAGATTAGTTTACATGCAAAAACTCGTTGCTATATCTCAAAGAGTTCCTGAGTTATAAATTAAAAACCGATTTTTTTTTTGCCCCCTTCAAAGGGGCGTAGCTCCCTTACGACGCATTTTGAAGCATATGTTTAAATGAACTTTTAGTCGTAGTATAAGCCAAGGAATTATCTCCTTCAATAGTGACATGATATTAAGGAACACCCTGTACTGTAATATCCTTTCAGAAAAATCAGTGTTGTTCAAAAGTGACAATGACATGTTATTTTATAAACTCTAATTAATAAATAAGAGCCTAAACAAAACCTGTAAACTAGTGTTATTACAAAATAATTTGGGTCGTATGTCTTTGCTAAGGAAGTAACAATTTCGGTATTGTATAAGTTATACCGAATAACATGCAGCTCGAAACAAATCGTACCTGGTATTTTTGGAGTTGATTGTGCTGAAATGAATAAAGAGTAAGAAATACCTTCAATTGATATAGTAGAAATATAAATTACCCTCTAAAAATATATATATTTTTATAAATGTGTTCCTATTTCGTCGGCAAATATATTAAATACTTTGAGAATACATTAAAATCATAAGTTTAGGTCGGGTGACCTGGGTGGCAGCCACAGGTTAAATTTCTCGACCCACTAGTTATTTTGGACTTCTCAGAAAGGTCATTGAATTAAACTGATTAAAGTATACCTACATATCTTACTTTATTATAAACATTATTAATTATAACTTTTCAGAAAAATGCTAATAATTTGACTGCTATGGAATCAATCAAAAATTTTAATGAATAGTCCATAGTCCATTCTGCTTTTTGTCTTGAAAGTTAGAAAAAAATAAAATTATTACTAAACGAAAGGAAAGAGCGTTCGATCGTAAAAAAGTCGAATTTGTGATATTACTAATAATAAAATCGGAGAGAGAAAATGGTTTTTGTAGAGGCAAAGAGCTTTTCTAATAAAGTGATTTTCAATCTAAACAAGGCGCCCTTTACTTCCAGGCCGCGCTACTGGCTTAGGTGCCATACTTCTTAGTGGGCCATTCCATGGCCAGCTAAGTTGAAAATTTTGAAGCAAAAGGTCACATATTTGTCAAATATAAGTATATACTAAAATTTGGAAGAATTTTACTGCACCTAAAAACAAAATCAGTTTCAACTGATTAATGATCAAGACCATTAAATTATATTTTAATTGTTAATAAATTTGAAGATTCTCAGCAGTTTTTAGTGTTATTTCTTTAATAATTATTAAAATTACATAGTTTTATTTTCATTACATTATAAAACAATGTACCTAGAGATACAAAATATTGTATTTTTTTTTTCGTGACATTTGTAAGGAAATAGCTTATAATAAATATATACATTCTAACTTAATTTATTAGTTTATTAAATACATGAAACAACAGTATCTTCTTTGATTCAAGCAGCTTAATTTTTCACTTTATTTCAGTTAATTGTTCAGAATTATCAAATACTAAAATTATTAATTTTTTTTCTTGTTGTTTTTTAAGAAATGTAATATTTAGCACTAGGGCATTTAAAGGCAAAACTGTAACAATAACATTTTTATAATTCCAACCAAATTTTTTAAACATTTCACCACTTTATAATCAAATGTTAAGCCTCAAAATATAAAACTGTCAAACTGACAATAACAAATTCTTAGTATTATTTTTAGTAATTTTTTTTTATATTGGCGAACCAGTGTTGTCAGACCCTAGTGGGCCATATCAAAGCCAACTATGGTCCAGTAGCGCGGCCTGGAAGTGAAAGACGCCTTGATCTAAGCGATACCCGCAGTACATACACTTTTTATAAATTGCAAGGTTTAACCGTAGCTATATTTATTTGCAGGAGTGGTATATGTAATGATCCGAATCGACTTTGGAAAACCAATTTAAATTATAAAAGTCTGAGTATAGTGCAGCAGGAGCGTAACGGGGGCTTCCACGATACAGCAGGGGCAGGATTTGGGCTCCCCCAGAGCAGAGTCGACCCTTCATTTGAACTAAACAAATCCGTCCTGCCTATAAATCACTACCGTGCTGGCGGGCCTATGCTGCCGCCGCACTATGTCGTAAAGGCGCTGAAAAAACGACCAAAATTATTTTAGTTGTTAATATATTAAGCCTTCTTTTTATCAAAAAATATATGATTTTTTTTGACATTTTTTTTTTATTTTATCGGAAAAAATTGCTTAAAATTACTTTAAATTGATAAATATAAAGTTTAACAGTTTTTAGACTTCGATTTATTTTTTTATTTTTTGGTCGATCTAAATTACAATTGTAGCCCCTTAGAATTATGTTTAAAAAGTAAGATTTTTATTTATTATATTTTGTAAGTTACTTCTTCTAATTTTTTATAGAAAGTATTATTTTAAATAAATTTTAGAGCGTACTTTACTTGTTTGCAGCATTTTTTTCTATATAGATCTATAGCCAAAACTTTATAGAATCTGCTGGTACTATGCATTTTTTGAGCGCGCTTGGTATATACTACGGTATATATATATATACACTGCCTCGTATTAAATTCCGGATACCTAAAAAATTGACATTTTTTAAATTCAAATATTTCGAAAACTAATTAATGGATTTGACTGTTTCTTTTTTTGTTTTGAAGCCTAAAGATTCCCTACTTTTGTTTGTTTTAAAAATGATTAAAATTTTTTTTTTTTCGTATTAACAGCAACAAATAATGTACAACTATGTTTCTTACACCATCTTCTAGGACTTGCATGGTTCGCCACTGAAACTGTTTATCAAATTATTAAAGTCTTTCTTATTGCCGCAGTTTTAATGAATATTTTCTTTTTTATTTTTTTACTTTTTTACTTCTGGTTTAGGAGACATCAGGATTTTCCTGAAAGTTATCATTTTTTCAGTGAACTCAAAAAGTACAAAGTACAAACAAACCAACCACCAAAACACAAGAACACAAAAACTAGACAAAGCAACAATCGATCGATTGACCCTAATTGCATAGGGAGTATCATATTTCCTCACATAAAAATGGTCATGAGAAAGGTGAAATTATGATTATCTGATGCATTATTTTACCCAATTCTTAAAATAAAAACGGGACTTTTTGAGCACCTAAATAGCTTCTGTAACACATAGTGCGCCGGGAGAAAAGGCCTGGAGAATTTAATAAAAGTCCTAACTGGGAAATAACTGGTACACAGAAAATAAAAAAAAAATCATGCCACGAAAGGACTGTTTTGGCTTGAAAGCGAATTAAAAGTAGTCTAAGAAAAATTTATTCTTTTTGCTATTTTGCTACTATACCGGGTGTTTCAGGAAGGTGGTTCACCCCCCTTAACTTTTTTACTTTTTTAGGTAGGATCTTGAAATATGCAGAAGCTCTATTATGTATAATTTAAGATTTTTTGACATAGTTAGAATTTTTTTGACACTTCCGGTTTAGCTGGAAATGAATAGAACTTTCGATTTTTTAAATGGAACACTCTGTATATTTTTACATATTTAGATTCAGAAATCAATTCTGAGAACAAGCATGTCTCACTTGTCAAATTTTGACAGGTCATGTCATTTTTTAGTTAAATCTTCAATTTAAATCTGTTGTGTTTTAATGCCAGGTTCTTCCAAATAAACTATTTATGTGTGGTATCAAAATGTTAGCAAGAAAATTCTCTTTTATTATAACCTATTAGGCTCATTAAATGAGCCACCCTCTTTCCATTTGAAAAAAAATGACTTATGAAACAAAGTATGATTTTCGAACCTTTTAGAGCCCACTACATTAAGAGTGAAAAAAATCAAAATAGTATTTTTCTGAAGATACTAGACCAACAATTAAGCGAATAAGCTAGTTTAAGACACTATAGGTTTAAAATAAAAATTTAAATAAAAAATTACATAACCTGTCAAAAATTGATAAGTGACTTGTTCTCAGAGTTGATTTCTGAATCAAAATATGTAAAAATATACAGTGTTCCATTTAAAAATCGAAAGTTCGATTCATTTCCGGTGAAACCGAAAGTGCCAAAAAAGTCTAACCATGTCAAAAAATCATAAATTATACATAGCTCCTGCAAATTTCACGATCCTACATAAAAAAGTAAAAAAGTTAAGGGGGGTGAAACACCCGGTATATGATCCTTTGACCAAAAAGCGTTTGATACATTCTGACAAGAAATACATTTTTACTTAGTATTTACTTAGAAAAAAAGAATAAGTGTATGGCAGGTGGCAGTAAAAACGATAAGCGTGACCATAAAAAGATGTAAAGAAGTTGTAGAGATAGTTGTGTATCGGCCATGGTTGATATTGGGGGCGGTTAAGTGGTATGTTGTGTCTTGGGCAGGTGTTTTTCATTGCTTTATCAACACCTCTGCCAATTTTGTCAATAAAATGCGAATATATACGTGACAAAATATCCCGTTCGATAATTGTATAATTGACGTTTCCAGATAATCGTTGCCTAATTAAAACTGGATATTTTGCAGCTGCAAATAAAAATACTATAAAATTTCAACATTATTGCTTTTTTATAGAATCAATGGTACTTATAGGCACTAAAAATTTGTACGATTTTTAACTTTTAATGCTGCAATAAAACGATTTTAATATTAATAAAATCGTACCTCTATAACTTTAATACTGCCTTAAAATTTATGGTGTATGTTATCCGATCTCAATTTTTACTAAATAATAAAAAACCACTTTTACTACGCTACTACTACTTTTTAATGCATAAATAACTAATTTATCATATCGTTAATGCTTTATTTATGTTATTATATTATAATTAACATAACTATAAAATTGCTTATATCATTGACATCCATTTTTTATTTTGCAAGAACATCGGTAATTAAAATTATAATTTTATCAAGATTTCCCTTAATGAAACACCTTAACCATCTTACATTTTAACAATTTGTATTGTTATATGTCAAGGTCTTCTAGTGGTAAGAAAACAAAATAAATAATAAAATAAAATAAAATTCCCTAGCAAAAGTTGGGACTGCAACCCCGTATATAGTACCTACAGACAGGTACAGGCAACGGTGTACAAGAAAGATATATCCTTATCGATAAGGTGGTAAAATAATAATTCTGGTACCCTTTGAGCTAGAGCTACTAGGTTTTACATGTATACTAGTATTAATAAGGGAAATTAGTTTATGATTATTAAATAATATTTATATATTAGTTTATGATTATTAAATAATAATTAAATCATATTTATATTTTTGAATCTATCCAGAGGCGTGCCTAGACAGACAAAATATGTGAGGCTTAACATATTTTTGCCCTCGTTTTTGCCCCAAACATTTTTATGTACTTTTTTTTATTTGTTGTAAAAAATATAGATTTTTTAAGAAACAAATAAATAATGTCATATAGTTCAACACTGTAGGAGTAACCGTCAAAAAAAATGCAATTAAGAGGAAGCAACATTTTGTGCCACTAAAAATGTTACCTACTTTTTAAAAGGATTTTACTCCTTTAATATTAAATTCAGGTGCTTAGGTGAAAAATACCTTTTACTTAGTTTTAAATAAAGAATCGCCTCGCAACAATAAGGTTTTATTGGTGCTTTTTTTGTTCCTCCATTTAATATATCTTCGAAGGGCCGTAGCTCCCTTAGAGCATATTTCCGGACATATGTTCCTTTGATGGTTTTTTTGTTTTGTGATGTAAAATCATCATCTTTATTTAATGCCAAAAGATTGCAAACGTGTATAGGTTAAAATTATTGTATTTCATCGATGTAATAAATCAATACAGTTTGGATTTCAGTCAATTTGAGGCATGAGCATTGCAAATGCAACAAATTTTCTACTATTTGACAATAATTTGTGATCAACATGAATGGTTGAAATACCAACATACCGGCCAAAGTGTTATCATCCCTTGCATCTGGTAACAGACAGTCCTTGCCTCAACTATTTGCTGCCCGACAGCTAGGATTCATTAAAATTAGATAACAGATAAGATATTGCGTTACTCTTATCACTACGCTATTTATTCACTTCACTGGCGGACTCCCAATGTATCATCTAAGTCACCACTATTTGTCATTCGACTATTCAAATTTTGAGATAACGATTTTTTGATTGCGAAGAACATTTCTGATAACTGCATGATGGAACTTCGTTATTAATTGTGCACAATATGTTAGCTTTACTAGTGAAGATTTAAAATGATATCTGTACTAACAAATTCAAATATAACTCTTAGAGGTAGATAGATACATGAGAATTAAGAAATCTTTCACGTCTCGAAAAACCAAGACAACAGTAAAATTTAAAAAAATCAAGACAGTACAAGGGCCACGTTGTCAGGAGTCAAGTTTCTTGATCAAGAATATATAATAATAAATAAATCATTGTTGCTAATAATAATAGTATATTAAAGTACTAGTTTCATAACATACGTTTTTAGCGCACGAGTACAAGTTTAGAAAACGAGCCGCTTGAGGTGAGTTTTCTAAAGTACTAGTGTGCTAAAAACGTCTTATGAAACGAGTGATTTATACAATTTTTTCTATTTTGCTCTAAAATTTTTAAAAACTTAATGACTGATTTAGGGATTTTTGTTTCAAGTTGGCATTACAGTTTTCGACCTGTTTAAAATTCTAAGAAGAAATGATATTTTGATATATTTTATAGTCATGTCTTCTCTTTTTCACTGCAAGTAACCAAGCCACAATTTTAACATGGTAAAAAATAACCTAAACACCAAATTTTTTAGAAAATTAAACTTTAAATCGACGTTGACATTTGCACGGAAAACGTCAAGCGATAGGCTTTTTTCTGTTGCCAACCCAAAAGAAAAAAAAGTACAGACCTCTTATGGGCCTATAAGAACACGCAAAATGCGTGTGATTCTGTGCTTATAAGAAACGCAAAATAGAAAAAAAAACTTATGTGTTATTTCATAAAAATCCTTAATTCTGATACCTAGGTCTATATAACACGAGGGAAATAATAATAAAAAAAGCATCAGGTTGTGCACAAAGTGGATCTAAATTTTACGATTCGGAGTTCGCAGGAAGATTTGAAGGATGGTAGAAAAAATTAAGTATATTATCAATAAAACTCTCCATTAAGCATATAAAAATGATTTTGATACCGTTATTTTCTACAACATAAATGAAAACCATCTGTTGATTTGGGATATGCCCGCCATAAAAATATTCCCGTCAGGATCTTAGTTCTAGTTAAATACGAATATCGTAAAACAGCTATAAGAATATATTTATATGATTTTTTTACGAGACTCTTTTTATTATTAGATACTTACTTACAACTAAGTAAAAAATCTCGTCGTAAAAAACACACAAAAATGATTGAATAGTAACAATTTTATCCCGTAATATCTAAGGAATTACTTTGTATTGACTTATAAATTTATGTTAGTTGAGGTACAAAGCAAGACATGTTGAATTTTATTAAATAGAAGAATTATTCAATTTAGGTAAATCCTTAAAAACATTTTCTTATAATTGTTTGCAAGACGTAAAATGACAGTCAATTTAACCTTAATCACGGTTTTGCGTTATTCCCTTTTAGTTCGACTTCGGAAAACACTCAGTTTTCTTGTACAGTTTGTTTACTTATAATGTATCAATTTTAAACCAAAAATCAAATAATCTAGCGGGTGAAACGTTTTTAATCGCAGAAATCTTCCTCTGAATTATTTTAAAAACCTAAAAATAACAAAAATGTTTATAAATAACGCTTCAATAAATATTTATATAACATTTTTGTATCGCGAAGATTTCGACAAGCCAAATTATTACATATCTGTCCACAGTATAATTCAAAATTCAAATTCTGTTTATTTATGTTTTGCTGAGTTAAATAACCCACAATAGATATACCAACTTATTAATGATGATAGACAAGCTTGCTATTTTTGAATAATTTTAGGTATTTTAATCAAACATTTCTAAAAAGGTGCAATATAAATTAAATTAGGTAATATATAAATAATTATAATAAAAAAACTTTTAATTATTATTTCCATATAAAGTGTGTATGAGTTAATACGGTTAATAAAATATTTTATTACGAATTTTTATCTGTCAAAAAAAAAAAGATGAAGCCACCAAAAAAATTATAACACGACGCACTTTTTTATTTCAACCAAAATGATCAAAATTTGCGTTACGTAATACTTAAACGTTCCCTAATCAGCGACCTCAAAAACCCCATTATTCATAATTTTAAACAAACATTTTCAAACTTTTGACATTTATGTCCACCATATTGGATCCGCCATTTTCTTACAAAAAAATAATATTTTCGTAATGAGCCACCTCAAAAATCCCATATTCATAATTTTAAACAAAATACTTCAAACTTTTGACATTTATGTTCGCCATATTGGATCCGCCATTTTCTTAAAAAAAATAATATAATTTTTGTAATCAGCTACCTCAAAAATTGCATATAAATAATTTTGAACAACTTTTTTAAAACTTTTGACATTTATGTCCGCCATATTTGATCCGCCATTTTCTTAAAAAAAATAATATCATTTTAGTATTCAGCTACCTCAAATAAATTGAATTTTGGCCATCAATCTAGCCAGCGTGCAGCGGTAGATTTGGTCGCTTACTTTGACTGCCAGCGAAACTTGAAATTTGAAAATTGACATCTGGTTTTGTCTGAGTTTCGCTGCCTTTCGCTGAACTCCAATAAGCGCACCTCATAATTCTAGGCCTATAGAGATTTACTTTGTATTTGATTGGCAAAACTAAAAATTTTAACTTTAAACTTGGATTAAATTGACCGCCGGCAAATCAGAACGCAGCATTTTTAACTTAAACTTGGTTTAGTTGATATAATTCCAGACCAAAAGTTGGTGCAAGTGACCCTAAGTCCAACTTATTTCTTTAGTATCTAGGGGGTAAGTTTTTGAGGACACACCCTGAGCCAGTAACGTTTTGTAGATTCCCGACAATGATTTAGTTAATTAAATACGTTTGTTGTAAGAATGTCGCATGCCGGGGTATATTTGACGGCAAAGGAATTTTCGAAATGAATTCCAACGTGTTCTCTCTCGATCTAGAAGGTAGATAATCCTCATAAGACGAATAAGAAAAAGACAGCAGATCTCTCGCAGGATCATATCCTCCAATCAGATTCAAGTGTAAATTACACTGTAAAAATTATTTACTATACGAGGTCTGAGACGTAAATAGCATGTCGAAAATGATTATCCTTGTATTTTCTCTTTCTATCACTGATGATGATGATATATCGAAACCTCGTGTCTCAAAAAATCAATTTTTGGTATATACACGGTGTATTTGAAATGGGGTCAGAAATTTTAAGGGGTGATTCTACATCAGAAAATATGACAAAAAGTTCCTATAAACATATGTCTAAAAATGCGTCGTAAGGGAGCTACGCCCCTTTGAAAGTGGCTAAAAAATTCGGTTTTTATTTAATAACTCAGGAACCTTTTGAGATATAGCAACGAGGTTTTGCACCTGAACTAATCTTTATAAGGCCCATCTTCGTATGTTATTTTCATGTACTTATTTTAACCAGGGGCGTGCGAAACGGCTGAGCCTTATCAGTATTTTGTCCCAAACTTTTTTCTGTGTAACTCTTTTGTAATTTCATTTTTGGTATATGATTCCTCAGGTCAAAATACATAAAAAAGGTAGTCTTGTAACCGTTTTCGAGAAAAATTAATTTTACTGTACGAGGACGGAAAATTAAATACTAAAATGTTGAAAACCGAAATTTCAATGCGGGGTAAATGTACCTCAAACGCTTAGAAAAAGACCTTACATACAAGTACTTCCAAAAATCAATCCTAAGCGAGATATGGTCTCCTAAAAATGTACCATTTTTAAAGGGCCATAGAAATTTTAGGCCAATACTCACCCATAAAATTTTATTGACTCAAAATTTTAACGAATCACTCGTTTAAACAAATATGGCTTCTACGTTGACTAAATTTGTTTTGGAAGGAATAACACTAGATCTCTTATTTGGCGCTCTTGTCAGGTAGTTACCACAGACTGCAACTGTTACTCTATCTGTTGACGTTCGCTTCTTATAGACGATTCATCAACTTACCCAATTCGTCATCTTAGGGCCTCTTTCTAAGAAATCTGAAAACTCTAGTTCAGCTTTTCCACAAATCTAGTGTCCTTACCTCTACCCCTTCATTTTCGGCATAAACATTTTGGATTGTGTATATTATTTATTTTGTAACAAGTGGACATAATAATTATTCACTGGATGTGTGCTCAGATTACAGAACAATCCTCTAGGCTAGTGGGGATAGATTTTGTTAGGCATTTAGACAGAACCTTGAGTATTTTTAGAAAGTATAAAAAAAATTCTTATCAAAGGTCGTGTATGTGATTCGGAGGTTTTTTAAAAGCTGGGTTGATACTGAGAGAATTTCAAACTTTGTAAAATCATTGCATATAAAATATTTTATAATATATTTATAAATAAACATAGCTTGTCAAAAGTCCACCCCCCCTCTTTAAATTTTGAGCGGCTTAAGATATCAACATGAAATTTGTAACACTTCAAAAAGAAATCCCAAATATTTTTTTGGTATACATTTATATCTTTAGGGGGAACAGTGGTGGCAGGGGGGGCAAGGGGGGTCGTGCGATACATCATTTTAAAGCTAAAATATATATATTTTTATTTTTTCGGAGCAAGTTTAAAATAAGGTTAAAAATGGGAATTTTCGTTAAAATTTCTTTACAAAAATCAAACCATTTTTGAAAAATGGTTTATTTTATGATGCAAATAAATAAATAAATAAATAAATAAATGCCATTTATACTTTTTAACTAATTTTGAATCATAAATAAAAACTAACAAAGAAACCCTTAAAATGGCGTTTTCTAGCAAAAAGAAAATTAAAAATGAAATAATGATGAAAAAAATTAAAAAGTATATGGTCGAATAGGGAATTTTATGAACTTTAAAATGAATTGTCACAGGACCCCCCTGCCCCCCTGTCTTCGTTGTTCCCCCTAAGCATATAAACTTACTCTATTGGGTTAGATGGAAGAACAGCTGTCTTGGGTATGCAGGACGCATGCTCATAATTACTGGTATAATTATAATAGTATATTAAAGTACTAGTTTTGAAATATAATAATGATTTTTGTTTCTGA
This sequence comes from Brachypterus glaber, assembly GCA_958510825.1. Taxonomy (NCBI): domain Eukaryota; kingdom Metazoa; phylum Arthropoda; class Insecta; order Coleoptera; family Kateretidae; genus Brachypterus; species Brachypterus glaber. The sequence goes on from OY294049.1 coordinate 35,482,929, forward strand.
ATAAATTTTATTATTATTATTTTATGGCTGGCCGGTTCTCGGCTAACGCGATAGCTTGCTATCACAGAATACTAATGCTTGCGTGACTCGTGCGTAGCTGGAAACACTGTCACTCTCGTAAATTTTAACTGTATGTGTGTAGAATATAGACAGTTAAACTACTTACAAAAACAGTATAATTTCCTGTAAATTAACGCAGTTTTTACAGTGTAAAACCTTAACGGCCGTATATTGTCAGAATTAAGAACGAAACATATTGGATGTCGCGTTCTTCTCACATTTGCATACTCGTTCGAGTCGCAATCATAAAAATAATATGATAATAATCGCATTCAGTCAGAGTGAAATATGCCTCTCGGTTGGCGTGCACTTTTGTTTGCTGCTGGCTCGGTTTTATGCTCTTCGTACAACTAGAAGAGCATTAAACCTTTCTTCGTATTTTCTTCTTCTTCTTCTTCTTCTTCCTCTTCTTCTTCGTTTCCTTCTTCTTCGTACTTTTCTTCTTCTCTTCTCCTCCTTGTTTCCTCCCCTTCTTATTATTTTTCTTTTCTTTCTCTTTGTCTACTTTCCTATTGTTATATGTATTAAACGTTTGCTTTAGATGATGTTTTACTTTAAGTAAAATATCATCTAAAGCAAACCTATTTTTTTTATTTTAATTTAATAAATTAAAATAAAAAAATAACAAAAACTTACTTCTTTGATTTGTATTAGACAAAAAAAGTAAAGCAAGCAAGAATTGAGAAACAAAATTATTGTTTTTATTAAAATTATTGTAACTTACCAGTCAAAGGGGTAAAAGCACTCCAAAGTTCCCATAAATAAATATAAACTTAGAGCAATAGTAACATATCTTCCGTACTATGGTCTGTTTCTTCAAGCAAGATAGTAAATTAAAAATCTCACAGTAAATATTTTTACAACAGGTTTGAACAGTATATGTTTGTGTATAGAATATAGTTATGTTTTATAAAATACGTAGTAAATTCGCACATCCAATATCTGTTTTGAAAATATTCACTGTGCGATTTTTAATTTACTATCTTTCTTAAAAAAACAGACCATAGTACCTATTAGTATCACTTGAAGTTAGCAATTCCATTCAAACCCACCAAACCAAAGAAAAACCAAGTCAAGTAATAAAGGACAGAGAGATCCTAGATAGTGACCCTAACTAAATTATTATCCGTTTATATGTACGTGATAGTGACTCATATTAAAGGATGGACTGCGCGGGGAACAAAACGTAAGAGGGTAGACCAAGTATAGGAGTTGCGGGTAAGGAAGAGTAAGGCGGGAGGCCGCTTTAAGCATAATTAATACGTTTAAACAAATTAGCTCATAGCATACCTACCAACGAACTAACAACTCTTCTATCTAGAATACGCATACTTTAATATAAAGTATTGCCAACATCTCGGTTTGTTTGTAAACAAATAGTAGGTATATTCAGGCCTGAACATTAACAATTACCAGTAACTGTAATTGTTGTCTCTGTTCGAACAAACCTGTGCGAGTAAGACAGACAAATGTATATGTTGGCTACGTTTTTTTAAGTTTTTACAAATGAAATGCCTATTCTAGAGAGAAGAGTTATTAGTTCGTTGATACCTACTAGTAACTTAGTCGCGTTAAGTCATAGCGACTAACTAACCATTTACCCATATTATATTAGATCCGCATAAAGAGTATATTATGTAATACGAAGCACATCATCTTCACAGCTTATTTTTTGGTCTATTTTCTGAATTAATCGTCGAAGGTAGGCCCCAGACATACCTTGCACCGGCTGTTGTAGCTTTGTTATGAAAATTTCCAGTGGACACAGCTAGCTGCTGTAATTTAAGCACTTAGTCGATATTATTTACGCGCCTCTGCGCAAATAAACATTACTTGTAATAGCCTTGTGTTCCCCTGGTGCAACATGTCGGAAATCTCGCCCCAGGATACCCAAGACCAACTAATAATCCTTCTTAAATGACACTTTGCAATAACAAACATATTATATACCCCATAATAATGCATTATTATGAAACGTACCTTACGAGAATTTTTTTAATCGACCTGCTATTCTTTAAATATAGTTTATGTTTACTATTCTATTGTATTTTATTGTATTTTATTGTATTTTATTGTATTTTATTGTATTTTATTGTATTTTATTCTATTTTATTGTATTTTATTGTATTTTATTGTATTTTATTGTATTTTTATTGTATTTTTGTTAAATTTTATTGTGTTTTATTATATTTTATTGTATTATATTGTATTATATTGTAGTTACATTTTTGATATGCATATAATTATACTCATCAGAACCTACATAATCTAAAAAAGACTTAAACTATTTACATTAAAAAACCAAACATTAAAAAATCAATTGTTTATCCACCATGGATAAATTAGCAGCTACCCTAGTAACAATTTTTGTCAAGTCTTGAGCAAGTCTGGCTCAAGATTCTTGATCAAGTTACTGCATTCAAATTTTGACAATTCTGGCGCAAGATACTGTCGCAGATTCTTGCTCAAGAATTGTCAAAGAATGTTTACAGATACTTCTTCAAGATTCTTGGACAAGTCTTTAGCAAGAATGTAGCAAGCAAAATTGACGAGAAATCGAAAAGCGATCTCTATCATGATCAAATCGTACTTGTTAGAGTAGGTCAATATTCTTGACCAAGAATCTTGTCAAATTGCTTGTGAAATTGCTTGCTACAGACGAACATACTTGACAAAGTATTGCTAAACACTCTGCTTCCATAATCTTGCTAAAGCCTTGCCCAAGTCTGGATACAGAATCTTGATTAATTCTCTTGCTCAAGAATTGTCCAACTCTTAACAAAGAACTTTGTCAAGTACTCTGGTCAAGAAATTGTACCAAGATCAATGTTACTAGGCCCTAAAGTATTGGCCAATCCAATTGGATCCAATGGAAGAGGTACGAATAATTCCAAATACATTGATAGATTGGAGTAAAATTGGACTGGAGTGTGTCAGACAGTAAATTTAAGTTGATTTCTGTGCCTATTATAAAATTAACTTAACTATTAGCCTCAACTTAGACAATTATCTAACTTTATATATTATTTGACATTTGTAAATTTAAAAATATTTTAATATTTCATAATTATAATTATTATTTACGATTATAATAATAATTAAATTACTACTTTATAAAGAAGTTCAATAATATCATACACCTACCTAGTATATTATAGTTTTTACAGCTCCAGTCAACATAGACCTAAACGCTGTCTCTCATACTATGTTATTACTTTGTATAGTGTAATAGTATTTCTTTCAAAATTAATTAAATTTAAAACCAACGGACAGTAGTTAATTTATAATACAATTGGCATTTTCATATTAGTTATTAATTTTTCATTAATTTATTGATAACTTTTAAATGGTTTGTAGTTAATAACTAATAAACCGCACAAAGTATATCATGCTTTATATTCAATAGCATACTCTTCACTTTAAATAGTTATTGATATATAAGAAGAACATTTTCTAATAAAAACTTTTCTCAAAAAAAAATGAACCGTCTTCTGTTTCAAAAATGTAAAATATAAAAAATAAGTCGGTCCCTAAATTAAATACTAACAATTATTTTTGTTGTTAAATTGATTGCTGTAAAATTGGCACCGACTTATTTTTTATTTTTTAGTTTTTAGATACAGAAGTCGGTTCATTTTTTTTGCGAAATGTTTTTATTTTTTACTTTGTAGAGACACAAAACTCGTAGATTTGTAACTTTATCTAAGAATTATATTTGTCCTTCCATCTCGGCAGGCTGCTGGCTTCACAACTATTAATCATTTTGGACCCCCACCCCGCCCCTGTAACACTATTTTTCTATACCATTAATATGGGCGTAACACTCCAAAATGACCCCCCCCCTAGGAGCTTTACGTAATGCTTGAACGTTCCCTTATCCGAGTTATCCGATCATTCTCTAAAAATTTGGTTGGTATTGGAACCAAATTAAGTCAGTTTTAAGTGAAATTGCGTTAAAACGATTAGATTTATCTCGATTATCCGGCCTACCCGGCATTATCCGAGCGTCAAATTAAAACGGGACCACCTCAGAAATGTCCTTTTTAAGTAGCAAAGGGTTTCATCAAATTCCGTTCATCCGTTCCAAAGTTATGCGGGAACAAACATAAAATAAAACAAAGTCACACGTCGAATTGATAACCTCCTCCTTTTTTGGAAGTCGGTTAAAAAGTGAAGGATGTGTCTACCCTATTTCTATTCTTTTTTAATATAAAATTATCTAAATATATTAATTTACAACTGAATTTCTAAATTAAGAATAACTATAAGAAAATGTTTTTAAAAAGATAAAGTTTGTTTAAATTATATTAAAGTAAGTTTTTTTTTAATTTAAAACGTAATTAAATTTTAAATAACATTTCCGTCACATTGTACCCCTACTAAAACTAAACTACCACTGAAACATTATTGAGCACTTTCGCTTTGTTTTAACAAATAATTTCCAGAATGATACTTTGGTTTTTTATGACAAGAAGAGTTACTGTAAATAGGTTTTAATTTATTTAATTAAAAAAAAATAATAAACCTTTTAATTGTCATTCAAGTATTTAATTAAAATTGATTCGATTTCTGACTTTTACCCTTTTTATTTGCCAATCTAGTAGATTAAATCTACACACATCGCCAAAATTATTGGCCCCTCAATTTGAAACGCAAAAATTATTCTGACTAATTTGTGGTTTCAATTCTATATTTTATTGAAATATTTATCACATATAAAGTTATTTTCATGGAATAATTACAAGGCTAGAAATTAAACTTAAAAAATTGTATCAATTAATTTTTATTTAAAAAAATCAAAGTCGTCACAAAATGTGAGAAACAAAGATGTCAATAACCAGTATGTCCTCCCCTGTTCTCAAGCAAAATGATTAAGCCCAAAACATTATTCAACACTTATCATTCCATTGCGAAACGAAATTGGAGATAATTTCATTTTTTTGGACGATAACGCCACTTCCCACCGCACAAGAAGGGTTACCAATTTGCTAAAGCAAGGGAATGTTCAAAGAATAAACTGTCCAGTAAACTCACCTGACATGAATCCTTGCGAGAACGTGTAGGACATTCTAAAAAGGGCCATTTTGAATAGAGATAACCCCCCGTTTACCCTTTAGGAGATAATTGTTGATGCTCAAGAAGAATGGAACAGCATATCGCAGGAAGCCATTAACAACCTTTTTATTGGCATGCACAGACGTTTTGCTTGAGAATAAAGGAGGACATACTGGTTATTGGCATCCTTGTTTCTCATGTTTTGTGACGACTTTGATTTTTTTCAATAAAAATTAATTGATACAATTTTTTTAATTTAATTCCTGGCCATGTAGTCATTCCATGAAAATAACCTTACATGTGATAAAGCATTTCAATAAAATTTAGAACTGAACCCATGCATGTTTGTTAGAATAATTTTTGTTTACGTTTCAAATGAATTAGGAGGCAAAGAATTTTGGCGATGTGTGTATTATTGAGCACACTTTCGGTGATAATTTCACACAGACCCATTTCCGACACATTTCCTGTCAGATTTTTGATCGAAAGCTCGAATACCCACATTATTAATTCACTCTAAAAGCCCCTCGTTAAGCTAATTCACAACTTTAACAGTTTGAATTTGCTAGTAGTTTTTTCAAAATATTTTTACTATTAATATACTTTGACGCACGAATCTGTGGCTACGGGAAAAAGTGGCAGTGGCCCCAAGTTTGGACAAAGCTTTTTTTCCTAAAGTTAATTTCTGGGGCGCCAATTTGTTTTTGAAGGGGCGCGAAGTTTGGTAGAAGCCGTCAGGGACAAAGCTTTTTTTCTTTATGGTAATTTTTGAGGCCCCAATTTCTTTTTCTTTTTGCAGGGTAGCCAAGTTTGGTGGCAGAAACCGTCAGGGACCAAAGCTTTTTTCCTGAAGGTAATTTTTTGGGCGCCAATTTTTTTTTGCAGGGGCGCCCCAAGTCTGGTAGAAACCGTCAGGGACAAAGCTTTTGCTTTTTTGGGTGCAACCCTGGGGGCTGAGCCCCCCCTAGACTTTTTTCTGGTTACGGCCCTGAGAGAAATCGATATTTCTCGATTCCCGTGAAACCTTAAATACTGTTGACTAATTTGAAAACGCTTCTGCAAAAAGGTGCAGTCTGTGAAGGTGCTTCTAACTTATCGCAGATCTAATACTCAGCAATACATCATCCATGCAAATACCTTACGAGATAAGACAATTAACAGCAACAGGAAGTGCTTTGCAGACCTAAACATCTTTACGTCCTAATTAAATTATAATAAGAGTAGTAGTAACAATAAATTTAGCTTAAGACAGATATGTCTCGACTACAACCAATTATAACTGGTGAAAAATAGTAATTATATACCAAGGTAGAGAAGATATTTTTTATAGCCGAGCGTATTAAATCCAGAGCTGCGTAGCAGCGAGGGATTTAAGAATGCCAGTCTATAATAGTCTTCTCTACCGTGGTTTATATATTAGTTTTTTCACTACTAGCACCGAGACTAGCACTATTCAACTATTTTTAATTAAATAATAAAATAAATTATTAACAGAATTGATATTTCTTGAAATTTTTATAAAAATCAAGTAGCCTTGATAGATGACATTTGCTCAAATAAACTTTGAACTGACGTTTAAAAATTTAGTTTTTTTTTGTTTTCATAATATTTAGCTAATTATTGATTATATTAATTGGTAATAATTATAATTAATTATATTTAATAAATAAAAAGTTATTTAAAGCTAATTTCTTGAGTTTAATTAGTAAAAATTGCACAAAGAACTGAAACATCTAAAGTGACAGAAATCAATTGTTTATAAAATTTACTCCTACTAGGAGAGAAAAAATTATTATTTATTTATTTATTTATTTTTATTTATTTATTTATTTATTTACCACTATTTACAGGATAGCCCAATTACAAATAGGGAATAAAAAAGAATATAAAAATATTACTTAAAAATACATAAAAAATGAGATTTTAAAAAGAAGAAAATAGAAATTTAAGTTATAAAAAAAAAAGATTTTTTATGGTAGTGATGTTACAGCCGAATATATCGAATATTTCACAAAACTGATTTGCATACTTACACATCTGATGTAATGGAGAGTGGCTAAAGGCATTTGTTCGAATGTTTGGTAGATAAAAAGTCGTTTGAGATCTTATTGGTAAACGTGGAACAGAAAAATTAATTAAATTTTATTATTGCTATAGGTGAAGAAACAAATTTCCTTATCGGCAGTAGCCGAACATGTACATGAAACAGGTCATAAAATCAATTTGTCTGAAACAAAACAAATATTAACAGAAAACAGAAAAATGCCAAGGAAGATACGGGAATCGATAGAAATCATCAAGCATCCTAACAATATCAATCGGGACACTGGTTACCACTTACCTGCAATATGGAAGTCTTTGATAGGAAAAACCTCGTCACGGGTGAATAACCACAACTCGTCATAAATAGTGATACAAGTTGATTCGAAACTTAGTTTCAGATTAATCCCTGAAGATGTCTCTAGTAGTAAGAGACGAAACGTCGGAAAGTGAAAATCCATTAACACGGTCTAAACCCGAAAGTGAAAGTTCTTTATAAGATTTCACAGTCCGAAAACATGATAATGGTATGTTCTAAAGCTGGTAGTGAAAAAAAAATAGTTATTATTCACACAGAGCCTGAGCTACTCTGCTATCATAGGTTAAAATAACGTATTAGTCTTTATCATAGGAGTCCCTGAAAATCTGAAATAAGACAACGTTGTATATCAATAAATAGGAGTAAAAGATTAAGAATATGTCGATATATATGACATCTATACATTCCATAATGTATTAAGTTTAATAAATAAAAAATACATAATTTTACTTTACATGTCGATAGATCTCGACGCACTGATTCCAAAAATATAGGCATATAATACTTTCAGATTAATATTTTGGAAAATATGAGCGACACAAATTTTTCTAAAGGAAAAAAATAATTGGTTTGGACGTTAAAAAAAATTGGTTTAAATCAATTTAATTTCAAAATTTAATCTTAACGTTAATATATATGTTTACCCTCTCTTTTTACAATGTAGTATTTTTTTTAATAAAATTCTGAATTTTTGAATATGTATAATGTTAACTTCTATTTTTTACTGCCATAAAGAAAAGGTAAACGACTTTAAAATACAAAATAAATACACACCTACTCAAAATAGATCTAATTATGGCATGGAACTCCCATTAGATTTCCATTTATTTTTAAAACTGCGTTTTAAATCTGACATACTACTTCTGAAACATAAATAAAACATCTATTATTTATTTTACTTGAAAGTTTGTAATGAACAATTTAAATTACGGAAAATTTTGACTCACGTGGACCACAATCTATTTTTGTCTTACTATTTTATTTCTATAGATAAATCTAGATTTTCAGCGTTTAAAAAAAGCTTCAATAATACACTTAAATACATAGGGTGCTATAGTTATAACTGCATAATAATATCGAATAAGAGCCAGAAAAAACAGAAAATAGAAAACGTTACACGAAATTAGTATAGTATAGTTTTCTAAAGTACTAGTAAAAACGTGTTATGAAACGAGTGCTTTATACAATTTTTTCTAATTTGCTTTAAAATTAAAAAAAAACTTACATTTAAATTGATGACTGATTTAGGGATTTTTGTTTTGGATTGGCATTACAGTTTAAAATTCTAAGAACAAATGATATTTTGATATATTTTATAGTCATCTCTTCTCTTTTTTTGCAATTAACCAAGCCACAATTTTAACATGTTAAAAATAACCTAATAAGTATTGACAGGCCAGCATTTATGTGTTTCAAAAATGTACTAAAGTTGGGGCCAAAAATAAATTGTTGAATGTTGCCTATATAACAGATCTCTGCCAAACTTTTCATACATAACCTTGCTTTTCGTGTTTTTGATTTGGACTATTCTAATTTATTTAAAAAACAAGCTATTGCTTTTGGCTGGGGCTCTCCAATAATTAATTAAGTAATATTTAAGTTAATATCTTTTTTTACTGGGGTCATAATTGAAAGTATACTATTTAAGTTTTATGAAAATTTATGTCAGAATGACTTTTGTCAAACATAATAATCATACAAGGTAAAGAGTTACAACTGTTTGGTTAGTCACAATGCGGCAACGTTGTATTTGTCCACATATGACAACGGTGTGGAAAATAATCTCATATTAAGTGATCTGTAAACTTGGAACACTTATTTCCTTTACTCGTCAATACTTGTGTTGATTTCTTGGGCACGAGTTAAAAATAAACGTAACAAGAACTTGAGCTTGTGTTATGGGAAACTAGCACGAAAAAATGACAAGGGTGTTAGGAAATGAAAGTAGACAGGGCTTAATCTCTGTCACTTTGCTGATTGTTAGCCGAAAATAATTTATATTGGAGACACAGAACAACCATATGCGACCAGGTTATTGCACTCTAGATAGAAAAATCTAAAAAACCCCTTTAACGTTATTTGAAAGGTTTGGTTTCATATCTTAAAACAGGGCTATACTAGTAAGGACAGAAATTTTTAATTTTAAACAAAATTATAAAAATATTAATTTATTATTCCATCAATCTATTTTCTAATCATCGTACAGAGTGATATTGGTAGACTGACAGTTTCGGGCTGCTGGCCCTCTTCAGTACCAAGAGTCAACTCTGCACGCTGATTAAGAAAACGTTTTTAGACTTTACAAGTCTACATCAATCTAATGGCTATATTCCTTTTGCGAGTAAAGTCTAAAAACGTTTTCTTAATCAGCGTGCAGAGTTGACTCTTGGTACTGAAGAGGGCCAGCAGCCCGAAACTGTCAGTCTACCAATATCACTCTGTACGATGATTAGAAAATAGATTGATGGAATAATAAGGGCTATACTATTGTAAAAAACTAGCTCTGTCAATTTTTTATTTTAATAGTAATACAGGGTGATCAATAACTGACATGCCAAAATTTAAGAGGTGATTCTAAAAATATAAAAAAAGTTCCTATAAAGATTGGTCCGGAAATGAGCCCTAAGCGAGCTACGACCATTTAAAATTGCAATAAAAGTAAGATTTTTAATTAATAACTCTGATACCCTTTAAGTTAGAGAGACGAGCTTTTGCATTTGTACTAGTATTAATAAGGGCAATAAGCTTATGTTAATTTATTTCTTTAAATTTATCCAGAGGCGTTTCTAGACAAAATGTGTGAGGCTTAACACATTTTTGCCCCAAACTTTTTTATGTGCATTTTTTTTAAATTTCTTGTTAAAAATGTAGATTCCTTGAGCAATAATACATAAAAAATTGTCATATAGTGTAACACTGTAGGAGCAACCGTTTTAAAAAAAGTGCAATTAAAAGGAAGTAACATTTTGTGCCACCAAAAATGTTAATTTTTAATTTAGGTGTTTTCATGAAGAAATTTTATTGGTGCTTTTTTTGTTCCCCATTCAATTCAAAAGCCGTAGCTCACTTAGGACTCAATTCCGGACCAACCTTTAAAAACATTTTTTTTCATATTTTTGGATGTAGAATCACTTCTTAAATTTTAGCATGGCAGTTACTGATCACCCTGTATACAGTGCGGTCCAAAACTCACCCCGTTGCTTAGTTTTTAAACGAGTTAGGATATCCACCTTTAGGCTTCGATTTTCAATTTTTTTTTGCTATAAAAAAAGATTTTTTTTTGAATATCTTTTTGTAAATTTTTATTTATAATAATTAAAATTAGTTTAAACTTATAATTTACTTTCTTGCACCATGAAATTAATAATTTTTCAAAAATCGTTTAACTTTTTTTTTTATTTTGACTTAAATTCTAATTTTTAACCTCATTTTAAGCCCACACTCAAAAAAAATCTAAAAAATACGTATATTTTCAAATAAAGAATTTTATGAGCTTTAAAATGATATAAAAACCTACACCCTTTCCATTTAAAGCATCCCCCTATGTCACCCCGCTCACATTTTAAAAGTTACAAAATTTATATATCAAATATCGTCAAATATATTCAAAAAGCTAGTTTAGTTGTCTTATTTATGTGTGTTCAATTTTGAAGTCGATATCTTCACTAGTTTAAAAGTTAAGAGGGGAGTTGACTTTTGGAACGCTATGTATATGAATATGTATTTTATGTACATGCTGTATAGGTAAATTGTCTGTTCAAACTGCAGAAAGCATTTTTCAGAATAACACGTCTTCTAGTTGACAGCTAACATCATGTTATCATCAGAATTTCGTCGCTTCTTTTAAAATAAATATACATATACAATAAATAATTGTAATATTACCCTATTAAAAATGACGGGTCTGCGCGGGTATAAATGTTGCATAGATCGGACTTGAGCGGGTCCGCTCAAGTCCTGTTTATGCACCATTTATACCCGCCCAGACCCGTCATTTTCAGCAGGGCAAACATATATAAATAACAATTAAACATTTAACTAATAAAGGGTTTATTATTAATATAATACTGACCAGGCAAAACCATGTCCTCTTCAGATTAGAAAATTGTCAAAAAGACAAAATGTCTAAACCTAGATAATCATATATAATTACACAACAGACTGAGAATTATGCGAGAAAAATTCACTTTTTTCATGAAAATTTGCTGTCTGGAAATAATTACGACCGGGGCGTCGCCCTGCAGGGGCAGAGTAATTAATGAAGCTTCCCTTGAAAAAATACATAAAGACTTCCATACATATTAACATTCCTATAATGTAGCTAAATGAAAATGATCTGTTGTAATTTTTATAAAAAAAGCTACCATGGTAAAATAAATAGTTTTAAAATTACTCGATTATTAAGGTACTTTGTTATACTTTTACCATCAGCGAACTTCAAGATTCTTTTGTATATTTTTAAAACAAAAGCGGTAATACTTTATGATCCGTATTAAACTGATTTATGCTTGGTTAGTTTTTTTTTACCATTTTCCACTTAGAAACAAACTTTAATGGTTGCACACTGTATTTTTACAGAATATAAATAATTTCACCGATATTATTTTAATGAAACTTATAAAATTAGTTTTTTTTTTAAGAAATTGTCTATGAATATTTATTTGTACTGATAATCCATTGATTTAGTATACACTTGAAAATAGAAATCGTACCCCTGCACATCCCCGTACACCTTTTACTCCGTTGAATTATAAGTCGAGACTGTCGTCCTACATAAATGCAGAACGATTGATCTAGAGTTTGTCCGAAAGTGCCCTAAGGCCATAAGAGATGCAAATCCTTCTTTGAAGTGCATACTAAACGGATGCATAATCAGTATATCAAATAAATTACAATTTTTCTTTTTAGTTTTTACCAGAAAAGCAAACTAAAAAGTCAACATTTTATAAGCATGATTTAATATTAATAATAATTTTAATTAATCATAATTATAATTATTTGTGAATAAATGTCTCCTTTGAAAAAGATAGATGGTCAGATAGAGTTATAAAGTAGAGCGTATTAAAGAGAATAGGGAAAAAGCGTTTGTTATGGAAATGGCTGTTAGTAGAAGGGATTAAATGGTGGGTCACATACCAAAATATAAGAACATACTACTACTACTTGTAGTATACATTTCTGGACAAAGATCTGGGAAGAAGGGTACACAGAAAAAAGGATTCCTTAAACCAATGACACGTGTCTTTTGATATGTTCAAAGGCATTTTCTCTTGTTTCAAGGCTAGCATTTCTTTGAACCAAATACAGTCCTTTAATGAAGAGCGCCGATCTTCATTCAACAAACCGTGCTCTTCATTCAAGGACATTGACTTTCCTTCAAAAAAATGCTAGCCTTCAGATAAAAGAATTGAAAGACACGTGTCCTTAGCTCAACGAATCCTTTATTTCTGTGTAGGCAGACCTAGAATGGAATACTTTTTACTAAAAGCATATCATGCAGGATGTAGTATTTTAGGATAATTAAAGAAGCGACTACTGATATGGTGAGAAAATCTGCCTCAAACCAATCTTAATTTATAGAAGTTAATTACATTAAGTTTTTTTAGTAAAAAGTAAATAAACGGAATACAAAATAGCTTTCGAATATTTGCTGCATCTCGAAGAAAATGTAGGTATTTGAATGCGATGGAACTGCAGGGAATTGCAGGTATGCAAATGAAAATGCAGAAATTAGCTGAAGGAAATTAATTCTGAACAATGGTCTGTAGTACAGTAACGGACTGGCTAAGCATTTTACAGGCATATGCCCATATCTCCTTAACTAAGCATTTTTATGTACATAATTATATATAACTTTTTACTGGAAATACATCATTACATAGTATCTATTTTTTTTAAACGTGAATATCGATTTTGGTTCGAATAGGCCCTAAATAACAAAAGTCTTCCACCATATTGGTGCCTCCATTTAGAAAACTCCCAGATACCGATTTTGGGTCAATATGAACCATACGTGACTAAAAAAGGTTTAAGACCGTATTATAACAAATAAAAAATATTTTATTCACAAGCATACAGAAAAACGTCCTTTATATGCATTATTAAAGGTTGCAAAATCTATCATTTTTGTTTACTTCTTTTAAAGTTAAAAAAGCTTTTGATTTTTGTCCAAGGTGAGATATGAATTCATATCTAACCTGTTTTTTAGCTTTTGGTTATAGCTCATAGATGGCGAAACTATCGCTTTGTCTGTAAACAGTTGAAGTTTGGGAATAATATAACCTAACATTTTTGTTTATTTCTACGAAAAACAATAATAAATAATATTATTTATATATTATATCGTTCATACCGAGACTGATAATGGGAAATAACAACGAGCGACTTATTTAAATTATTATTTAGTTGAAATTTATAGTGACGTTAGAAATCTGCTAAATTTCTGTAGAAGATAATTTAAAATGGTGAATTTTACGAGGTAATATGTTATTTATTTATGCTTGTGAATAAAATTCTGTTCTAACCACATAAGAAAATGACATTTCCAACACTGGAGATGCTAAATTGAATTAGGCTAAATAGCATCTCTCGAGTTGGAAATGTTTCATTTTCTTATTAGGTTAGAAATATACTATTGTCAACCGAGTATTTAAAAATAATATAAATAGTACTTATTAGTGAAATCAACATTTTTTGTGTGTAGCCGATTACGAAGCGGTCCTATTTGAATTTTCATTTTCTCGTTTTGGTTAGTGGATGCCGAGAACGCAAACCAATTTATTTAAATGAGTTTATTCCTTTTCTTTAGGCCCTAAACACTCTCAACGAAGAATTATACTTTTTTCGTCGATCAGTTTAGTCCGTTTAAGATATGAACATAGTGCAATAGTGGCCCAAATCACCTTTTTTATGTTTACTTTTTCCCAACTCTTTATTCCACCAAATTTCTAATTTTCCTAAAAAATACACCCTACATCCTTTATTATTTGTGAGCAGTATCCCCATTACAGGCCTGTCTGACTAGCTTTCTTCTTACTCCCAGCTAGCGCTCCAATAGTTATTTATAATACAAGGGCAAAAAAGTTAAATTTCTAGATTGAGTAGGTTTTTAGAAGCCGAGGGCCTCCAGCCCGAGGGTAATAAACTTACGAAATTAAAATTTAAATTTGTATTATACAATATTTTTTATTCGATTATCATAACAAGTTATTAAAATATATTTAATTATAATAATAAAAAGTCTTATTACCTATGTTTTTATCTATGATATTTTTAAAATATATTTTTTTAGCTTAGTGTTTTGGTTAATTTGTGTTAAAATGTTTTATGAAAATATTATTACTTCTGAAACCGTTCTATAAATATTATAAATATTGAAATTGATTTTACAACTGAAACTTAGTGTGTGTGATTTATTTTAGTCAATGAATCTAGATTAACCATATGTTTTGTGGTTATTTTATAGAAGAAATTTTTATTTGTATGAAATGATTATAAAACATGTGGTTAAAAAGAACATATAGTTCAGTGACCAAAAGGTTATATTTCTTTATAAATATAACAGAAAAGACAAAAGATCTTATTTTAAAAAAGCTTAAAAATAACAAGTTTATGTAAGTTAGAGGGCCAAAAAAACTTTTTGGCCTTAGGGCCACAAAATCCCCAGTTCTCTTTAATACGCTCTCAGTCTGAACATTTTATATTTAAAATTTTTGTTTAAGACCGTATTTCAAAGGGCTCGTTTTTTTCTTATCTTCTATATCTATTGTTAATTTTTTTTTAAGAAAATATAGTTTTTTTACATCTCTGTTAACCAAACTAAAACCAAAACTATAAAATTTTAAATTAAATATTTTAAGGTTCACAAAAAATCGAACAAAAAATTAATCGCTAATATCCTAATATGTTAAAATAAAAAAATGTTAGATGAGCCACTCTTGCACAAAACACTTCGCTAGCGGTCCTATTCAACACTTTAAAAATAAAACAATAAGAAGAGAATCCAATTCTTTGTATTAGCATCTGGTATAAATCTCCCGAGCAGGTTGGCCAACGTAAAGGTCCAATCAGCAATAGTCTTTTGCGGACATACGTCACTTGGGCCGGTAATTAAAGGGCCTGCAGGCACATCGAAGAAGGCGGCATGCACTGCACCATATTTGGCGACCGTAAATCAGCAGACAATCCGCGAGATGCTATCTCGAATCCAGTGTCGGTCATCGTTCACTAATTAAACCGCGGGGCGCAATATATTGCGCCCCGCGGCATTGTGTAGGTTTATACAATGCCAGCGGCTTTATAAGGGGTTCACGAGAAATCGAGAATTTTCGACTTCTCGATTTCGAGAAAAAATCAAGACGAGATTGTTTTACTTCTCATATACCTACCAGTGCAGTATTATTGTGGACCTCATATTTTTTATGATCTTAACATTTTTATTTAGGTGTAACTCGAAATTTCTGGAAATATGAAACTGATCCTAATTGTGCCCTTAAAATTCGTAAATTACTCATAATTTGGAAAAAATCGTTGAAAATTGTAATTTTTGTACAAGTGAAAAATTTGAAGGGCTTGAAATATTATTTTTTTCCTTTTAGGCATGCACAATTATGTGCCAAATTTTAAAATGATAAAAGTATTCTGACTCTTGCCGAAAATCCACCAAAGTTGCCCTTAACACTAAAATTTAAGAATTTCTACCATAAATGTGAGTCAAACGGTAAACAAAAATTTTAAAAATGTATCAGATTGGACTAAATTTATTTTATTTAATGCATTATAATATTTATTCATAATATGATTTAACTAAAATAAAACGAGCTAAGCGCCAAATAAGAGCTCCTAAATAATTATATTTCTGATGATCCTTGCTCATACTGGAGGTAGTTTTAAATGAACTAAAGATGAGACTACCTCTCCAAGAAGTTTTTATTGGTATTATCAGAAGAAGTTATAATAGCGACATGTTTCTGCCCTTTTTAACATAGGGCCATCTTCAGGCTAGAAGATTCAACATCGAAAAATGATAGTTTAAGCATAAAAATAATAAACAAAAAACTAATGTGAAAAGAAAAAAATAAATATTTTAGGTTAAAATTTAAAAAACAACAATTTAGGACATCTACTGGATTTCAAATTAATTATAATAATAATTAAAAAGGGCAGAAACATGTAGATGTTATAACTTCTTACAATACCAATAAACACTTCTTGAAGAGATAATCTCATATTTAGTTCGGCTCCTAAATGAGCCACTAAAAAATCAAATCTTACCGAAATAGGCATATTAAATTACAAAATTACAGATATGGATCTTTTTTTTAGCAGAAACGTACAAAAATGAATTTTCGGGATTATTTTCATATCTTTGGATGTAGAACAATTCCTTGGAACTTATTTCTGCATCACCTGGTATACTACTTTCAAAATTCATATTAAATGTACTCTGTGAAAAACTTGAAAGAAAAGAAAAACAGTCTGACGATGGAAGTAAACTTTATATCAAAGTTGAAATGTATTGTTCGCCAAAAATAATTTGAATATATCCCAGAAATATTTAAGTATATTTTAGCGTGGACCTGTCACTGCTGAAATGCAGGCACATTTTTCAGCAGTTCAGTCGGATAGTCTTTTTTCAGTCGCCCTGACAGCCGACACGGTGTTTCTTTTCAGCGCTCGTCAAGTTACACCAAAAATTATGAATTCCAAAACATCCAAAAAGAAACAAACACCACTGACTGGTTGATCTGATGTATTTACTAGAATGGAGAAAAAAAATACAGATTTTAAATAGGTACTTTTTAGTAAATGTAAAAAGTTTTTGCATTAATGTAAGTAGATTTTTCTTTTTAATCCTGTTTATCTTCCTCTTTCATTTCATTTTCTCTGTCTCTGTCTCTGTCTCTGTCTCTGTCTCTGTCTCTGTCTCTGTCTCTGTCTCTGTCTCTGTCTCTGTCTCTGTCTCTGTCTCTGTCTCTGTCTCTGTCTCTGTCTCTGTCTCTGTCTCTGTCTCTGTCTCTGTCTCTGTCTCTGTCTCTGTCTCTGTCTCTGTCTCTGTCTCTGTCTCTGTCTCTGTCTCTGTCTCTGCCTCTGCCTCTGCCTCTGTCTCTGTCTCTGTCTCTGTCTCTGTCTCTGTCTCTGTCTCTGTCTCTGTCTCTGTCTCTGTCTCTGTCTCTGTCTCTGTCTCTGTCTCTGTCTCTGTCTCTGTCTCTGTCTCTGTCTCTGTCTCTGTCTCTGTCTCTGTCTCTGTCTCTGTCTCTGTCTCTGTCTCTGTCTCTGTCTCTGTCTCTGTCTCTGTCTCTGTCTCTGTCTCTGTCTCTGTCTCTGTCTCTGTCTCTGTCTCTGTCCCTGTCTCTGTCTCTGTCTCTGTCTCTGTCTCTGTCTCCGTCTCCGTCTACGTCTCCGTCTCCGTCTCCGTCTCAGTCTCCGTCTCCGTCTCAGTCTCCGTCTACGTCTCCGTCTCCGTCTCCGTCTCCGTCTCCGTCTCCATCTCCGTCTCCGTCTCCGTCTCTCTCGTTCTCTTTCTTTTTATTTTTCTCTTTCTTTTCCTTTGTCTCTTTATCTTTCTCCTTCTTTTTCTTTTTAAAATTAACCAAAATTTAAACTTTTAGGTCCATATTATTGTTTGGATTTTTGGATATGTTTCGTTTCCGCATACACGTATACGTGATAGTAATAAATACCGTACGATGACAGTTTCACTCGCGCTTCTAAACTGGCTAACCGACCTTAACTTTTTTTGAATACACGTCACGATCCAACATAAAGAAAACATTTTGTAAAACGTCCCAGTGAGTGATGTGGAACGCTCAGTGTTTTTTATTACGGGCTCAGCGGTTTTTTCTTCGTTGCGGGGAATTTATAATTGGAAAAAAATTAAAATGATTTTATCTGTTGTAATAAACTAGAAATGTAACATCTAAATAAAAAAATGTCAAATACGGCTGCTAACAAAACTGTATAAAAAATAAATAAATAAAAAATATTTAGAGAAAAAATTAGTAAACAAGCCGAGGTGTCAAAAACCTCAACTATCGAAACATAGAATTTTATTTTTATTTATTATAGCCCATTATCGCATGATCGATACGAATATCGATCGTTAAAATCGGCCCAGTAGTTTAGGCTCTATAGGGGAATAAACAAAGATATATACATGTATGTATAAAAACACATAAACCTCATTTCGTGTTGCTGTAGTCGAGTAAAAATATACTGACTGTTCCAAATTTATCTGTTAAGGGGAAAGTAAAGTTTAAAGAATCTATTAAATGATTACAGAATATAATTAAGGTTTCCCATGAAATTCTTGCCATTGCCTGTCATCTGTAAGATTTGGTTGGTTTTGTAAAATTAATTATATCAAATAAAACGGGTTGATTTCACGCTTGTCCAGTTGATTTAACGAAATTTAATTCAAAATCTTCAATATCAACAATACATATTGTATTACTATACAAACACATTTTAGCTAATAAAAGTCGAAAGAATTGATATTTGAAATTTTATTGAAACTTTGCTGATTAGAATTATTGATGGTAATATTATTAAAATTAAAATCGAATTTTTGAAGCCATGACATTTTGTGCTAAATAGACTAGTTAAATAACTAGAAAATCCTATGTTGAAATATCAATAAATACATAATGGCTGATATTTTAAATGGTGGTAGTGAATGGTAGTAGTAGTAGTAGTAGTAAATTTTTGGGTTGGCCAAAGCCGGACAACTAGGCCATTTCTGGCCCTTTTTGTCACTCCAGGCAATCCCAGCCATTTACTAATTTGAGTCCTCCTTGAACCTGCCCGTCCTTTCAATAAAGGTTAGGATATTGGCCCAGGGGAGATCTCTTAGTTCCTCTTGGTTGAGTCTTTGAGTTTCAAAGACTTGCAAACTGATCCTGTCGTATCTGAGAGGATGTTTCATCCTCTCCGCACTCTGGGCATATCGGACTCTCTAGAATCCGCATTGTTGCCAGGTGCTTCCTTAGCTTGCAGTGGCCCGTGAGGACCCCTACAAGTTGTCTGAGTGCAGTTCTTCCTTTTTCCAGCAACCAGTCGGTCTTTGATTTGCTTGGGCCAGCCAGGAAGTCCCTAGCTTGCCGGCAACCGTCGACCGCCCTCCATTGCTCCTTTAGCTTGGTATAAGCCCAGTAGTCGAGAGGGTAGTGGATGGTTACAGAACACACTAGTTTTTCACCGGGTGATTTGCGTAAGTGGTGTCCACTATTTGAATTTTTTTTGGGGTTAGTGCGGTTATCTCGCTAAATATGCATCTTACAATAAAACTGCATAAAACCAATTTTGTTAAGGAGGAAATTTCCAAAAATTTTTGTTTGGATGATTTTTTAAATATATTAATAATAATCGAGTAATAAATATTCAAAAATGGTCATGTGGGAGTGAAATTATTTTTTTTTCGATTTTTCAGCATGTATTCATCAGAGGTAAAAGTTTGGTTTGGAGCAAACTTGTAGCTCTTGAAATTGTCTTAAAGTTTCATATATTACGAAGTATTTTGGTACGGTTACAGAGGGCGAGTTGCACACATGAATGTTTCAGAAAACATACAGGAAATGATGGTGCGTAACTTATATGATGCCAGAGTTTCAAGTTAAATTTTTAAATAATAAAAATAAAGATAAATGCATGAATATTGTCCGTAATTGCCTATATAGTAATAATGACAAGTCTTCTAGATTATAATCTTCATATAAAATATGACCAAGTTAACTTGTAATATAAAGAAATAATTTCGCAATTACTAAGAATTTCATTAACTGGATATAAAATTACAATCAAAACATTTTCTTAAGTCTCGAATTGTTTTAAATGGCAAAGAAATATCTACACAAGCCGTGAAGATATGTAATGCTACGCATTCTATTATATACTATTCACAGTATATGGTATATCGCAAATACCTACTACTATTTTCAAACCCATAAAACTTTTTTTTAATCATCATCATCACCAAGTTATCAGCCCCAATATAGTTTCCTTTTGAGTTTAAAAACTCAACAAAAAAAAAATAACAGCACAATCTTTTGGAAACCAAATGTTTATATATAGTCAAAGGCCACCCTGTATCAAGAAACACCAAAGCAAAACATGTGAAAATGGCAAAGAACTCATCTATCGTCAGGGCAACCAAGCTTCAGCCGTTGACAGATTTATAGCACTGGACTACAATTTACAGTGCTGTCACCACATGTGAGACCAAATCCTGTACGTCTTTATGCCACTTATATTTGTATAATTCTGCCCAAAATAAGCCTTAGTTTTTGGTATGGGGTCAATTCTAGAGAGCCTTAGTGTGACGTTTACTGTCAAGGAAAAGGGTGGAGGCAATAAAATCTGGTAAAAATTGTTGTTGTTAGCTGATAAAGTTTGACACACGATTCTTAGACAACCAAAAGATTGCGGAAAAAAATTCTACTTAAAAATGAAATCTATGGTCTGTTTGGACAAGATAGTAAATTAAAAACCGTACAGTAAATATTTTTACAACAGGTTTGAATAGTATACAGGGTGTTACAGAACTCGCGTACCGAAATTTAAGAAGTGATTCTACATCCAAAAATATGAAAAAAAGTTTCTATAAAGGTTGGTCCGGAAATGAGCCCTAAGGGAGCTACGGCCCTTCGAATGAATGATGACGTATTGAATGGGGAACAAAAAAAAGCACCAATAAAATTTTAATGCTGCAGGGTGATTCTTCATTTAAAACTGAGCAAAAAAGTATTTTACACCAAAACACCTAAATTTAATATTAAAGGAGTAATAGCCTTTTAAAAAGTAACGTTTTTGGTGGCACAAAATGTTACTTCCTACTAAATTGCATTTTTTTTGATAACGGTTGCTCCTACAGTGTTACACTGTATGATATTTTATATGTATTTTTACTCTAGAAATCTATATTTTTTACAACAAATCCAAAAAACATACACATAGAAAAGTTTGGGGCAAAAATGTTTTAAGCCTCATATATTTTGTCCGTCTGGGCACGCCTCTGGATAAATTAAAAAAATAAATTAACATAAACTTATTGCCCTTATTAATACTAGTATACATGCAAAAGCTCGCCGCTCTAGCTTAAACGGTACCCGAGTTATTAATTAAAAACCTTATTTTTATTACAATTTTAAAGGGCCCTAGATCCCTTAGGGCTCATTTCCGGACCAACCTTTATAGGAACTTTTTTATATTTTTGGATCTAGAATCACCTCTTAAATTTTGGCATGCCAGTTATGGATCACCCTGTATGTTTCTGTATAAAATATATTTATGTTTTATAAAATAAACTACGCAGTATATCCGCACATCCAATATTCGAATCTGTTTTAAAAATATTCACTGTGCGATTTTTAATTTACTATCTTGCTTAAAAAAACAGACCATAAATACGCACACGTTCACACTGAATTCGCTTTAATCGAAGCATTTTTTGCACCTACCGTAGGTTTGGCACCCTAGTCAAATCTAGAGTTCTACGATTAATGCAACCCTTGGTAACTAAGCAAACAATACAAAAAGTTATGAGTCAAAGTTTTATTTGTGACCCTTTAAACCTCAATTATTCATATTAGCAAAAATTTTGTGATATTTATGGACAAAAATATTTTACGAAGATTTTAAATTTTGCCTTTAAATTTAACTCCCTTTAAGATTAAACCATAAACCCACAGTTTAGGATTAAAACCACAAATAGTGTCCTTTTCTGGCCGAAGTCTACATCTAGAGTATTAGATGTTAAAAGAAATAACCTATTCACAAAAAAAAACTGGTGCGGTTTTCTCATTCTTATGTCAGTGATCATGTTCACAAATGTTTGTATTCGGAAGATCAGACTAACAATATTAATGATCTTAAGTCTTGCCAAAAATGAAGCTGTTTAGTTTACTATACGTTTCTAAAATCAATCAGTATAAAATTCCTCATTAGTTAAATCGATTTGTCAGATTATATAAAGTTTTAATTTTACTAAACGGGGAATGACTAGCAAGAAATTGTATTCATAGCATAGAGTATTAAATATGCAATATAAACCTAAATTCATCATGTAAAAGAAACTTTTCATTGATTTCTAGTGAATAGGGTTAATTTCAGATAAGCATAATTAATAAATAATTAACATTTCTATTTTTTTTCTTTTATATATCTTTACATTCTTAATAAACATCACAATTTATTAATCAGGTAAATCCCTCTGTCACTTTCATTCTATCTTAATGAAAAAATAGAAGAAAAAGAATAATAGAAGAAAATAAAGAAAACAATAACATTTCAAATTTTTATTTTTGGGGAATAGGGTTTTGGATTTAACTAAAATTGTTATCTAATTTTGCTGTGACGTTTCGACGATGGATTTTCGTTGTTTAAATTAAGACAATATACTTTTATTGTTTAACTTTTATTTGTTTGTTTAAATAATATTTTGTTTATGTGTGTGTTTACTATTAGGGACAATGACTAATATTTGGCTTTAATTCTCTGTTTGCAAACAACAAAAATCCATCTTCGAAACGTCACAGCAAAATTAGATAATAATTTTAGTCAAATCCAAAGCCCCATTCCCCAAAAATAAAAATTTGAAATTATACAAATAGGGCAAAAACCTACAACTAAAGAAAATAATAAAAACAAGAAAAAGAAGTACTTCTAGTACTGGCCCATGTAATTACATGACTCACGTAATGTTTCTTGGTGTAGTTTTACTCTAAATGTGCTGTAAAATAGATATAAAACAAGTATAAACGTGTAATTAGTAAAGAGTATACTCTTACTAAGTAGTTATTTTTCTGTACAAGAGCTTTTTACTTCATGTATTTCATATAGACTTGTAAATTGCAAAACCTCCTATTAAATTTTCTGTTTCTTGTACTAAGCAAGTAGGTACATGGTCAGTGTCAGACTGGGCACCCCAAGGCTAGTGAGATTTTAACTTAAGGGGGCAGGGGGCCCCCAAGTGGAGGTGGTCATCACCTAAATTTTTTTTTTCCATGCACAGATATTTTGATGACTAAAAAAAAGGTCATCTCCTCACCTCAAATTTTTTACCCCTGTGCCAGGTGATGATCAAATTTTTACTTCAAGAGTTAATTAGTGCAAGGAACCAAAAATTGATTTTTTTGAGATACGAGGTTTCGAAATTTACAAGTCGATATGGGTTAGATTAAGCCTAAAAATTCATTTACCATATGCAGTAATAATGTAGTGTGGAAATATTTAAGTGCTCAATTAACGTGTTACACCTTTAAGTAATAGTGGTCATAAGATATAGATTAGTATCACATTATAATAATGTAAGATAATTAAAAATATCTTTATAAATAAGTTGAGAAAATGAAGAAGATGTAGAAAATAAAAACAGGCTCACATTTCTAGATAATGGGACGAATATTCCTAACAGTCAGTTAAGACATCTTTTTATCGTAGTAATTTTGATTGGAAAAACTGGTTAGTTAAGGCGCAATAGTAGATTACAGGTGGACTTTAGTACTTTTCCGAGACCATTTATAGGTCGAGTACAATTTTCCGGGACATGTATACTATTTTATTCGCAAATGTTTTTATTTAAAAATAAAGTAATAATTTTTTGAAACCTAGATGTTTGAATTTAAATGGAGAAAATAATACTATAATACTTAATTTTTTAGTTCTTTTCATATTTACCACAAATACTTTTTCCTGAATTTCACAAGAAAAGCACAATTATATCCACATTTGCGTAACCCAAATAAACAACCACAAAAAACATTTGTTGACAGCTCACAAGGCACCATTTATAACATTTATTATCTTTCTCAGTCTCAAAAGAAAAAAAACATTTACTAAAACTGTACATTTAAGTTTGTTAAACGAAATGTGTTAGATTATATTCGTGTTTCTCATGACAACAGCAGTTCAGCCATCTTGCTTTAAGCATTAACAATGATATTTTAATCGGTGGCGCCATCTAGCGGAAATTAATGATTTAAATTGCAGACCAGTAATAATTAGTTTACTGGCCTCTATTTTTCATTGCCAGGCCAGGCCAGATCAAGGAGTGGAAAAAGTGGGACAAGAAATCAAGTACTTCCCAAACTTTATTAATACATGTAATGTATGTATTACATATACAGTTGCGAATAAAATATATTAGACACTTTATAGACGATTTCTTATTCCATTTAGAAATTTAGGCAAACATTACATTTAAAAAACTTAAAAACTTTTTTTTACTATAAATACTGTGTAGCTTTTTATTGATGTTTTAAACATAAAGAAGGCAATAGGTAAGTATACCAGGCAGTGGGTAAGTAAACTAGCCTGTAGGTAAGTATACCTCAATTTTATACAAATATAAAATATATCTTTGCTTCTTTTGCAGTTTGGTTGACGAGTTGTAGAGTGGAAGAGGAACAAGAAAACAAAAATTAAAGAAAAAAGAATCAGCAGGTTTTTCATAGCCAAGTGGTTGTTGTTTCATTTGGTTGGTATCTGCGTCTGCGATCAGAGTAGCGCGAGATATATTCAAGTTATCCGAGATAACAGAAAACAGCAAATTGGCCAGTCTTTGCACTTTGTGTTGGCATCCCTGCACTGTCACTGAATATCGAGTTTCATTTTCTTTGTAGTTAACTAATAGTCTGGTGACCATTTTTATATCATTATTTTATCCCGGCTGTATTTTATATATGTCTTAAAGTACATCCAAATTAGGTTATTTTCAAATCGCCAAGCCTTGGATCCGCTTTCTTTGGGTGCTAGAAGATACAAAAGGTACAAATAAGGTACCTTAAAAATTGAATTTTAACTTGCCGAGTCATACATATTACATTTATTACATTCAGATTAAGCTATTTTCATAGTTATACACGATCATTTTGGGGTCAAGGGGTAAAAGCAGTCCCTAAAAAGTGCCTTTGACATATGTCATGTTCAATTTTTTAAAGAAATTAGAATTTATTCACATTTGTTAAGTGACTTTTTGATTATATGGAAATTTTAATAATTGACAGACGTCAAAAGAACTTTTTAGAGACTGTTTTTACCTCTTGGCCTGCAGAGTACCTCATTTCACCACCTTTTTGGGGCTTCCAGCACCCAAAGGAACCAAATCCAGGACCTGGCTATTTGGAAATAACTTAATCTGAATGCACATTAAGACATATATAAAATACAGCCGGGAGAAAACAATGAACTCAAAATGGTCACCAGCTCTTAGACTATAATGTTATGCGCGTCCATTTCAACTGGTCATTGTGTCCGTTTAAAGCAATTAAACCAAAATTTTATTCTCTTATTGGCCGTACATTTGCATAATATCGTGTTTCTTTTTGCTAACTTTAATTGTGTACCAGCATATAACTTTTTTTCAGTGTTTAACTTTATGTTATTGTAAGCATTATTAGAAAATACATGTATTATAAGAAAAAAAAAACATTTGAACAACAGTTGAAATTAAACCTTAAGCTTAGGTATTCTAGATATGGCTATACATACAGCATATGGGATTATATAGTCGTTCTCCTTTGACTTCCACCTGGCGGTGTAAAATAACCAAACGATGAAATATAAATAGTGACTCTATACCATGGTATAGAGTCTGTGTAAGGCAAGTTACAGACGTTGTTCTTCTATAAAGTCTAAAACCAGTATACCGAATTTTAATCAAACAGATCCAGGAATTACTCGGGGAAGTTTACAAATTAGTCTAAGGAATCGTATGTCGGATTATTTAATTCCTGGATAAAATTTGGTTCCGTTATGGGTACTGTTTCTATATTAAAAAAATTTAATTCATCCACATAAAATAACATGTTCAATAGGAATATGTTATTATGAGGGATGTTATGAAATAACTTTTTGTGGCGTGTGTCGTAGTCAGTCTTATACTCATATCTAAAGATAAGAGTATACTCTTGCTCTTGCGAAGTTGCTCCATAAATTCTGATAAAGACTAAACTAGCTAATGTAATAAAAGAAATTTCGGATAGTAGATAGTATTAAGGAGTAGACTCATCCTGCTTCAATATATCATAGTTAAAGTATAAATGAAATTACATCATTTCTGGTAAAAGCATGCAATATTGCAAAAGAGAAAAATAATAATGGCAAATCCAATAAACAGCAAATCACCCCTACTACAGTGCGCTGCATACGTTGAAGTTCCCGACCTATAATTTAATATGGACGCCAGATATGCCTTTTTCCACGTATACACAACGAAAAAAAATATGCTTCAATTATATATACTTTTGACTTACAGCGTGTATAAAAATATTTAGGTGGATAGCGCGGTTTAACAGCGATTATAAGGCCCAGTTTATCAGTGTACAGTTAAACCTTTATCTAAAAGATAAAGTCTCAGTTAAGAGCAAAGGAATGATATATTCAATATGCAATAAAATAGTTGTCCCATTCAAGGAAGCGAAATTAATCCCATTCAAAAATACTAACAATTTGTCAAAAACCCAGCCACCTAAACTTTGCCACTTTTTATTATTTTTTTTACTGCATATCTAGGGCGAGCTAAGCATGGTAACAAAAATGAAAAATTAAGAACATTGCTAAATTATATCACAGTTATAGTTATAGTTGTAGTTGTTGTATTATTGATCTAGTTTATTTACCGATTGTTAATTTTTCTGAATACTGTAACTTACTTTAAACTAGATTAGTAATACAACTTAACAAGAACTCAAAGTATACCATACTATAAGTGTGATATGCTTTACCAAATGTTACAGTAATTTTTACTATAACATGCTGGTATTAATAAATACATATTGATTGGAGATCCAAATGTACCAGTATGGTTTCTATGTTAGTATGACAACATTTTGTATACAATACACACATTGCAGTATTTAATATCACAAGTAAAGTATTAAATATCGATGGTGGAGATATAAATAACAAATATGTATTTACAAATAAAATTTAGTATTAAAATTACAACGACATTTTGTTGATTGTATAAAAAAATATTTTTGTGATTTTTTTCAGTGTCAAGGATTCCTTGTTCGCGTATAGTTTAGTAGTGCTCCGATCTTGTGCTGTCACAGCTATAAATAACACTGTCTAAATGTTATTTTTGGGAAAGCTAACGACATTCCTGCTGGAAAGTCGTTATCAGACACCCCGGCCCTGCAATATCAGGAGCTGTCAACGCGGGATTCCAGTTCTGGAATGCTAGCTAGGATGTTACTACCATCGGATA
Organism: Brachypterus glaber; assembly: GCA_958510825.1. NCBI lineage: Eukaryota > Metazoa > Arthropoda > Insecta > Coleoptera > Kateretidae > Brachypterus > Brachypterus glaber. The sequence goes on from OY294049.1 coordinate 35,510,606, forward strand.
AACTCTCTAACCCCAACCATCCCTCTGAGTTCTGTCGTTCTCTGCAACAACGCAGTATTATAAACCAAATTTATTTTTACTAAAAAGAGCATTTTTTTGCCAGTCAGAGGTGAAGTATTGTGGTACAGCGTAGACTAATTAATTAAAGCCCTATGTAGATATAGAACCTTAAAATCTGTTTACTTCGCAAATTACAGTTCCCTGTTAAGGTTTGGACTTATTTTTTGGGGTCAATATCCACTATTTAGCGAAGTATTCGTGTCTCAAAAAACGACGATAAAAGCTTTATTTGATATGAGAATTTAAGATTCGTGTATAGGTGTTTTTAAACAAAACAATATTCCTACATTAGCAGCAATTTATGTGTATGAGGTTGTAGTCTTTATGTTACAAAATAATATACAAATAAAATGTAGGTAAAACGCATAACCATTTTACAAGATGTGAAGTCCTCTACCTATTAAAAAAGTAACTTTTACTAGGGTATTAAATATTTCAATTATCTTCCCAATGAAATTAAGGCGATAAAAAGTATAACACTTTTTAAAACGAATTTAAAAAAATATTTAAATAATATTGAACCCTATAGTATAAGGGAGTTCTTAGATTATAAGGTTTCTTAGATTTAGTAAGATATAATTGACACCATTTCTTTAAAATATATGGTATTTTAAAGATTTATTGTAAATTCTTTGACATATTCAATTCAATTCAATTCAATTTATTCAATTTATAATATACAATAAAAAATTTACAAAAAATATTATCCGCCTAAACCTTGAGGTTTGTGTTGCGGAAGTATAGAAGGTAGGTATATATTATCATATTTATACATTGACTTTATAAAAACTAAATAAAATTACTATTAATCTTTGGTAATGTGTAGTATTGATAATAACCGCAAAAAAGTTTTTATTAGTTTTTTGTTATATACGTGTGTTTTCAGAATGCAAGTAAAGAAAAAAAAGAAGACTAGATATCGGAGACATTTATTTATATTGTACCCCTTTTTTACGAAATAAAGTAGTACCCTATTCTATTCTATTCTATTCTATTCTATTTTAATTCCTTATAATATAATATAATATAATAATAACACCGGCACACAAAAAAAAATCTCGAGTGCGGCAGACCAGACTAGTCAATTCTTACGTATTTTGGGTTGCTGAATCTGAATCCGAGGTCAGAATTAAAAAGTTGGCATTCACTTTTTTTCTAACCTCAAAAAACATACTTTTTTGGTAAATTTTGTGTTGTAATGAAAAAACTCGAGTTGGTTTAAAAATTCTTACAGTGGATTCCGATGCAGAAGTTTAAATAACATAACAATTGGCTATATGCTTAATGTTAAAAATGGCGGATCCAATATTGCGGACCAAAAATAGCGGTATTTTTTAAATTGATCCGATTCGCTTGAAACTTGGTACTCGAGGGTTTTAGGGGTCGCTGATTATGAACGAAGAGCAACTTTAAAAATCTAATCCGCCATATTGGATCCGCATTTTGAACGCTAACTTTTAAATTCTGACCTCGGATTCAGATTCAGCGTCTTGTTTTAAAACTTTGTTCAATTGCTAGTTAGCCTGTTATTGTTTTGCACATTGGCGGGTTAGCATAGATTTATTAGAAATATACTGTGACATTATGAGACTGTCATATGAGGTCAAAACAGTATGTATTGGCTACAGTTTGCTACTATATTTATATAAGTTTATTTAGTCTATTTTTTAATAAATACTTAGAATGTAGGAAATAATGTTACTAAAAAATCTCTGTTCTTTTTTGGAACGGTTGTTTTCATTTCAAGCCGGTCTCCAGTATTGGAGTCTAATGTTTTTTTTAAGAATTTTTATAAAAGGGTAAATGTATTATTTTTAAATATGTGCATGCCAGGCTGAAAAATCACGACATTCCGTGTGTGAGTCAATTCTTTTTAATTAAAAGAATAATACAAAAAAAAACAACACTGGCAGAATCTGCCAATTTTGTCTGATATCATTATATTATTATTCGGGTAAAAGTATGGAACTTTGAGCAGTTGTCTTACTTATTTTTTGCAGCTATTTGGGGCTCAAAAAATTTTAGTATATTAATCCAAAGAAAAAGAAAAAAACTTAATATTATTAAGTTTAAGAGATCGTATGATATATGTTTTCTTTAATATTATCCACCGCTGCTTAATAAAAAAACTTTATATCCTGCTACCTACTTTTATTCTTTTACTCCTGCATTTCAGGATATTATAATTGCAAACCATAAATCAGCACCACAATTCTAAAGTGTCAAATTAAATAAGAAACTCCACTGAGTTTCACCAAAATAAATATTTACCAACTTTACCGTATTTTTATGAAAATAAATTTACTTAGTGTCATTTACTTATAAGTATGTCATAACATACTTGTAAGTAAACATATTATTGTTATAACATATTTGTAACACCTGTATTTAAGTTAAATTTAGACGAACCCTTTAAAAGTACCTATTTATTTCACTTAAACTATTATTAGCTGTATTAATTTATTATTCCATCAATCTATTTTCCAATCATCGTACAGAGTGATATTTGTAGACTGACAGTTTCGGGCTGCTGGTCCTCTTTAGTACCAAGAGTCAACTCTGCACGCTGATTAAGAAAACGTTTTTAGACTTTATTCGCAATAGGAATATAATCATTAGATTTATGTAGACTTGTGCGCCATCTATTGCTAGATGTAGACAACTACTCATACCTCTCCTAGTCTGGAGACTTTCAATGGTAGCAAGTTGAAGACTTGTGTGTCTTAAGCACATAGTACCAGTAACGTGTGGTTAGACGTAGAATTAAAAAGGTCAGAAATTTTTAATTTTAAACAAAATTGATTGAAAAATAGATTGATGGAATAATAAATTAATATTTTTATAATTTTGTTTAAAATTCAAAATTTCTGTCCTTATTATTAGCTGTGTAATTAGCTCATATAAGTAGCTCGAACTCATAGAGGCAATACAATATGTGGAATATAAAATAAAACAATATCACATAATTGTGATAACTTAAAAACCAATGAAGATAGAACTAGAATTTAAAAAACAAGTTACTTAAAGGCATAGTGAGTGATTTAATTTAAACAAACCATAGAAAAAATGTTATCTCTCCAAAATATAAATTTAATGTCTATTAAACAAACATTACAGCGACAATTGTTTCGACTTTTTTAACATAAAGTCATTTTCAAGCTACAAATAATGAAAAATTAGGTTGAAAATGGTACAATTCCTTTTAGAAAAACTTACTTTTTAAATTTATAAATAAAATAACTTGAGAACACATTATTAGAAGTTATTTTGTTTATAAATTTAAAAAGTAAGTTTTTCTAAAAGGAATTGTACCATTTTCAACCTAATTTTTCATTATTTGTAGCTTGAAAATGACTTTATGTTAAAAAAGTCGAAACAATTGTCGCTGTAATGTTTGTTTAATAGACAATAAATTTATATTTTGGAGAGATAACATTTTTTCTATGGTTTATTTAAATCAGCTCCAATATGAGTAAGGATCAAGAATTTCTTAATTTGATTTAATTTAATTTGAAAAAGGAAATCCAAAAATTATATTTTCTTAACAAATTTTGCATTAGAAAGTAAGGAAGTTCATATTTCATACGCTATACAATTGATTACAATTTTAATTAATATGTTTAATAAAATTATTTACATGTCTGCAAGTTCTGATGTGTCTGGAAAATGCGGAATTTTTGGATTTTCTTATTCCCTCTGTCTATTAGAAGTTTTTTAATATATATATTTTTTTATTTCGACGTGAAAGTGCGTAAACCTTGAAAATTCTAATCAAAATTGCAAAAAGGTCTGGCTACACCCTGCACCCTTTACTGTTAAAAAGCTAAGCCATAATAGGCTATAAATAGATCATAAAAAATACTGTGTCCGTCCCTGGCTCAGCCCCCCCAAGAAAAATCCTGAGTGTACTTTTCGGAAAGTATCTTTCTTGAATTCGTCACGTTTCTAAAAATTCGCTCATGTTAAATTAGTAAATTTCAGTACACGTTATGTAATGTAGTTATTTATGGTACTAGTGGGTAAAGTAAGATATTGCCCATGAGAAAACCTGCGATGTGTCAGCCAAGCAGGTTAATTTTCGAGAGGGCAATATCGGTTTACCCATGAGTGCCATACAAGGTTTTATCCAATAAATAGCTTAGGAATTCATATTTTTATTAAAAAATTTAATGATATTTACAAGAAAATAATTTGACAAGTGACAGTTGAGTGGGTAAAATAAATAATTATCCACTCAATAAAGTAAAAGCCACGCGGGGGTTATTATTGAGTTTATCTATTTAAAATAAAGCTGGTAATTGTCTTATTATCTGTATGTATTGGATAAACTATTTTATCCTTCTAGTGAGGTTAGGGTACTGATGCTCATTACTAATAAAAACTAAAGTTTTATAATCGAAACTGGATAATGAATTTAAAACAATTTCGAGGCAGTAAGAAAATATGAAAATGAAAATTAATGTGAACTTAGCCTTTGGGTCGTATATGTTAATCGTCTCGCAGGTGCAATAATAATTAAGAAAAGCTGTATAGCGGCGAAATAGAAGGCAATTTAAAGGGAGTTAATGCTTCGGCCGAGTTTGGTATACACACACCCAAAAAAAGATAATTTAGATTTTACAAAATGACAAAATGATCCACATTTAAGTTTTGTAAAAATAAGGCTAAAAGATATAATATTTTAGAAAGAAAAGGTAATTTTTCTACTACTGCTTTAGAATGTAAGCAAATACACACACATTTCAAACACAGAATGAATCCATTCTAGCTCTAGATATGGTATGAATATTCCGTATCAAGTGTTAGAATGAGCACATGTAGTGCCATCTCCTGTTTATAACAGTAAAGAAAACTGTAGCAAAATTAGCAAAAATATATATATATTTTACCATGAAATATTGAATAATTTATTGCAATTTAAAGTTTTGCGTTAAAATTACATAAAGCTTATTAGTTTTTCTTAATATTTGACCAGTTTTTTATCAATTTAGTTCAAAAAATTAAAACTGCTCCATCTATTGTTAAATATTTAAACCTGATTTATGTCACAACAATCTGACATAACCTTCAATTTTTGCATTATATGTGCTAAAATTAAATAAAAATCTTTTTTAACTATTGATTTGATAAAATAATTAAATAACACTAATTGCTTTATTTAAAAATATGTATTTTGTTGCATTTACAATGTCACAAAAAACATGGTTTTTAACCTTGTCCGCAGTTTAAAGCTATGCAGTGTTTCATATTTGCAGTCGAAGAAAAAGTATAGTCTACAACACGTATGGAATAGTCATTCCGCGCTCGCGGGACCGTCATACACGCCTGTCGGCTCGTATGACAAACTTTCCGCTAGCGCTAGCACTAGTTATAGAATATACTATTTCCTGTGAGAACATAGCGAAAAAATACATATAATTTCATTTCATTTCATGGCTTTTTAGCTACGTTCTACTTCTCAATCCGAAAAATTTGAAAATTATTGCAATGACATTTATTGTTAAAATGGAAAAACAAAATCATTTCGGTTTCATGACATCTTTAAAAAGCACTAGTGTTGCAATGTGAAGAATAATTAACCGAAATATATGCTTAATACTAAGTAAAAAAGTAAAACGTTACAACTATTTTGGATAACATGATACAGATGCAGGAGTAAATCAGTGGTCCTGCAAAATAGGAAGCAAAATAATAAAAAAAGTATTTTTACTTGGATTTAAAAATCTATTTTCTGTGTGTATACGTACGCCGGTTTGCCTTGCCCAGATTACTTATAGGATGATACCTATAAATTAATTAAGCTCTCCTTAAAACAAAGCTAAAACTAATTACACTTACTTTTATAGGTCTATTAGACTGTGAAAATGACGCCACCTCGATCGTAGTTAAATGCAAATGCCCTGTTTTCCTAAATTTTATTTTTCCCAATACTAAGAACAAAAAGAGTTTTCTCTAAAACCGAAGGACTTTAGTAAAAAGGCTACAACCCACGATAGACAGGGACAAAAGTTCTACCCAAAAACGATAGAAGACATACATACACTCCCACTTCCACCCAACCAAACAAATTCTGTATTTGTTCTTTGTTGAACAAATACAATATTTTCTTGGCCGGGCGAAAAGTGTAACTATATACAACCCACGATAGACAGGGACAAAAGTTCTACCCAAAAACGATAGAAGACATACATACACTCCCACTTCCACCCAACCAAACAAATTCTGTATTTGTTCTTTGTTGAACAAATACAATATTTTCTTGGCCGGGCGAAAAGTGTAACTATATTATTTTTATTAAAGAAATTACTGGCGCCATCTAAATTTTAGTAGAATTATCTTATTCTACAGATTCACATTAGCTATGTTCGTTCGTGCCGCTCACTGCTACACTTTCCTGCCAACCAAATAAATACTGTATTTGTTGTATGAAAAACAAATACAGTATTTATTTGGTTGGCTGGAAAGTGTAGCACAAATGAGATAGAGATAGGGTAAACGTCTTTTGTTTCATAATTCTAGTTGTAGATAGCTCCATTACTGGAGCAGTGAAGCTAGATATAAAATTAATAACAAAAAAAAAAAGTCAAAGGCAGATTTAAATACATACAAATTCATTTTTTTGGAGAACTGTGCTAAAATACTATGGTACAATTACGCATCGTAAAACTATTATTTGGTTTTTTATAAAAAAAAAATATTTAGTTTCCTTTGGCGTTATGGTTTCGTTTTTAGTCCTTAGTTTTAACGGAATTGTTTCGTTGGTACGATAAAAACTAATTTTTACCTTTTAATGACACCCGGATATTGCTAACGTTGATTTTTTAGCTGTCGTAACTCGCTTTTTATTAAATTCGTCCCTTATTCAGATGACATATAACTGTTACCAGGGTTTTATTATCCTTTTATATAAAAATACAGTAACTCAGACATTCGTATTATTGCATTTTATAGCGAATAAACTTTTATCGTATTTCACAAATCGTCTGGTATTACATTTCAAAAAATCAAGTCACCATGACGAACCTAATAATATCCACGTTTGAATGTATTTGTATTCAAATAAAGTCGTAATATGAATATAGACTGACACCTTTATCAGTAAAATGGTGGCCTGCCACTTGTAACAACCCTTAGGTACTATTACTTCTGCCATTCAAACTTGCTGGGTCAAAATTTTTTCGATAAAAGTGTTTAACTTTGTTTTTGACTTGCAGATTTTTATTCCAATATTTTACATGGTCCTTCGAGCCAAAATTTGTTTTTAATGAATAAATTAATTTATTCGCTAAAAGTTGACATAGTCCAGTCAAATAATGAGAAATTCCTATGTTAAATTGTAATAAATGTATACGGGCTGATATTTTAAAGGGTAGTAGTGGATAGTAACAGAACACTTCTGTTTTTCACCGGGTAATTTTTGAAAGGGGTGTCCGCTATCATGAATTTTAGGGGTGAGTTGCGTAATATATCTTACGATAAAAATGTATATGATGAATTTTGTTAAGGAGGAAACTTCCAACAATTTTTGTTTGCATATTTTTTTTAATATATTAATAACAATCCAGTTAATTCAAAAATAGCCATGTTGGAGGTGAAATAGTTTTTTCCATTTTTCAGCAAAATTATTCATCGGACGATGAAAGTGGTTTTAAGCAAACTTGTAGCTCTTGAAATTCTCTATGGGTTTCATGCAAAACTACCCTTTAAAATATATTTGACTGGACTAACAGTACTAGTAACGTTTTTATGTGTTTAAAACATATGGGGAACTATTTATTTAATAAATAATGTATTATATTTTATTATAATTAATTAAGTTATAATGTTTGGTCTGTTCAGATTTTATCCAATGGCGAAATATTTAGCAATGGATGTATTTGAAATTCAGGGAAAATCAAATGACATTTATCAGTTGTTTATAAAATTATCCCCCAGTAGAAGAGAAAAAGTGATTATTGCTCTATGTTTAATTATATAATTAATTGATTTCTCGCATTAAAAACATGAAAAACAATGGTACAGTTCATTTCAACAAAACTGGAAAAGTGGGGTTATAAAAAAAATTAAATTGTGAACTATCTTTCATTTGATAAATATTTGTTTACTTGTTAATAAATTTAGTGTCAATATTGTTATTGCCACATCAATGTCAAAGTCAAAAAATGTTGGTGTATATAGGGAAAATCAAATGACATTTATCAGTTGTTTATAAAATTATCCCCCAGTAGAAGAGAAAAAGTGATTATTGCTCTATGTTTAATTATATAATTAATTGATTTCTCGCATTAAAAACATGAAAAACAATGGTACAGTTCATTTCAACAAAACTGGAAAAGTGGGGTTATAAAAAAAATTAAATTGTGAACTATCTTTCATTTGATAAATATTTGTTTACTTGTTAATAAATTTAGTGTCAATATTGTTATTGCCACATCAATGTCAAAGTCAAAAAATGTTGGTGTATTTTTTTTAAATTGGGAGAGATAAAGCAGAAAAACAAGAATACTCGAAGAATACTGGTGTAAAACCCATAATTATAATTTTTAAATTAAGGAACTAGGAGGAATACCTAGTTGTAGGAGACCAATATACTAGTAGTGTTTTTTTAAAATAAAGGTATTTAAAACAAGTTTATTAGATACAAAATATATTGATAAGGGGATTTAATAACAGACATTTTAGAATAGGGATATTTTAGAGCAGAAATACAGTAATTAACAATAGAGATACGCTTCAAAATCCAAATAGTATTTACTAAACACAAATGCATAGAATAACATATGATTGTTGAAATGGTTAAACTAACCTTATTTTTCAAACAGGCATAACCCCATTTAAATAATCCACATTCACACAACTAAATTTTATGGAAAACATGAAATTTTACTTAACCCCACTTTTCCAGTTTTGTGGAAATCAACTGTAAGTTTTAAAGCTAATGGTGAAAAAAAAAAGAAGTTACTCTAGACTAGGTATTTTGTTTCAGTTTTAAATAGAAGTGCTTTTTCATCTTCTTAACACTTAAATTCTTCATTTCTAGCAAGTCTTTTTGCAGAAACGTATATCGCCACTTTCTCGAAAAATCGACAAAATAGTTGATTTTTTATGGAATTTTAGTCAACAAAGTATAGTTTATTTTTATATGACTTTTACATTCTTATGCAGAACAGAGACATGACATCTTAAACGCAAACTAATTTACGACACAAGAAGAATTTTGAATATTTGCATCCAGGACCGGACCTAACTTTTTGGAAACATTTAAAAATACGCGATCTGAGAAAAATAGAAAAAATTGACTTCCAAAGGAAAGTTTTTAAAAATGTAACTAATGATGGACTACAGCAAGCACAAGCCAAAATTGTAAATTAAAAATAATTTAAATAATTTACAACGAATACAATACGCATTACTAAATAAAATATAGATTTATTATTATTTATCGTATGGCACAATTAATATTAAAAATAATAATAAAAATTATAAGATAATGGTAAATATGTAAAAATAGTGTAAATCATAAACAAATATCTTTTCTTGCGTAGGTAATATTTCCATAATGTCGGTGATAAGTTATTCCTATAATGTTATAGTCGGAAATAGAAACTCTTGACCTTGCTTGTTCTTCGTTTTCTACATGAGACTCTTGAATAAGAAGAAGATCTACATCATTTTCTTTTAAAATTTTTGACAAATATTGACACTTAGCTTTACATATACCCTCAACATTTAATTGAATAATTCGAATTGTTTTACCAATATTTCTCGTAGGAAAAGGATTATCTTGATTTCTATCCATAGAGTTTACCATTAATCAAAAAGCCAGGAGTTCCAGGAGGATAGTCTGGCTGCCAAATGTTTCCAGCTCTTTAGAGTTACCCCGGGTGCACGTGTAACAAATGTTACGGACGCGAGCTGGAATTGCACCCACAAACAACAGAATAAATTAAATTACGTAGTTTTAGGTAAAAAATTGTAAAAAATTGTAAAAGTATTCACGAAACATGTTACATTGATATTTTCTTATGCTTTCATCTAAACTACGGTATTTCTCCAAATTGTAAGATTCTATGGTCTGTTTCATCAAGCAAGAGAGTAAATTAAAAATCGCACAGTGAATATTTTCAAAACAGATTCGAATATTGGATGTGCGAATATACTGCGTAGTTTATTTTATAAAACATATCTATATTCTATACACAAACATATACTATTCAAACCTGTTGTAAAAATATTTACTGGGCGATTTTTAATTTACTCTCTTGCTTGATGAAACAGACCATAGATAGAAATACAGGAAGTGTTTAAAAAAAATCAGTCACAAGATTTGACCCAAACGAACAAATAAAAAGAAAATAAACTAAACAGAAACAGGTAAGAAAGCAGACACAGGTAGATTTAAAGCAAATATAATTCCTTATGCTTTTTTTCTAAGGTTTTATTTAGCGTAAGAGAAGCTAAAAATGGCAAAAAATGATGTCGAAATAAAAATAAAACGCCGCCTTATAAAAAGTTAATATAAAAAGGTTTAAATTGCATTGACAAGTTGGCAATAAATCTAACGTGAGATAATCCTCATATAAAATGACACGAACCCTAATTCTAAACACATTTTATTATTTAAAAATTACCCCCTATTTCCTAACGCGTTTTATGGTACAGATCTACATCCATCTGTAGAATAAATAAAAGACCTATTTCGCCAGGCTAGATGTTTCTTTTTATTACATCTAAAATGTCTTGCTTCATTTGAGACCCACAATGATTCTGTTGACTGTTTTTAGGGGGGTAAAAGTTACTTTTTATTTCCCAACTTTGATACTATCTTCAATCCACCTCCGTGCCTTTTCGTCTAAACCGTTTATGTACCACCTGTTTTTAAAAGCTCTGAACCAACAATACTATAAAATCAATTCTTAAATAAAAGTTAACATGTTATTGGACGACTTATCAGATCAATAAAATTTTCTTTAGTTCTATAAACAAGTCTTTAATTATAAAACCATAATGATTATAAGCAACATCCCAGAAATAGTATCCGTTAAATAATACTTAATAAATATCATAAATGTTACTTAATTTTCATCAAACATTCAGGTACTGTGACTACTTAACTTAAAATGGATAAAAACAAACTGGTCAATATATAAAAACACACATTAAACCTAATATTGATTTTTTTATAAGGAAAACAAAACTGTGGTATCATCTATGAACAATGTTGAACATGATCATGTTAATCATATGAATAATTAAAAAAAAATAGCTTATTTAATAAAAGAAAGAACATTAACGGTTTCAATACTGACCCTTGAGGCATGTCACATTTAATGTTTGGGGAATTAGACATTTCATTTATACTCAAGGGGGGGGGACGATATCTGGGGCCCGGCTGCGAAAATATCCAGTTTAGGGGTCAAGCCTTTTTTTTAGAGGCGAGGGGGCCCTAGAATAAAGTTTCCCCGGGACCCGGGCTGGCTCTGTCCAGTCCTGTTTATATATTTAACTTTATTTTCTATCCTACGCTTTTATGCACCTTTTTCCTGGACTTTTATAGATTTTATCTCAATGATGCGACTTTTCTCATAAAATTTAACTTAAATTATAATAAAAATCTTAGATAGTGTCAGAAATTATTAGTTAAATCAAATATTTGTTAAATAAACATTTTAATATTGACTTAAAATTTTAATGATATATTAAAAATTAAACGTATATGTTATTTTATTTATTTTATGGTTATATTTAAAAATATATTAAAAAAGAACCTAAAACCTAATTTTACCATAAAATTATATGAGGACAATAGTTATTTATGGTACTAGTGGGTAAAAAAAAATTAACCTGCTTGGCTGACGCCTCGCAGGTTAATTTTCTCATGGGCAATATCGGTTTACCCATGAGTGCCATACAAGGTTTTATCCAATAAATAGCTTAGAAATTCATATTTTTATTAAAAATTTTAATGACATTTACAAGAAAATAATTTGACAAGTGACAGTTGAGTGGGTAAAATAAATAATTATCCACTCAATAAAGTAAAAGCCACTCGGGGGTTATTATTGAGTTTATCTATTTAAAATAAAGCTGGTAATTGTCTTATTATCTGTATGTATTGGATAAATATATTTTTCTACCTGCGTATCACTACTTGCATTAATGGCCTTTAAAAAAAAACAAATTTTTTTGAACATCTAATAATATTTTAATCGAAAATGAACCAAACTAATGGCAAACAAATACCCATAACTTGCCAAGAAAACTGTCTTATTAAACAAAAATGCTTTAAGTCAAGGTTTTAACTTATAGAATATATTTCTTTAAATGAAACAAATTGAATCAGTGTTGTTGGATTAAGATATAATTTTTATGTGTGTATGTAATAAAGTTGGGTTTAGGGATTTGAGAATCCATAAGTCAGGGTTTCCAGGATTGGAGAGTTTCATCGCGTTTGCGGTTGGCTGAAATAATTTTAGTTTAGATCTAGTTATCCAATTCCACACTCGAAACGACTACCATAAGTTTTATTTAAATTTATTTTATGGTACCCACAATAAATTCACACATTGCATTGTTAGAAAAGCCCAAGAAATGTACGAAAGACTATGAGATTTATAATGCTATACTTTTCGTGGTATACCCTTTGAATTTTGGAGCTCAAGGAACGAATTTTATTCCATTCTCAAACTTACATTTAACTGTTTATCGAATGCACAAAAAACATGATAGAAAAATTCAAAATATGTAAAAAATACAGTTTTCTGTAATATGAAACATAAACACGTAAAAGGGGTTTTCCACCCTTGGATTTCATGAAAAACCACTCCCCACAAAGAAGGTTAAACTACCTCCAAGCATCAAAAAAAGTAGTAGTATCTCAAGAAAAATCTTATTAAAAGGATCCAGCCAGTTATGTTTAATAAAATGTGAGAAGGTTTAAAGTATAAAATTCAATTCAAGTACCCATAGTTAACCTTTTGTTTAAGGGGATGTTTAGTTTCTAGAATAATAAATCTTGCTTTTTGTACAAGTTCATGAACAGACAAAAATTTTGAGCACTTGTACATTAAATTTTATCAATTCCAATCGAAGTTATAGGTGTTGGAAAAACAGGATAAAAATCCCCTCTTTTTTTCGGTCACTCTTTACTTAAAGATGGCCCTTAAATAATATTCATTTGGATTAAGATATTATTTTTAAATGTGTATTTTAACTTTAAATAAAAATTAAATAAAAGTTTTCTAGCTCTGGTTCCGGGAAGAGTTTACTAAGTATAAAGTTCAATTTATTTCTCTGCACCTTTCGAGCAAAAAAAAACTCGTTTTCGAAAATCTGACCCTTGGGATTTGTGACACAAGAAGATCATACATCATCTGTATCACGATAATGCATGCACACATACAGCCTATGCTTTCCTCGCTTATGTCTACACTTTCCCTATACGATAATTTAAACAAAATTTACTGCCATTTGCGGAAAAAGGACAACTTACTTTTTGACGTTAGATATTAGGCCAAGCACCAGAAATTTTAATAAGAAAACAATTTTGAACCGTTTTTGTAGAACATTTTTGGGGAACAAAACATAAAATACTCACTTTGTGAGACAAGCGGGGGTTCTGTTTGTCAGTCTCTCTGTCTGTCGGTCTGCCGGTCTGTCTGTTTGTTTGTATATAAAAGACTATAACTTTGAACGTTGCATAAATGGTTAAAATTGGGAAAGGATTAGGGGGATTAGGGGACAAAAAATTGGTTTTATTATTTTACAAAGTTCTTTACATCAAGAAAAAGCACTAGTAACAATTTTTATCAAGTCTTGAGCAAGTCTGGCTCAAGATTCTTGATCAAGTAACTGCATCCAGATTTTGACAATTCTGGCGCAAGATACTGTCAACAAATTCTTGCTCAAGAATTGTCAAAGAATGGCTACAGATACTTCGTCAAGATTCTTGGACTTGTAGCAAGAAAAATTGAGAAGAAATCGAAAAGTGATCTTTATCATGATCAAATCGTACTTTTTAGAGTAGGTCAAGATTCTTGACCAAGAATCTTGTCAAGTTGCTTGTCAAATTGCTTGCTACAGATTTGACGAACCGACTTGACAAAGTATTGCTAAACGCTCTGCTTCCAGAATCTTGCTAAAGTCTTGCTTAAGTCTGGATACAGAATCTTGATTAATTCTCTTGCTCAAAAAGTATCCAATTCTTTACAAAGAACTTTGTCAAGTACTCTGGTCAAGAAACTTGTTAAGTTCAATGTTACTAGGGAGCTTCTTTAATTGTGAGATGCCTAAGTGGATACCTATACAAAATAAAAAGTTTTCTTGTTTTTCTATTGGCAACCAATTTTTCGCTCTGGCGCCTGGTTTACATATATCTGAAATAACTTTTTTCCCTTGTTTTTTAATTTTAATGGTTTGCATTGTATCACATTTCTTTTTACAGCCACTCAATAAGAAAATAAAAAGTTATAATCTACAACATAAATTCCCAAATACATTAAACTAGTGACATTTATGTAAAAACGCAGGATCTGAAAGGATTCTACAACTTTTTATTTATTACATCGGCACTTAGTAGCACTGAGTGCCGATGTATTGAAATCTTCGCCGAGAAGTCAAAATCTTTGACCATGGTTTTTTTCATATTTTTGAGTCGATATCAGTAAAAAAATTTTTTTTTCGTCCGTCTGTCTGTCTATAAACTCGATAACTTCATTTTTACATGAGATATCGACAAGCGGTTTTTTGTATATTTTTTCTTATCGTATTTCAAAGAGCTGATTAGATTTTGGGGGTAAACTCCTATTTTTAGCTTTTTTATGGTTATAATTAAGGCAATTATTATTGTATTTTATTAATTTTGCACTTATATGAAAGTTAATTTTAAATTGGTCAAAAATTGTTACAAACTATTTTTTCCTAAAATGCACTGTTGTCGAGATATTGGCGTTTAAAGCAGTAAAAGGTTTCTCACTTATTTATTTTAAAAAATTATATTTTAAATGAAAGCTGTTTTTAAGCCGTTTAAAAAATGTTATATACAGTTTTTTGCCAGAATATAACGTTTTGGAGATACAGACTTTCAAACTTTAATAAATTATGCAGGTGTATTAATGGTTGCCTATTTACGTGATCACACAACTTTCCTTTTCTTAACGTTTTAAATTAGTGTCTAGTGGAGATGTTTTGACAAGGTGCTTGCAACTGTTCAGCTGGTTTATTTTGTAGTAAGGACAAGAAAGTGTATATTTCGTTTGGGTTTTTATTCCACAGTAATTTACTTGAAATATTTGAAAAAACTTACATTAGGCACATTAGATACATTAGGTTTTATCAATAAAGGCTACTTTCGATATACACGGTGTCTTTAAAATAGGGTCCGAAATTTTAACGCTTTAGTTTGCCCCTTTTAAAATTAAACCATACAGGGTGTATTTGAAATAGGGTCTGAAATTTTAAAGGGTGACTCTACATCATAAATTATGACAAAAAGTTCGTAAACATATGTCTTAAAATGCGTCGTAAGGGAGCCAAGCCCCTTTTTTAATTTAATAACTCAGGAATCCTTTGAGATGTAGCAGAGAGGTTTTGCATGTGAACTAATCAATAAGGCCCATCTTTGAATGTTGTTTTCATTTACTTATTTGAACCATCGGTGTGCGAAACGGGGGCGCATTATCAGTTTTTTATCCCAAACCTTTTTCGGTGAACTTTTTTGTGATTTTATTTTTGGAATGTAATTTTTCAGGTCAAAATACATAAAAAAGGTACTTTTGTTGTAATACTGTAGGATTAACCGTTTTCGAGAAAAAACTATTTGAAGGTGAAATTTCACGGTTTGAGGATGAAAAATTAAAACTAATGTTGAAAACCAAAATTTCAAACCCTATTTCAAATACACCCTCTATGGTTCAATTTAAAGCGTTTGGTTATTTAAATATCATTTGGGTACATCTTTACTTTATTATTTTTTTCCAAAATGACTACTTCACAATTTAATTTTTTTTGAGCTGAAATTTGGCACAGAATTTTATTTAATATTTTCAAGACATAAGTGGGGGCTTAAAATAAAAAAAAAACGTATTTTATGCAATAGCCTAGTGAGCACAGCCTTTATTTATTTATAAAAAATGGTCAAAAAATGGTCGAATAAAATACGATGGATACATTTTGTTAATATAAATTCATGAAATTTTTGTGGTTTTATTTAGTTCGATTATGTAATTGACTGTTTAATCCACCGTATCAGTCACCGTGTGACGTGATGCTAATACATTTACGATTATTAATTCAAAATACAACAAAAAACGCTCAAATTTAATCAAAACCGAATCTAATTTAGGTACATTTCAAACCTTTTAAAGCCACAATGTTGAATAGTAGTAAAAACAACTGAAATAAAATTTATTTACTTAATTATTTTGGTTTTTCGTTGAATTATGCCCAGAAAAATTATTCTACCTTCATTAGGGTAATGCAAAAAAACACATTTTGCATACCAAATTTCAGCTTACTTGAACATTTTTTGACTCCCGTTCAACTCAGTTATAAATATGGGGTATTTGTATTGTTTAATTTCTTACATTATTACAGTTTTAAAGACAATACAAGCCGTGAAGATATGTAATGGTAAGCATAAATAAATTTGTATGTTTGACAAAAAAATGACTAATTTTCAAATGTCATCAGATAAACAATCAATCATTGAACGTCGAATATTTTACTTTTTGCAGTAGTATAAAAAGTTATTTTATCTAATACATACAGATAATGAGACAATTACCAGCTTTATTTTAAATAGATAAACTCGATAATAACCCCCGCGTGGCTTTTACTTTATTGAGTGGATAATTATTTATTTTACCCAATCAACTGTCACTTGTCAAATTATTTTCTTGTAAATGTCATTAAAATTTTTAATAAAAATATGGATTTCTAAGCTATTTATTGGATAAAACCTTGTATGACACTCATGGGTAAACGGATATTGCCCTCTCGAAAATTAACCTGCTTGGCTGACGCCTCGCAGGTTAATTTTTTCTTACTTTACCCCCTAGTACCATAAATAACTATTTTTTGTAGTTTTATTGTACAAAAAGTGGTGACAATCGAATAAAAATGTATCCTATGGCCACCGTAGTATAGTGACTGTATCAACGATCCCACCTTCCCCCTACAGAAGATTTTTTCGGGTCCATCGCAGAATAAATGGTCTAATCTGAAGGTGCAATCAATGTGAAATTAACAAATTTGTAACTAAGATAATTTTGCGTGTAATTAAGTGTTGGAAACTCGGAGCGTTTCTTTCGACCGTGACGCCATAAATTAGAGTCTCTACATTTTAGTTTAAATGCATTGTGTGAGGCATTTTGGCTTTTCTCGCTGATTGAGTGAGCTAAACAGGTGGGACGTAATGATTTGTGTTCGCCGAAATCAGTTCCACACAATACCTAAAGTCCAGTGGCTTTGTCAGAAAAAAAAATGATTCTCTTGGGTCAAAATTATGACTTGGACCCAATATGTAAAATCATATGAAGTATGGGTGAACTTAAAAATATATGTATGTGCAAACAAATACTTTTTTTCCTTCTTTTTTCTTCTTTTTCTTCTTCTCCTTCTTCTTCTTTTTTCTCCTTATTATTTTTCTTCTTTTATGTTATTTATTTACAACAATGAAGCTGCAGCCTTTATTAGGATTACTTTTTAAAACTGGTAAAGTATAATTAAAAGTAATTTGCAATTTATTATATTGTCAAACATTCTACAGAAAGATTTTAAGAACAAACTAAACTAAACCTACCTGAACCCTGGACTTTGTGACAGTAAATCTATCATCTTTATCCAGAAAAACATCTTTAAATAAATACATAATACAAAAATTCTATTTAAAAAAATGGCATAAATATATCAACAAAAACCACTTGATTAAAGTAGATCAGCACAGATCTGACAGAACTTGATGTACGGGCGAATTTAAGAAAATTTAAGCATTGACAATCTTTCTAGTTTTAGAAAAATGTTAACCGTTTTTTTCCGAAAACATCAATAATATCTATATATCTAAAATCTTTTATAGCATTGTACATTGTTTCACATTAGAGCGCCTTCGCCATAATTGCAAATCAATGTTTGTTAATGTCTTCGACAATGCCTAATCATAAAATACACACCCTGTATCATTTACTTACGTTATTTTTTTAAAAGACAATAGAAACATTCCTTTCAGTTTTAATAAGACTTATGCTTTCAAAAACATTCATTATCAAACATTATCTTTTATATTTAGTAAATAAAATATGTCTTAAAATGAGCATAAAAATGCTTAAATCGCTTCTTTATATGTTTACATTTAACTTGAATTTCAAGAAAAAAATACCTTTATTTTGTGTTTTAAATGGAAACAGTAAAAATTGCACTTTCTGATGTCCTTAATATGATCGTACTCTGTATAATAATGCCATATAAAATTTTAATGGCATATAAAAATTCGTATTTAAGAGGGGCTTATCTGCAATAAATAAGCAACCCTTCATATTACGTTCCTATATGGAGTGTTTAAAATTGCCGTAGCTTTTATAAATTAGAATCACACACTAACTTTTGACATACGGTATTCATGCAAAACATGTTTTGGAATTGTGTGACCAGGGGCGTGCAATCATATTTTATGACCTGCTTTACAGCGTTTGAACCCCTCAAAAAATTAGGAACCTTAATTTGAAAAAAAAGCGATTAAATAAATTTATTAGGTTCAGTTCAATCACATTCAAAAAAACATATGTTTAGACCAACAATACTGTTATAAAGAAATTTCACTGCTCTACTACAGAATTTTCACAATCAATGAGAAAATCCCTACCAAAATGTCATATAGCTGCTATTTCACGCTTTTTTGCGATCATCAGTGAGCATATATTGGTATGGTGGTTCGCACCGACTGTTGAAAATTTAACATACTTATCAAAAATAAGTATAACTGTATCGAGAGCGTACAAATTGGTGGCGCCATCTAATGTTTGCACAAGAGTACTACACATTACTGTTATATGGGTAATTTAAGCATATGGTGTAGTCATTGAATACCATTCAATCCAACTTAAATTCTTATTTAACAGTACCGTTTACAGTACCCCCACCGCACTTGAAGTCCTACTGGACCTGCCTCCATTACATTTGGTGGCAAAAACAGAGGGACTTATGGCAGCGTACAGACTAAGAATTAATGGCTTGGTAGACCGCCATAGTGGGTTAGAAGACACCAAAATCTTTGAGAAAATTGACAATACAGACATACTATCCATGAAAACAGATAGGATTGCTATAGTCTATGATTTCAGGCAACCGGCAAAGGCTGAAATACCTAGCCGGGATGCATGGAAATATGGACTATACCCTAAAATATTAAAAGGTAGGTACCCCATCTTCACGCCACTGGAAAAACATGTTTTAAAATTGTATAATGAGCAGTTTCATATACTAGGGACATACCGTTCGAATACTTTTAATATTTGTGGTCAAAAGATCCAGTCAGGTAGGTCTGGGGGAGCCACAGTTTCGGAACTGGAATTCCACTATTGCCAAGAAAGTATTCCAAATATTTTATTATGGTCAGCAGTATTTTTAAATCGACTTTTTTATGTTTAATTAAATTTTTAACAGTTGACAATGAAATTTTAAAATGAGGAATTTTTACCTTTCTTAAAAGAGGACGATAAAGGCCTAAAAAATATAAACACTTTTACAGCTTTTGCCCATTAGTCCAAAGTCCAAACCAAATGCGACAACTAGCCCCAGCGGTAAATTTTACGTTACGTATCAAGTACTTTCTAATTATCGAATAAACACTCCTAAATGACAATATCAACAAATAATATACACCTTAAACTATTAATATTCATATAATTTTCTTATCTTAATATTTTAAATCAGAATAAGAAAAAATATTTACCACAAAAAAATTACTGGACGCTTGATGCTTGATGCTTTTTTAACTACTCCTTTTAAGTTTACAAATGATAGATAGCATTTTTGTAACGCAGAGGTTAGTCTAGGTTCTGTGCAGAAACTATTTTACTTTATCAGATACAAGCATTTCGACAACTTAACCCTGCGACAAGTAGCCCCGGTCACCCCTACTTGTTTTATCGCGGTTAATTAAGCAAAAATTTTACTTTATTATTGATATGAAAATGTTTGTGTCTCATTTAATTAAACTCTATCTTGATTTTTTCCCAAAATCGAGCCAAGACGAGAAATCTACCTTCCTCGATTCTCTCAAAACCATAACTGCAGTACCTAAGATATACGCTGACTTTATGTTTATTAAATTAATTCAATAGGTATTTCAGAGACGTTAATATTTTTTATATCTTGTGAATGAACTATTATAGTATAATCCCAACCATTAAATTTATTAATGTGGCATTTGGTTGATACAAAACGTAACCGTGTCCATATTTTGTGAATAAAAAAAAACGACATAACTGAGTTATATGTGCAGTTATATGACAATGTACCACTTTAGTTCAGGAGAGGAGAGGTAGGAGAGGAGAGGGAGGGGATTCTTCCTGGGCCTGTTTAAAGGGGCTTTGTAGGGCCCGAATAGCAATGTATTTTTTTTATATTTTATAGAAGGTCTGGGCGTATTTTTCTCCTGGGCCAGATTTTCGCCTGACGGCCTCGCTTTTGTTTTTTGAATATCTTTAAATCGTAAAAAACTAATAGTCTGACCACAATAACAATTAAAAATGTTTTTATAGAAAATTTTAAATGTTTTTAAAGTTAGGAGCATATGATCAAACTTGTAGCTCTTGAAATTATCTATAAGTTTCATATAATATAAATTTTCATAGGAACTATGGTACGGTTACAGAGGATGCAACTCAACTTTCAGCGCCCACTGTAACTGTAACTGTAACTGTAAATAAAACAATTTCAGCCCCAACATGGCCATTTTGAATATTTATAACTCCATTGTTATTAATATATCAAAAAAATTATTCAAACAAAAATTGTTGGACTTTTTCTACATAACAAAATTGGTTATACGCACTTTTATCGTAAGATGCATATTTAGCGAGATAACCGCACTCGCCCCTAAAATCACCCAGTGAAAAACTAACATTTACTTACTATCCACTACTACCCTTTAAAATATGAACCCGTATACATTTAATGCAATTTAACATGGGAATTTCTCTTTATTTGACTGGACTAATTTTATTTTATATAAACTAAGATAAAAATGTTTGAAACAAACTTATTTTTACCTGCATTTATAGCGGATACGAAATGAATAACCAAACCATTAAGATAAACTCGTCACTTACTGAAAAAGAAAAATATAAAATAAAACCACAAAGAGTATTTTTTGAGACTTCTTCCCAAAATTGATTTTTTAAGATACGTGGTTTCAAAACTTACAAGTCGATATACAGTTGTAAATAAAATATCTTGTTGTATAAACTAAGGGGACTTTTTAACTCGACATATCACAGATATTGTTCTAAATTTTGGATACCTGACTCGATCTCTTTTTCGGATTAATTCAATATTATAATATCGAGATTCGGGGCTCAGCGCATTGTGTTCTTTATCCCAAACTTTGATACGGCCCAAAGATGACATAAATCTGAAAGCCATCCATTCTTCTATTATGTTAAAATGATGGAGGGCCGCCGAGCGACCACATCCAGAAGAACGTCTTTTTATTCATCCGCCGCCCATAAATATATCGTATAATGGTTAGTCTCTATTCGTCCTCGAAGAATTCCAAAATCCTACACAGAAAAAGTTTTGTTTGTATAGAAGTTTACTACAACTGCAGAATCTTCAAACCTCCTTTTCCATACTATTTACGTAAGCGCTAGAATAGTATAATACGGTAGTTTCATGAAAAAATCTCCGTCTGTCGTTGGTCCGTCCGTCTGTCACGATTTTTGTGAACACGATAGCTCCAGAACGAATCATCCGATCGACTCAAAATTTTTAGAAAAAATCAAGTTCTTTGAGGGGAAGATCCCTATTGTTTTTGAAAGTAATCCCCCAAAAAACAAAAAAGTTATGGGGAATTAAAAAACTAGAAGTTTTAATTTTTTGGAGTTTTTTTTATTTATTTTTAATATTTGGGAAAATGCATATACCATTTACTGTGAATAGTATATAATGGTATGCGCCGCAGTACATATCTCCAATACTTGTTTTATTTTCTCCTAAAAAAAGGGATTGTGACGGAAACAATATTTTTTGCTTTTAAAAATACTCTTATTTTTTCATAGTTTGTGGAGAAATAATAAAAAATTATAATAATTTTCTTGGCTGTGGGCAAAGGGATCCCGGGACACGATACCTTTCATACCTTGGATGATAAAACTTTTAGCCTAAAAGATTAAATTAAATGTTAACTTTTAGCCTAAAAGGTTAACTATTTTACTAGAGCTTGTTTATATGAATATCTAGTCAAGGACTGAATATGGATAATAAAGGGGTTTTAGATTTTAAGCTTTCACGGCCATTAAGATATAAAGAACTTTCACTTTCGGGTTCAATATAAGAAAGAAACAAATTTCCTTATCGGCAGTAGCCGAACATGTACATGAAACAGGTCATAAAATCAATTTGTCTGAAACAAAACAAATATTAACAGAAAACAGAAAAATGCCAAGGAAGATACGGGAATCGATAGAAATCATCAAGCATCCTAACAATATCAATCGGGACACTGGTTACCACTTACCTGCAATATGGAAGTCTTTGATAGGAAAAACCTCGTCACGGGTGAATAACCACAACTCATCATAAATAGTGACACAAGTTGATTCGAAACTTAGTTTCAGATTAATCCCTGAAGATGTCTCTAGTAGTAAGAGACGAAACGTCGGAAAGTGAAAATCCATTAACACGGTCTAAACCCGAAAGTGAAAGTTCTTTATAATAAAGGGGTTATCAAGGGGGACTTTGAAGGGTTATTGCATCTAAAAGGATTACAGTGAACCAAAATTTTATGTGATATCAATAAATATTACATTGATTTTGCACCGATGTTCGTTTTTAATTGTGACAAAGAAAATGTTATTATATCAATGCTTAAAATTGGTTGTCTAAATGTAAAATTTATTTAAATAATAAAATTCGTTAATATAATAATTTATACGTAAAGGCAAAAAATTTTAGGCATAGATACAATAACAGTGCTCATCGGTCCAATTTTTTTTAGTGTAATAATGTTTTTTTTTGTAAAAACAAAAATTCTTGGAATTAAGTACCTACTACTTACAATTTTCCCAATTGTTAACACTAAACTAGGTTAGTTTGACATTTCATTATATTAATTATTTGTTAGTTTAGTGTTAAGAATTTGGTAAACCATGCAAAACAGATTAAAAAAAAGAAGATACCTAATAAAAAATCTAAAGTTTTTAGTCCTATGACTATTATGACAGCTGTCACGTATAAAGATACTTACTTACTTACTATTCAAAAGAGTTCTTATGTTTTTTCATGTTAATATGTCCAAACAGTTTTAAAATAAAGAATTTAAGTTAGTTATTTCTATATATAAGGATAAAAATGGCTAACTTCAATTTTTTACTCTTTACTTCAAACATTTTTTTCTGTGTATTTGCGCTCAAAGAATATAGTTCCCCCTTAATATAACCCCCCATCTCCCTTCATTGCCCTGTCGTTTTCACACCGTAACGATAAATTATACTTCTATCATTTTATCCACTGTTATGTTAATCTTAGTGCACGGTCTAATCTCAATTCGTGAAGATGACCCTTCGGGTTGACAAATTCACTGTGACGAATTGTTATTGCATGTTTAACACCAGTTTTTCATTGCACATACCATAAACATATGTGGTCAAAAATAAAGCATAACGTTTATACATAGTACATACATATTATTTTCAATAAAAATTATGTTTATGGACTGCAGTACTGTAAAATGTGGAGTTTAGCTGCAATATCTTGCAGAATGGACTGCCGCCTATTTAGATTAGATAAAGAGAGAAGTTCTACAGAAAGAGATAAAAGTATAATTATTATTGTTTTAAAATAAAGTTATGCATATTTTAGGTAAAAATAACATTTTAGATTATATTTTAAATTACATGAAGGTAAGATATTTGTTTTTTTTTAAGTAAAAACCATTTTTTTTTAAATTTTTATAACACATCTATGTGTAGAGTAGTTCTAAAATTTCCTAGGGAACTTATGATCTACTCCTTAATTTGACAGTCATTGATAATACCCCGTTGTGTGTGAAGATTATGTACTTGTTTTTGTACTTAATAGGCTGTTTTAGGTATTCTTTAATAATTTTGCATATCATTTGGACATTTTTTGTCGCACTGTGATAAAATCCAAATATAATATTTTTAGGGAATTTTCTTTTTAGGTTGGTATTGAAGACCTAAATTTATGTTGCCTAACGTATTGGACTGCTGTCCATTGTATTTATATTTTATAATTTATTTAATTTTATTACAAACGAAGACTTAATGAAAGTACATATACAAATTCTAAAAATAGAAAATAAATCATTAAATTTTAATAAAATTAAATTAGATCCCCCCTTTATTCTTACTAAAACATAATTTGTAATTTTTTGACTCCATCTTTCCGAAATATATCATCATTGCAAGTTCATATAGTTACCCTTAGCAAATTGTAATTGAATAAAAGTACATTTTCTAATCCAACCCTTTCTTAAGGCACTTTCTAATTAATTATGAAGATTTGTGTGCTATAAAATAATTAGAACGAAGAGGAATGATATTTTATTATGTTACTCCTCGCAAAAATTCAGTTAGAAGAGTATTTTGATCGAAACAGATATTTTTTTTATTCGATTGATTCTAAAAGCTACACTTTTTTTTATGTTTTGCGGGCGAAAAGTTGGACTTTGTGGTCGCTAACTAAAACTTGTTATCATAAAGCATTTTTTTAAAAAAGATGCTTTACCTTTACTGTAATATCTATAAAGAAATATGACCTTTTGTTCACTTATGGTCTTCAAATATATGTTCTTTTTGACAAGATTATAATATTTTATAAAAATAAAACTTCTTCTATGCCATAACCTTAAAACAAGGGTAACGGGATTCACAAAATTTGAATTGTAAAATCAATTTTAATATTTATAATATTTAAATATAATTATAAAACGGTTTGAAAAGTATTAATATTTTCATAACAAACACATTTTAATACAAATTAATCGAAACAGTAAGCTAATTTGAAAATGAAACCGCAGACAAAAAAAAGAATTCAATTGTTTTTTTAGCGATTTGATTGGATAGCAGTATTTTTATAATTTTTTATAATTAGTAACAATCGAATAAAAAACATTGTATAATAACAGGGCGAAAAGTTAAATTTAGATTTCGTAGGTTTATTACCCTCGGCTGGCCCTCGGCTTTTAAAAACCTACTCAATCAAAAAATGTAACTTTTCGCCCTTGTATTATAAATAACTTTCTTTGGTAATCAAGTTTTTTTTTCCTAAAAAGTAGAGAATGAAAAGGTCTGTCGGTCTCACTGTCTCCACGTTAACTTAAAAACGCTTTAAACTAAAGACTAAAAAATTATACATGTTTATATTATTCTGGACAAGATTTTATTTGAGCAAAATCTGTTGGGAGGAGGGATGGTCAAAGGGGGTTAAATTTTTGTTCTGGCCATAGCTTTTTTTTTATTATTCTCAATAGCAAAAAAAATAAAAATTGAAAACAAGTGAAAAAAATAAACTCATGAGGAGTAGGTACAATAAATTGGAAATTATAAAAATGGTTTTGCTATAAATAAAATCAATTTTTTTGGAAAAAATATAAAATAATCTAATACGGAAACTCTTCGCCGAAGGGTATACACTATAACATCCGAAGCAATACATATCGTCAAGACTTGTTTCAGAATTGCAGAGGCTTTTCTCGTGCACAACGAAAGGGGTGTACAGTAGGGAAAAGCAAAGACAAACATGTTAATTGCAAGAAAATGTCAGGGAGGAAGACAGATGGCGATCACAGGTGCTGCAATTTCACTCCTTACCTAAAGCCCCCCAGTTTCTGCCGAAAATGCGCGTTGCATTAGATGGGAGCGAAAATTATTTATGGTTATATAACCGGTTTGGAATATCCGTCCAACCAGAAGTGTAGAGGAAATGCGCCTAATTTCGGATGGTTTCCAAATTTCGGATAGTGGTGTATTTAAGATACTGTCTGCAAAGGTAAACAGAAACCTACTTTTATGTGAAGCCAAAAGTCAAACTAAATCCGTCCTGTAATATGATAACGGTAGAGCTTCTCCCCTTTAAATGGCAGCACAAATCGTTTATATTGCAAATGGCAGTTTTGTGCTCAGTTGCATTATTATGCTTGTTTATTTTATAAATAATCGTTATAAAAGTTCGTGATTCTGTCTTGGGTAAGTTATGATGTTAGTTAAGTTGATCCACTATTCATAATTAAGCAATTTGAAAACGTAAACATTCTACAAATTTCTAATTTAAAAAGCAGAAAGTTTCCTAATTTCGGATAGACCATTTTTGTGCATTTGATTCCCAATTTCGGATATCCGCAAGGTAATTTTTATTCAGGATAACCAACCATTAATTATTATTTTTATAATGATACAACAAACTAAGATAAACAATTTTAAAAAAACGAAAATTACCTAAGATACTAAGATATTCGAAATTGGGAATCTAAAATTATAGTTCCTATAGTATTTCGTAGAAAATCGCTTAATGATTAAATTACGTCTTAAATGTGAAGGAATAACAAGAAACATAAGCAATGGGATCCAGATCTACTCTTAAAAAAATTTTTTCGGATATGTCCGAAATTAGGAGCCCTTTTTCAAATGCACAAAAATGCGCTGATTTTTTTTAACCGTGTTTTTTGGAAAAAATAAACTGTAATAAAATTGCTTTTATAATAAATCATGGTTCGCTATAATAAGTTGTATCTGGTTATATAAAAAAAATATCAAAAAGTAATACCGAGTATTAAATATTGAATACATTGTAAATGGTATCCTAAATTAGGCGACTTTCCTTTAATATTATAAAATTTATCCGTATTGTTGTCTCAAACAGTACACGGTAAAAATAAATTACATTAAATTACATAGTCCTTAAATGGTAATATGTGCCATAGACCGGAATGGTAAAAATTACATAGTCCATAATGGTAATATTTTGCATAGACCGGAACGGTAAAAATTACATAGTCCAGAATGGTAATATTTTGCATAGACCGGAACGGTAAAAATTACATAGTCCAGAATGGTTTGGACTTGAAAAAAAATATTTACTAAGAAAATGTTTGTTCCAAATTACAAGTCTCTGTGTCAAAGATCTTTTAAAATATGGTAGCGAAAGTTCATTTAGTTTAATTATCCAAACGATTTATACCCTTAATACGAGTATAAACTGCATACATCTTTCTTTAAAGATCTATTGGTTGATAAAAATCGTAATTTATAATGAACGTAAATTTTAGGTCACAAATAAAGCATTTAAATATCGTACATAAATAATATTTACCTTTTTTTACACTTTTAACACTTTAACCTAGCAGCATGCGTCGCTTTCTCTCTAACAATAACAATATTAAAAAGTCTCATGATTTGACGCCTTCTTGGTTATGATCCAAAGCGCACGCGCGTCTTAAAATAACATACCCCGACATTGTAAAATCATGTAAAAATATGTAAATCAATGTAAATATATTTTTTACATTATTTTACATTCTTTTACATTATTTTACATTCTTTTACATTCTTTTACATTGTTTTACATTCTTTTACATTCT
The DNA here is from genome assembly GCA_958510825.1 of Brachypterus glaber. Classification (NCBI taxonomy): domain Eukaryota; kingdom Metazoa; phylum Arthropoda; class Insecta; order Coleoptera; family Kateretidae; genus Brachypterus; species Brachypterus glaber. Next base: position 35,538,483 of record OY294049.1, read on the forward strand.
TTTACATTATTTTTCATTATTTTACATTATTTTACATTATTTTTCATTATTTTACATTACTTTACATTATTTTACATTATTTTACATAAATTCATGAATTATGCATAGTCCGGAATAGTAAATTTACTATTCCGTACTATGTAAATTCATGTATTTTTACATGCAGTTTTTACAAATTAAAACAAATATATATTTTTCATAGGTTATTATTAGAGTTTGCATTCTTTTTAGTATGGTGATATTATCACTTATTAAGTGGAATAGTAAAATGCTCTTTAGGGAACGTTCAAGTATTACGTAACGCAAATTTGAATAATTTTGGAAAGTTAGTTAGCAAAACCACCACTGGCGGCAGCACTCTTTGACTTTGATGACAGCCATACTTCAAACTTGTTTGTTTATTATGTAATCAGGTGGTTGACTCGATATTCTGTGCAAAAACCTCGCGTGAAATTGATTAAAAATGATTGAAGAAGAATATATGGTTTATGCACCTACCTCTCCGAAATTGCAAATGCTACATTAGACAAGTTACCATCGAAATCGCGAAAAGTGTACGATTTAGCCTACAAAAAAAAATAAAATGAGCTAAGGAAAGTTTAAGTTTATTTCAAAAGGGTTTTGTTGGCCTATTTTAATAAAAAAAAACATACTTTATTACTGAATAAATTAAATTCAAAAATTAATATTTAAAAAAATATATATAGGATGCTTGAAAATAAAATAATATGTTTCACTTAGAGGAAAAGTGCTTTTTTTACTCGTTTGTAGTTTCCGGACTCCGCTTCGAGTCGTCCGTAAATTCTACAGAGTAGTAAAAAAAAGCTTCACTTTTCCTCTTAGTAAAACAATATACTATTGTTGTTACAAGTAACAAGTATATAACCTAAGGTGACTCTGCTTTACGCTAACAAATAAAGACTGATTGAGCTTGTCACAAGGCCTAGAGAAAGTTTAGCATGTAAATAATCAAACGCTTCCTGAGTAAAAACTTGAAAACTTTCTCCTAATAGGAAAAGTTAATTTACAAACTTCAACCGACCCGGACAGTCTCCATCGTTTGTAAAAAACTAATGTTTTTGCTCCTACCTAGTTCTCACTGTTTTAGTTTTATTAAAGTGAGTTTCCATTTTTAACCCTTAGATTTCCACGAAAAGGCTACGAGATTATCCTCGGAGCGATTGTTTAATTTCCATTTTCTATTATTATAAATTATGTTAATCTGTACAAGTTATCGCAAATGGTAAATTTTATTTTAATTTATGTTTTGGAGCCTTTGTATTGTACTCAACTTTTGTCTTATAAACACAGGAATTCAAGTCTAGCAAATCTAGTTTCTGATACAATGCCTTAAATTGTATACATTTTTTTAAACATTGAGGTTCTACTCGAACCTTTTGCTGACAAAGTTTGAGCACTAAGATTGTAACCTATAACCAATGTGTGAGTTTTAGAGCTTAAGTCCTAAGCTTGTAAACTATAAGCTACTAGCTTTAAAAGTTGCATTTATGTAACCATGTAACATTTTTTAGCTTAGAAAGATAAGGAGTATTCTATAGTAAGTCTGGGTTCAAAGTTATGGCTTTAAGGGCCACTTGCACCAACGATGGTTTAGCTTTAAACTTGGATTAAATAGACGACCAACCAATCAGAATGCAGTATTTTTAACTTAAACTCAGTTTAGTTAAGATAATCCCCGTTTAAGAGTTGGTGCAAGTGGCCCTAAATAAAAGCTTGATATAGTTTTTGCTTCATGTTGATAGTCAAACAGACTCTGCAAGGCAAAACACCACCATGCAACAACCTTTGACTTTTATTGGTACTAAAGATATTTGTAAAGTTACTTTACTGTAACATTACCGTGCTTTGATTTTTATAAGAAATTTCTTTTGACCTTAGAAAACATTCCTTATCTTTTTTTTCGAGTAGGTAGTTATTAATTCGTTTTATTCGCAGGGCAGTTATCGATATGTTCGCGTTTTTGTATACCCATACTGGATTATTAAAGAATCGTAGTATTTTAGTTTAGAGTGTTTCCTATTCGGTCTGGAGGCAAAGTTATGGCTTCAAACAAAAGCCTAATATAGTTTTTCCTTCTAGGCTGATGACTAAACGTACTCTCCAAGGCAAAACACCAACATGCAACAATCACATCGCGTCGCCATAAATTAGAGCCCTTTGTGAGTCGGCGTAAGACCATTCAGGCCTCAGTAGACGATAGGGTTCATTAAATCCGTTATCGCAAGTTTCGAGTCGTTTCTGCAGAGAAACTTTTAAATTTATTTCACTTATCGTTATTCCAAAGAAGACGGCGGGCTCTCATTTCAGCGTGACTATGTTACACTGTTAAAATTTTCGAAAATAAAATTTCCATAATGAATTTCAACACCAAATTACCCTAGATCAAAAATTTTATATACACGTGGTTTTTTATCAAATTCTAATCAACTTTCAGTGTATAATCTGTTCGTCTGTGTAACACATGGTTCGGTCAGAGGAAGTGAAGAACCCTTTTCGAGAAAAAGTAGAAAAAATATTCAATACACTGATAGAACACTATCGTAATCAATAGAGTAATTAGGTTATAGAATACAACAATAAATAGTTGTATATGCTTGAAAGACTATATATTGCATAGAATATAACAAAAAACAAACAAACGAGTGTTGTTGTTCGATTTACAACAACAAATTGTACGCATTTTATTTTAAATTCACATATTACATGTATTTGCACATAAAAACTACATATCACATATAATTACATGTACATGTATAATATACATTGTATATGCTTATCGTGAGGTATACTTATGCACATGGAAATACCAGCTCAAAATGCCTACTTTCGAAATCATCTGATATACGCCATCTTTATTATTCATCCTTCATAGAATACCGGCACTATACTACAACAATGTTGTTGTAAAATTCAATACTATGAAGTTATTTAGTATTTACATGGTTTGATTTTATTTAATATAACCTTATAATATTTTAGAATAATCGTAAAAATGTTATTCTATACCTAAGCGTTGACACAGCGTATTTTGAAAAGAATATTTACAAAAAAAAAATGGTGGACCTATATTTTTTTCTGCGAGGCATCTTCTTGTATAGCTTTAAAAACTACGCATTTTTATTAAAATTCACATTTTTAACAGTGTAAATTTTGCATTCGCTACCATCGGCCACTATAGCTTAGCACTTAATCACCCGCCCAGCTTTTTTTATTTTGCCGACACCGAATCTTAAATCTATTCTCGTCTCATATTACCCACCAGTTTTACATCAAAAATACATTAATCTCGCAAACACCTATTTCTTTCTAATAAAAGATGTTATATTTATATCCCTATTGATAATAAAGTCAACTCCTCTACTTTTCTATAGAGGTACATGAAGAAATTGATTTAGTACGCAATTAGCATTAATATTTGTTTTTAATTCAATAAATAATGTGTTTAAAATGGGCTTGTGCCTCCCAGGCCGCCCGACCTAAAGCTACTGCCTCTAAATTTTCCGTAAATGTTTTATGACTGACTTTTCGACAAAAAAGTAAATTTATACTAACACATTTAAATTAAATGCGGTAGCTAATTTTCTTCTTTGTATTAGGAGCTGCTGATTTTTAAATAGGCTCAATGACAGATCATGACGATCCTGGTCTGAGTTGCGATAGAATATAATTGTGGTATTGGTCTGTTAGTGTGTCATTTGTCATGTTGGGTAATATTTATGGCGCATATAATAAATCGCGATTTGTGGTTGGCTGTGACCAGAGAAAATAGCTAGGGACCATTATCATTTCCACATTTGTATTCTAATATGTCCTGGATCTGTGTTTTATTGCCTACCAGCGAAACCGAAACCTCTAATCAAATATCTAATATTTATCACTATTTTCAACGTTGACATTACAGTCAACACCACCACTTTAAACAATTTTTCAAAACCAATTCAAATTGATAAATTACGCCGGGAAACAATGTAGGGAATATTATTTTTTAGCTAAAGCTAAAGTGACATTTAAGTGTTTTAAAAGTTCATTTTATACTCTGCTCACTGAGAAGACCCTGCTGCTTTCCTCTTAGCTGAAGAGTGCTAAGAAGCAGCAGAGTTTCTGCATTTTATCTTTATTCATTGAATGGTATTGTACTTATCAAACTAAAAATTTTCTAATATTTATTTAATAATTATACTGTAAAAATATATCCATTTTTTACCATTTTTGTTCTTAGGGTAAAATAAATTAATTTAAGAAAAAATTCTTGCACTTTACACAAAGAAAATATAAATTCTTGGTATGAATGCTTCATTCTCCTGACGATTGTTTTTCCGACAATATAATAACTTTGTTTTAATGAAGTTTGCAACGTTTTTTTGCATTAAAAATTCAAATAGTATATTAAAGCACTTGTTCCATGAAACGTTTTTAGCGTACTAGTACTTTAGAAAACTCGCCGCAAGTGGCTTGTTTTCTAAACTTGTACTCGTGAGCTAAAAACGTATGTTATGAAACTAGTTTTATATACTATTTGAATTTTCGATTCAAAAAAACGTTGCAAACTTCAGCTTCGTATATTTTAATACTTAGTTCATAAACTGGTTACTGAGTGTAACGTTTTTATTTGTAATTTTTTTATTAAAAACTCGAAGGACTGAAAAGATACACATTGAGTTTTCTATAATGTTGGGTTCCTAAATTTTCGAGTTTTTAGTGCCTTTAACTGAGCAACAGTCAAATAGCTAATCTATAATGTAACTTAAACTAAAACAAATTTAACTAGTTATTTTCTTATTTATTTAAGTAGGTAATCTATCACATTATGCTAAAGAATTAAATTTTATTGTAATACAACAAAGATAATTTCTTGGTTTTATTTTTGATTTGCAATTTGTCTTGCCGAAATTCGGACTAGAGAATTATTACGACCACGACCTTACTCTAGCAGAACAATATATTTATTCTTAAAGGAGATGTATGAGCCAAAATCCCTTTGCAATTAAATGGCTATATATTACATCTAGCGTACAAGGGACCATGCTTGATAATTTATTAGGTAACATATATCAAGCAATAGGTGCAAGTGGTCCAAGAGTAGGATACGAAATAGCGTTATACAAAATTCACTTAACACCTAATTTTATTTAATTTTTACTTTCGAGGGACCTCAATAGGGTTCCTAGGCATACGAGGAAAAAAGTTTTCCAGCATTGCATGTCACTTTCTGTTCGTCCGTTCAGAGGTCTTGATAATGACAGTGTTTGATTAAAATCGAGCTTTAGGTTTTTAGAAGATTCCTCAAGGGGAAATTAGAAATAAGAAAACTTTTATAATTTCTCTCTAGTACTCTAGTGCCCAAATAAGGTTAATTTAATGATAAATAAAAGTCAACAACTGCGATTTTCTCGAAAACGACTCTACCGATTTTGACACTAAATAGTGAGCTGCAATTTTTAACTCTACAATTGTAGAGTACAATATGCCGCTATTCGGTTTTCTTGAAAAAACCATTGGACTTTTATATTTATCGTCGTATCAGAAGAACAAGATTTCAACTAACATTTTTTCAGATTTTTATTTTTTTGCATTTTTGAATAGAGCTTTTTACTACATTTTGCCGCTACTTAAAAAATAAAAATATTATGCACATAGCCCATTTTATTTACAATACAACAATACATCCATATTTGTTGAGATTATTTTAGTGCAACGAGGTTCTAACTGACAATAAAGTTTAATTTAAATTTCTTAAATCAGGTACTCCGTTAATGAAAATTAACTTAAATTACTACGATGTCACTAATGCATAAAAAGTTTGGCCTGTCATTTTTAACAAAATTATAGAGGTTGATGAGGACCACTTGTGCAAACCAACTATTAATTATCAATTTTAATAATGATTAATAATAATTTATGCAAAATATTGCATTTATGTACAAATTATTAAAAGAAACTGCCAAAAAACATGTGAATTTAATGCAAAACAGTTCTAACTCAGTTAGAACACTGTTGTACTACTACTTTGCATAGATTTTTGGGTTGGGTTATCACAGTTCCAACTGATTATTTATTTTAGCTAATATTTAAAATATCAACAAAATGTGTATTATAGGTACTAATTTATCCTAATATAAACCCATCCCAGCATAATACACCACTCAATTATGAAATTTAAAGTAGGTATGTTTCATGATTTTAAAGTTTTGATTGATCATCTCAAATCTATAATTTATACAGTTGAAACTTTGTGGTTCTCATACGACGATATGTTAGAAGACTTAAACTGGGATTATCTCTATACTGAGTTAAAGTTAAAAATGCTGCATTCTGATAGGTCGATCGTCAATTTAATCTAAGATCAAAGTTAAACCAGCATTGGTGCAAGTGGCCCTTAAACTGTTGAACTGTCAAACTGAACCAGTGCCAAAACAAATAGGAAAGTAAAAGGAAGAAGAAATGCCAAATTGTATATGTAAATCTGCTCTATCTTCGTAGTATTCGTTCTGTCAAAAGTATTATCGTTCTTGCTGAGAAGGTGCCTTTTATACCTAACTGGTTTAATTTAAGTTGTTATAGTAATAAAACGATGACGAAAAACATTCCTTATCTATATGGTCTATTAACTATTTAATAGTGTATACTTACTGAAAAGGTATGCGTATCTAATCAGTATAATAAATAGAAAAATATTTGGATAATTAGTTAATTTAGTTTTATTTGGTAAACCACAACAATTTGAATAATTTATTACTTCGAGACAAAAGGTGCCGAACTATTGCGTTCATGGTCTATGTCACAAAATTGGTTTTGTTGTTTTTCTTGACAAGAAAGACATGTGTCCTTGATTTAAGGAATCCTTTTTTTTTCAATATAGAGATATTATCTACTAGCTTATAGTAGATAGAGCTATTATCTATAGCTAGTAGCCAGTAGCTATTAGAAAACGGTTTTTTGTATATTTTTTCTCATAATTTGTATTAAGGTTTTACTTTCTAGGTCAAATAGTTATTAAGTTATTAGAAAATAACATTCATAAAAAGTCACATAATCAAACAAGAACAAAAAAATATTAAGTATTAATGTCATTAAAGTCATTTATCAGTTTGTCAAATAAAAACTTTAATTGTAAAGTTATAAGAATTAATATTATAATAGGTTATGGGCCCAGCACGTGAAATATTTTTTTTTTGATTTTTTTTTTCTAAACTTTGCTTGCTTGTAATAGTTCACCTAGTTTAGTTTTATTCGTTAAACCACAATAATTTAAATAATTTATTAAAGCTTAAAATTTGAATTAAGCACCGAATTAACAAGTAATAAATTACAAAAATGACTTAACACTTTATGGAATCGGTTAAAAAATAATTAATCAGGAAATAATGTACTACTTACAAATAGAATGAATTCGGATTAATAACACTGGTTTACACCCTTTTTTTTTGCTCCCCTTAAATTTTACACATTTTTTGAAAAAATTGACATGAAATTCGGACTGTTTTCGAGTTATTGTTAACTGTTTGTTTATTTTTAAGGAAAAGCCTTCTTTTTGTACAAATGTGAACCACTTCCAAAAAAAACTGTTCTCGTAATTTTGAGATTTCTCAATGATTTTAGAGATTTTTGAGGTTTCTGCAAAGATTGTCGGTGTTTCCGAAAATATTTCTTAGATATTTTTTTAGATTTCGGGATTATCGCAGAACTTCTCATAGATTCATTAAAATTTTTACAATGAATTCTTACCTTTTGTACACCAAACCTTTTAAACTAAAATTTTTCCTAGAATATTTGTTTTGGTTTTTTCATAAGATAAAATAAAACTATAATAACACTAGTTTAAAAGATTTTTGCTCGCCATGGGTCCTACCCTTTTTTATATTATCTAACTATGCCGAAAACATTGAAAAAACCTACTTTTGCAAAATTCACAGGTAAAAACCTTAAGGGTTTGGACTTTTTAGGGTATTAGGTATTTTTTACAGGGTTGTGATAGAATCTATGACAGATGTCATAAAAAACAAATGACAAATTAACTACAAAATGGGTCAAATTTTATTTATATGTTCGGATTAGTAAAATTAGACTAAAAACTGTGTGAGGAGAAAAACCTTGTAAGCTAGTGTAATCTTTAAACAGTTTATTTTTAGCTTCGTCATCATTCTGACACTCTTGACGTGATGTAACTGACCTGTATCAATTTTACTGGTTGTCATACTTATAATAAATGGGTAAAGCAACTTCATGAAATAAAGATATGACAAGCGTGTAACAGATAACTAATGACTGGACAATTGAAAACATCTTTATGAAATCTTATATTGTTTTACACACAAAAAATAGTATATTATACAATGCGTGGCTAAAGTCTGCACCCTTGACTTCTGTAGTAGAAAAAATATTATATGCACCATGTATACAAACTCTTTTAAGTGTTCTCTGCTGATTTTTTGCCTCGAGTCCGTCTCAGCAAAAAACCTTCAGACTTAATTTGCATACTAGGTAGGTGCATATTATACTATTTTCTATTTTGTGACTACTATAAGCTCATAATCACACGCATTTTGACTGTTCTTATAGGCCCATAAGAGGTTAGTACTTTTTTCTTTTGGGTGGGCAACAGGCAACTGTGGACAAATGAATGACGTCTTTCGTGCAAACGTCAACATCCCTTTTAAGTTTAGTTTTCTACGAAATTGTGTTAATTTTTACGTGTTAGAATTATGGCTTGGTTACTTGCAGTGAAAAAGAGAAGAGCTGACTATAAAATATATCAAAATAATGTTTATTCAATACATACAGATAATAAGATAATTACCAGCTTTATTTTAAATAGATAAACTCAATAATAACCCCTGCGTGGCTTTTACTTTATTGAGTGGATAATAATTTATTTTAGCCACTCAACTGTCACTTGTCAAATTAGTTTCTTTTAAATGTCATTAAAATTTTTAATAAAAATATGAATTCCTAAGCTATTTATTGGATAAAACCTTGTATGGCACTCATGGGTAAACCGATATTGCCCTCTCGAAAATTAACCTGCTTGGCTGACGCCTTGCAGGTTAATTTTCTCATGGGCAATATCTTACTTTACCCACTAGTACCATAAATAACTATTGTTTTTTGAATTTTAAACATTGCGAAAATTGTTATGCCAACCCAATGCCAAGTGGCTCGTTCGTTTTCCAAACTTGTACTTGTGTGCTAAAAATGGGTGTTATGAAACTAGTACTTTAATATACTAAAATTTTATAGGTGTAGGTATATAGGACAAAAAGTCCAAACAAAAAGCATTTGTAAAATCCATTTAAAATATATTGAAAGTTTCGTCGACAGGCGACAAAATTCCCGCATCCTCCGAAATGATTTATGTTATATCTTAGACATACAACTAAAATCCCATTTCCTGGAGCGTGATCTTCCTTCGCGATAAATAGCCCGAATAAAATAAAAAATATACAGCTGGGAGGCTAATCTCCGGAAGAACACCTTAATTCCGGGGGAGCGAGATCGGAATCCTTTCCTGATATGTGGATGTCTCCGTGCAAAGCCCCTTCAAGCCCGGGGCCTCCCGCCCGATTCGGAAAATTTACGGCGACAAATTCCCACATATTATGCCGCGGGAGGCCGTGGAACACCGCGGTGTCAGGCCCGTTTACATCACGGTTTACTGGACGGCTCTGCACCAGGACGTCTGTCGTAAAAAAGGGAAACACGGCTTTTTTCAGATGTCCACTTCGTTTCACTATTAGGGTGGGCCGTATATATAGTCCAGACAAATAATAAGAAATTCCTATGTTAAATTGCAATAAATGTACACGGGCTGATATTTTAAAGGGTGGTAGTGGATAGTAACAGAACACTCCTGTTAGTTTTTCACCGGGCGCTATCTAGAATTTTAGGGGTGAGTGCGAAAATGGCCATGTTGGGGGTGAAATTGTTTTTTTCGATTTTGTAGGCAAATTATTCATTGGAGGATAAAAGTAGTTATAAGAAAACTTGTAGCTCTTGAAATTCTCTATAAGTTTTATATATTATGCATTTTCATAAGTATTTTGTTACAGTGGAAGCTGAAATTCGAGTCGCGCCCTCTGTAACCGTACCAAAGGACCTATGAAAATTTATAATATGTCAAACTTATAGAGAATTACAGAGCTACAGATTTGCGTATAACTTATCGTCCAGTGAATAATTTGGCTGAAAAATGTAAAAACCAATCTCACCTCCAACATGGCTAATTTTGAATTAACTCGATTGTTATTAATATACAAAAATTGTTGGAAATTTCCTCCTTAACAAAATTGGTTATATGCATTTTTATAGTAAGATGCATATTAAGCAACTCACCCCTAAAATTCAAGATGGTGGACACCCCTTACGCAAATCATCCGGTGAAAAACTAACAGGAATGTTCTGTTACCATTCACTACTACCCTTTAAAATATCAGCCCGTGTACATTTATTGCAATTTGCATTTATTATTTGACTGGCCTAATACTTTTTTTGAATTTTAATCCGGCGCACAGAAAAAAGGATTTCTTAAACCAACCTGTCGTTCGATATTTTCAAATCCATATTCCCTTGTTTCAAGGCTATCATTTCTTTAAACTGAAGTCAATGCCCTTGAATGAAGAGCCCGGATCTTCATTCAAAAACCAGTGCTCTTGATTCAAGGACATTGACTTTGTTTCAAAGAAATGATAGCCTTGAAACAAGAGAATATAGCTTTGAACACACCGAAAGACACTTGTCCTTGGTTCAAGAAATTCTTTTTTCTGTGCGGTGGTAACTAAAAGTTGCAAGATGGTACCAATATTCCCCCCAAATGTTTTATCCAAATCAGTCAACCTTAAGACGGCCCGCCCGGCGAGCCGGGTCCATCTCTAAATCATATGGTAAAGGACCTGGAACTATTTTTTAGTATTATTTCATTTTGTCAAAAGCTTTGAATTTTTGATATGTTGTAAAAAGATATTTTTCATTAGCAAAAAAAACCCTACTCTACTGGGTTTATATGAAAAATGGGATAATTTGCATATTTTGCTGTTTTCTTATTACCGTAAAAAAAAACAAAGATAATTATCATATATCTAGAACACCCTGTATGCAATAACAATAAGCCAAAGCCAAAGTAATTAGGGAACATTCAAGTGTTACGTAACCCAAATTTTGATCATTTTGGACCCCCACCCCCCCTGTAACGCTATTTTCCCATACCATTAACATGTCCGTAATACTCCAGAATGAAGCCCAAATATCTTTAAAATTTATAAAAAAATTGACTTAAAGTGTTTAACAGTTCCACGTTAAAATAAAATAAATAAATCTAGTCCTGTACATATCTACGATAGCAGGCTGATGCAGGAGTAAATCCACCAAAGCGGCCACATCCGTTTCTTACAAAGAAAACGCTGTGACCGAGTTTTACGTTGAGATGTTGACAGATTTAGATAACATTTTTTTGAGGGACTATTGAGAGCATTTGGCAACTTTTAATAACTACCGCCAGATAAAAATTAAAAAAAAGTGTAAAACGGCCCACCCTATTATCTATGGGCTCCCGTCGAGAACTGCACACAGAAAAGATAGGAAATTTAAATGACCACTTTAATTGGAATCACATTGACATTATATCTTTTATTTACAACTGACTGCTTTTACACAAACCCAATTATTATTAATTAAATATGTTTAAATGATTTATTATTATAATCTTATTTACCAAATGTACCTATTAATTACCTATTTCTTTTAATTTTAACTTACACATAATCTTTTAATTAAAGGCCTAGCCAGAAGCTTGTATAAGAACATAAAACATAAGAATGGGGTGCCGTGATTGGCTTACAAGATACGTGGCGGCACATCAAGTCAATCACGTCATCGCATTGTTATGTATCACGTTGTTATGCGAGCCTGTGGATATGCCTTAAAACGGGAGTCATCGAGCATCGAGAATATTCTACTGATTTTATACTAGTTTTCTGCCAAAATTTTTGTGAAATTTTAAATATGGCCGTCTTTGAAGTCGTACTTTATTTTTTAATATTATTACTACATTTTACTATAATTTTATAAAAAATATAAATAAGGGAATAACTTAAAAAATAAATTCCATTATATACTATTCACAGTAAAAGAAAAAATCTTGAAAAAGAAAATTAAAAAAAAACACAAACAAATTTTCAACAATTTAAAAAAAAAAATTCTTTTTTTAAACCAAAAAATAAAAATAATATTGAAAAAAAGTATTATGAAAAAAAAAATTAAAAATATGTTTTTATTTAAAAAAAAGTTTATCCCCCATAACTTTTTTGTTTTTGGAGGGATTACTTTCAAAATTGGCAGAAATGATCTTTATAATAAAAGTAATTTTTCCTAAAAAAGTTACTTTAATCGGAATTTTCTTTCAGCTTTTTTCGATTTTTTTAAAAGTTTAACCTCCTTTAACTTTTTTGTTTTTGGGGGGATTCATTTTAAAAATAATAGGGATCTTCCCCCTATAGAACTTGATATTTTCTGAAAATTTCTAGTCGATCAGATTATTTGTTCTTGAATTATAGTTTACACAAAAACGTGACATCAGACTGACAGACGGACGGACAGAGGGACATTTTTAAAGTTTCTTATTTTTCTATGAAACACATTTGAATCTAAGAATAAAACTTTTTCTTAATCAGCGTACAGAGTTGACTTTTGGTACTGAAGAGGACCAGCAGCCCGAAACTGTCAGTCTACCAATATCACTGTTAGAAAAACGATTGATGGAATAATATACCCTATTATACTATTCTAGCGCAGGGGCTTTGAATAGTAGAATATAAAAATATACAAATTGAATAAATTTATGAATTACAGATAAGCTAACGAGAAATATGTAATCTGAAGATCTGGATCAGATCAGAAAGCAATTTTTATATCTGCTTATCTTTCCATACTTGTTCCATATCCCAAATAAACTAAATGTAGAATTTAGTACATTCCCACAGAATTAAAATTCCAGTCACAAGAATGACAATAATATAAAGAGAAAAGTATTTTTTTATGTTTGATGGGCACCAAGTATTCCCCAAGGTTGGGGTATCACTATTGTAGTTCCAGAAATTATTCCAAGTGAATATGTGGACCCGCGCCAGAAAGGGGCCTTGTTTTTTGATTGATTTTAAAAAATATATATTTTTTAAACCAAACTCAAATTGATCTATAAACATTTTTATTTTATGTTAGTTTCTTAACAGTAAAAAAAAACAATTAGGTAGGTAACTAAAAATCGATGCAAATCTTACAAATAATACTTTTACTTATTCTTTTTTTTTGCTCTTCTTGTTCTTTGTGTTCTTCTTTTACTTTTTCTTCTTTTTCGCTTTCCTGAGATTTTTCTTTCAAATTTAATTGTTGATTTAAAGTTAATATGTTACCAAACACATACAAAATTACCTTCTTATTGCCCTTGCCCTTTAAAATAAACTAAAGAAAAGGACGGTAAAATAATTCAAATAAAAGTTTTTTTGTATCATAAAATGTACGTAAAAAAATCTGAGGTGAAGACACTTTAGGGTGGGGGATGGGATCATTGTTAAATACGTTCTACTGTACAAGTAAAGCAAAACCGTGATAACATTAATATGTGACGCTTACGATATCAACAATGTTTTCGGCTGGGATCACTGAGTTCTCGGATGGGATCACTGAGTTCTCGGCTGGAATCATTGTTAAATACTTTTTACTGTATAAGTAAAGCAAAACCGTGATATCATTAATATGTGACGCTTACGATATAAACAAAGTTCTCGGATGGGATCATTGAGTTCTCGGATGGGATCATTGTTGTTATCTGACGCAAAAGTGTTTGACTGAAAAGTGTCCCAAAATTATGTGACAATCCCAGCCGAGAACTTTAAATTTATGTGACGCTTACGGTGTTAGGAAATACGAGTATGCAAGTAAAGAGAAAACGGTGTCTCGTAACTGGAGCCTTAAAACAAATTAATGTTATCACGGTTTTGCTTTATTTGTACAGTAGAACGTTTTAATACTCACATTTTAATTTATAGAACAACTTTTTATATCGAATTAGGGAACGTTTAAGTATTACGTAACTCAAATTTTGATAATTTTGGACCCCCCCCCCTGTAACGCTATTTTCCTATACCATTAACATGGGCGTAACACTCCAAAATGACCACCACCCGCCCTAGAAGCGTTACGTAATACTTGAACGTTCCCTTACGTATCATCCCTAATTTGAATAAAAAGGACGTTCTTCTGGCAGAAGTACATATACATATAGTAATAGAAATATAACGAACCCTTTTGACTTTATGATCGTTCTAATGGCAATTAGCGGGAGTAAGGCCGGTCTCCCGAGGGACGTGGGGGATCCGAAGATCGGGGCCGGTGGCGGCTAATTACGAGTTTTCGGGGCCGCTCTACGCACCAGAGTATGAAATCCTAAGCTGCTTTTCGACTTGCTTGAGTGTTGGATTACCTTCGCCAATTACCCGATGCGTGGCCAGTATTATCGCACGGGATAGGATGACGGCAGCATGCCCGTAATTTGATTGACAACTCGAAATTCTACACTTTTCCTTTATTTATCGCAGACATTAATCTTTTTGATTTAAGAACACACTGTAAAAAGTAATACGAACAGTTTATTAACTGAATATTTAATATAAAAAACAAGTGATGTTTTTCGAACTTACCTATACATTTATCATTAGGTAAAGGATTTAATGAAATGTTTTTACTAAGGTGGGAGGCAGAAACCGTCAATGTACATTCTCAATCCATAAAATTTACGTATATTCTTATAATTTATAAGTTATAAACAGATCCCGGGGATATGTAAGCTATCCCTTGTCGAAAAAATCCTCAATATTTGATTCTTTATCCTCAACCAGATGGGTGTAGTTTCGAAAACAGGGCCGGGTTAACTATGGGCCGGGTGCAGAATAAGTATACACTACCTTAATATTTAGATCACTTTTTACAGTGTAAATAAGACGGTTTTATACAAATACAAGGAGAATCACGTTTTCATCCCCTATAGCAATTTGCAATCATGGTCAAGCTATTAAATCCCCAATTATTTTAGATATAAGGCTTAGGATTTTGCAATAAAATTAAACGAGGCTTTATTTTTATCGCTTTTATTGTAAGTATATGAGAGTCGCTCATTTTTAAAACAAACTAGCCAAACAACATATGGATTTATACACATGAAGAATTTTTTTTAATAATAGGGATCTTAGGTCTTTTTTTTAAATCCCATAATAAAAAAATATAAAAAAAACTACCTTTTAAACGGGACAGAGAGTACAGCTCGTTAAACTTAGGAAGACAAGCTGTACAGCGACGCGTCGCGACGGTTAATGAGTTCAGTACTTCGTCTGGCTAAAGCATGGGTTCGAGTCCCAGCGGTGGAAGAAACTTATTCATTCATGCGATGTTTAGACGATGTAGACCTGTAGCCGGCCTAAAATATGGCTGCTCTCTTTTGCGGTTTTAACATAAATCTTTAAATTCGATTCTATTTGACTTGAGCTAGGTAGCAGAAATAGTAATAGTTTTTTAATTTTTATAAAAGAAGAAAAATTAGATAGGGTGAGAATAGAGCCCACTTTAAGAATTTGTTGATAGCTGTTGATAGTTCGGAAGTCACTATAAGCCGGTGGTCCACAGAAGGTAGTATACACAATGGGTATTTGGCCCGAGTGCAAGTGATATTATCTCCCTTCAATGCAACTTTGCAACTTTTAAAACGGTGCTCATCCTTTAAACTTAATGCCCCTAAGCCGATATATTTAGATTTGTGTCAGATCATATCAAGAATTGACTTTTTTCAGTGGTAAAATAAAAAAATTGTAAAATATCTTCGTCGTATCCTACGACTCCCAGGGTACCTAGTGCCCCCCCTATTACCGCCTTCTACATTATTACTGAAAACTTAGTAAGTGCAAAAAAATTACTTTTTTTAATTTCTTTTACTTGCAGTATAATACTTCTTGTTAAAGAATCATCAATTAATGCTATTTAATCAAACTAATGATGTACCATGATACCGGAATCCCTTGTCAGCAAATGTAGAAAGCATGATTCTGCAAAATTCGAACAAACGACAAACAACAATACAGAGTTGAAAAGGAAAAACAAATCAGCATTTAATTATACCGTATCAATACGTGCTCTTGAGCCTAAAACGCCATTTTCCAAATTTCATTTTTAAAAAATATTCATTCATCTCATACACTGTATGGCATACTATTGGAAATCATTCAAATCCGGGACAGCACATAACCTTGGGGTACACCAAATTTTCAACATATGATATTTTTGAGTGTGCCGGATTGTTATAAGGGTGATAGTACCACAGTGTAGGTCGTACCCGTGAATGAAGCCGAAAAAAAATCACTTCACTAAATGATGGTCCAGCTGAGATCGAGAGATGTACAACTTTAGAAAAAATACGCATTCTACCCTCTGTAACTATTGAACCCACTTTACCCTAGCAAATAAAATTCTTAATTTGTGCTAAAAATAATTTCTACATCATTAAGGAGTTATTATCATTTAATCAGGCTAATAATGGGGGATACCATCATCAAATGCGAAAATCATGATTCTGCAAAACTCAAATGACAAACAAAATATACCGTTACAGATTTGAGAAGGAAAAACACATCAACCGGTTGCAACCTATAATTATCCCATGTCAGTACGTGCTCTTAAGCCTAAAACGCCTATTTCCAAATTTAATTTTCGAAAAATATTTCGTCCATCCCATACACGTGAATCCATCGAAAATTATGACATTAAAAATACGACAGGAATAAAGAGAACCATAATTACAGAAATGCGTATCAAAAATTATTAACACGGTCAGCATTACAGAGACCCACCCTGCCGGAAAATGATTGACAGTTCTCACTAGGTCCTAGAGCTGCAACAATACAACAGACACAGACTCTCACACGCTCTTCACTCTCACCACCACCATTGGGCCCCATGGGATAATTGCTTTGTTACGGACGTACGCACTATGCACGGTGGTCTGGAACCAACTTTAACTGCAACTACAAACCAACACATTTTTTTATAAAACAAATAATTATTTGGAGCTCTGTAATAATGTTAAGAATAATTTTTATATAGTATATTAAAGTACTAGTTTCATAACATACGTTTTTAGCGCACGAGTACAAGTTTAGAAAATGAGCCACTTGCGGCTAGTGCTTTATACTATTTTTTTCTATTTTGCTCTAAAATTTAAAAAAAATTACATTTAAATTAATGACTGATTTGGAGATTTTTGTTTCGGGTGGCATTACAGTTTTCGTCATGTTTAAAATTCTAAGAATAAATATTATTTTGATATATTTTATAGTAATTTCTTCTCTTTTTCACTGCAAATTACTAAGCCACAATTTTAACACGGTAAAAAATAACCTAAACACAAAATTTATTAGAAAATTAAATTTTTAAAGCGACGTTCACATTTGCACGGAAAACGTCAAGCGATGGTCTTTTGTCTGTTGCCAACCCAAAAGAAAAAAAAGTGAAAGTGGAGACATCTTATGGGCCTATAAGAACAAGTGAAAATGAAAACAAAGGTATTTATGAACTTTCGTGCTACAAAAAGTGAGAAACATTGTAAAAATGCCCTTTTAAAGGGACTTAGCTCCCTTCGGAAGCAATGTAGCACAAAAGTTCATAGGAACTTTTGTTCTAATTTTTGTACGAAAAATCTGATCACCTAAAATATTTTTCTAATATGGATTTGTGTACAAATTAAGTTTACCTATTTGCGTTTGAGTTTTACAACAAAATCCACTAAAAACTTAAGTTTCTAACTATTATTAATTTGTAATAAAATAAAACAAATGTAAAATGTTAAACTGTGTCATTGTTACCAATACAAATACATTAAATTCAAAATTCAAAGTATCTTGTAAGCAAAATAAAACGCCTAAATAGATAAAATTGTGTAAAGAATTCTTTCCATAAGACATTTGGCGCACTCGTCCATTAAAAAACTCCCCGCTTCTCGGCTTGTTTTCAAAATAGTCTTATGTAACTTGTCCTTTAATATAACTATTACGACTATTTTGGCATTTTTTGATAATTTACTCATACCTTGGTTATGGATAGTAAATTTTTTGAACAAACGCATTAATAGTTTTTTTTTTTTAATTAGTCCTAATATGAACACAGGCCTCTAAGTAATAAAATTTTGAAAAAAAAAACAAATTGGGCTGTTTTAAAGTCGCACTAGACCACCGTGTGCTTTGTTACAGACGTACGCACTATGCATCTACCACACAAACAAGTCAATCGCCCCCCTGAAAAATGTAATCCTTGACGACTGCTTTTATTATTCCTGTAATTATTGCCATTGTTATATTTGGTCAATACTTCCTGAATTATTACAAAAGGATCAGAATGAATTCGGGAATGCTCTGCGTTTTTTAATTCGAGTTAAGCTGTTTCGCTAACGGGTGATTATTTGTTTGTTCAGTGTGGATTGATTACTATTATAACTGATTTGTTTAGAATATAGGGGGTTGCTTATGAATAGTTATGTTGTTTAGATAATACGAATCATGAAACAATACGTCAATATCGTTTTGCTTTACTTAAAAAAATTCACATGAGGATTGTGGTTTATAATCTTAAATACTTCCATTTAGTTCACATCAAATCTATGAAAATGACATTTAGCACACGATTTTGTTCTTTAGAAAACGCCTCATATCGCACTAGTTTGATATATTTATATCACACTCGTGTGATATTTATGTATGCAGGTTTGCCTAATTTTATTTAGACATATACCTCGCAGATTATACGAATTTTATTCACCTTGTTTTATAAACCATTTTCCACCTTTCACCATGGCCTTTTATTTGTTTTAAGTGTTTTAGTCCAAATATTTCTGTTTTTCATGTCAAAAATAGAAATAGTTATAACGTCACTATTTTGTCTATTACTGTCTAGTCCAGACAGTTTAGATATTATAAAAATTACTTTTTTTTATTTAGTTACCTTACATTACATAAAAAACATTAAAATACATAGTACTTTTCTTATGAAATGTAAAATAGTACAATTTTACTGTCTTAGTGCCTATTCACAAGCTCGCATAAGAACATAAAACATAACAATGCGATGCCGTGATTGGCTTGATGTGCCGCCATCTATCTTGTAAGCCAATCACCGCATTGTATTAAATATAAAACCAAGAAAACTAAAGCTTAATGAAAATCATATTTCCTGTTTGACATACCTACATACGAGTATATAAATTTGTATGCTCTTTATAACTATTTTTTGCTTTGCTTTTCTTAACAATTAATAATAATTAGAAAATTTTAAAATAAGAAACTTCATATTTTTTCGCGATCGTAGGAATTATAGTGAACATAACTCGTTGGAAAGTGTATTTCATGCACTCGTGGGGTTTTCTCACTCGCCTAGCGGCTCGTTTGTAAACCTTCTCATTAGCGTGAAATAGGCCACTTTCCACACTAGTTATGTAATATACTATTACGTACAGATTTATAAAAATAGTGTTTATTAAAAATTGTTTTTACAAAAAGTACGATATTTATGATACTTTTAATTTTATGTAATATTACTCATTTTAAACGATTTTAGCTAAAATATGAAGTGAAAGCGACGACGAATACACCACCAGAGTAGTTGAACAGGCCAAGTTTTCCACAGAAAATATGTTGCCACAAAACTCTGCTAGATTTGGCGACGTACCGTAAACAATATTATAATATAATAATAAAAATAAAATATATAATTATAATATTTTTTTTATGTTTTTTTTATGTTTTTATGAAATTTTCCAGCGAGATATTTTGGTAGCTTTGATGATTCTATTTATGCTCGTAGAAAAAGTAAAGTACATTACTTAAGAAATGTTATGCACCTAAATTTTCCATTTTCCATTTCATTTACAACTCTTCTCATATTTTATACTATTAAATCACTGCCTCAAAATAAGTTTACCAAAACAGAATTATAATAAATGTACATCCTTAATTTGCATGTAAAAATTGTTTATTTAAATTAGAAATAAAAGGTTCCCTAATTTCACTTGTGTTTCTGATTATATCTAGTTAAGAAAAAAATAATTAGTTTTTTTTTAATTAAAAAAAGGACATCTGTCTTCGAAAAATATTCCCCTGTTAATGAATATTGCCGAGAAAGACTAGGAGCTGATAAAAATAAATTAACTTAGAATTTAAATTTTTTTTCTTATCTTGCTCATTCAAATTATAGAAAGGGTAAAAGAATAAGATATGCAAAAATGATTGTCAAAAACTTTTTCTTTGATTTTTTAAATAGGGAGCTTATAAATCCATTTAATTTAAATTTAGATAAGGCAATTTTACTTTAAATTTTAATTTACAAACGATGATCATAAGAAATGATAACAATTGGACCTTCAAAGAATTATAAAGAAGAAGAAATACCTCAAAACTCTATACATTTTAAATACCATAATGTCCGGGAAAGACATCAATATTTTTAATTATCTTTTTAATAAATAAAAAAATGTTTTTTTCTTTTACTTAACCCACCCCAGTTTTTACCAAAAACAACCTTTAGTTTTAAAGTCTTTGACTCAAAGCGTTCTCGAGTTAACTAAAGTTTATTTTTTTTAAGGTATAGTTATTTTAAATTTGCCGCTAAATACTCCACAAAGTCCGATTTACACTGAAGCATGTAGCTTGTTTTGAATGTCAACATAACCAAAAATTATAATTTTTGTTTACTTACTTTGTTTTTATGATGTTTTGATGTAAAAAAAAGAGAATTGATAAAGCTGATGCTAAAAACACTTTTGTATTCCTGTAGAAACAAAATTTGCTTATAAATTTTTTTTATTCCAATAATATAGAGGAATAAACCATTGTTTTGTTCTCGTTAATGGCACGTCATCGTTTTACGGTTGTGTAAATTAGGCCTAGTCATTTCGCTTAGGACTCATGCGTATCTTACGTTGCTATGGTAATTTCGAGATTGTTTACAAGCGGGAAGGTTTAAAATAACTATACCTTAAAAAAATAAACTTTAGTTTTCGTGGTCCCAATTTTTTTCCGGACAGACTGAGGAATCGATGGACCGACAAACCGACAGACCTACAGACCGACAGACAGGTTGACAGACAGATCGACAGACTTAATTTGTATTTAAGGTTTTTTGTTGTGTTAAAACTTCATCAATTCAACTGTGATAAGGCTTGCTAGACGTTAATTTTGTTTTAAACTTTTAAAAACCCTATAAAATAAAAGACCATATTCACGCTATTAAATACTGTGGGTACATATAAATATAATACGTATTTGAAAAAAAAGAGAATAATTATAGGTTGTCTGTCCATTTTGTAAAAAATAGCCAAGGGCCTATGTCCAATCCGTTGCTTCTTTAAAATTGACTAAATTAAATCGGCGATTATATGACAGACAGTGGTTGTAAAGTAACCAATAAATTTTAAATAATAGGTGGCCCTAACCTATTATTCTCTCGAAAAAATAATTAAAACTTAGGTACTAGCATTGGTACCCAATGGCTTGACCAAAACGGGTTTAGAAAATTCATATTATAGCTATTAAAAAATTTCAAAAACTTGTTTTCTCCCGGTTTCTACTACAAATGTTTTAAACTGCACACTGATAGAACACTAGCGTAATTAATAACCTAATTGGGTTATAGTATACAACAATAAATATTTGTATATGATATATAAATTTTTTGGTCTTTAAGAAAATTTCTTTTTAACCAAATACAGTTGATTTTTCAATATACATTATAATTTTCGATAAAGACAACACACAACAACCATGCCGTAAGTGGGATTTGAACCCACGATCCCTAGCCAGATGTGCTATCCACTAGACTGCCGGGATAGGCTCGGTACCTTGTACTAATCAAATCTGTACATGATCTTCTTCTTCTTCTTCTTCTTTGCACAAGGATCGCTGGCCAGGTTCACTTTAAATATGTACATGATGACTGATAACTTATACAAAGTCCAATTTATTACTCGAATAAAACGTAACTTTTAAACTAATCGGAAAAAATAATTGAAGTTTGTTTGTATGTCATCTTGTACAGAGTTAATAAGAAATTAATTTTTTCTACGATCTAATAGAAAAGTTAACATTTCTACAAAAACAAATGAAGTTTTCAGACTTCAAAATAACCCATTCCTTAGTATTTTACTTTTCTGCTCGTTACCATGACAGCAAGCAGAAAAGTGATTTTTTTCGCGCGCACAGTGTAGGCAACCGGCATGTCAATCGTAAAACAACTGTCAGTTATATGGGACGAGATGTTGGTCCGCCATTTTTTAAATATGAAATTATTATTTATTTTGAATCAAATCTCAATTTCGTGTGTTATATAATTGTTGTTACTAAGGAATTATGGAGAGTTACTGTGATTAGGATTTTACTTTTGCACCAATATCTATTCAGAAAGTTTTACTCAAGTGCTGCAACCTTGTAAGGTAACTTACTCTCTGAAATGTACTTATTTATTTATTTTAGATCGTAGAAAAAACGTTGTTTGTATCACGAGCGCAAAGTGTGATTTCTGAAATCAGTCATTTTGCGCTCTCGATACAAAAATAACTATTTTGAGATACGATGTTTTTAAGCCGATAAGTCAGCCGGGAGAAATAAATTGTTAAAATTATTTACCAGCTCTTAGAATATTAAACCAATTTTTGTTTTTAAATTAAAAATTTGTTATTGTCTAGAACCGCTCAGATTAATATTGCCGAAATATGATTGGCTCCAGATTATTTATTGGTCTCGGCACCTTTACTATATGGCATCATGTTGATTTTTTTATCGTTCGTAGTAATTTAATATTAGTTAGGTACCTAAACGAATTTTAAATATTTGCCATTTTATTCTCGACATGGATATTTTTCTTTTTTTTTTTCATGTTCTTTTAACAAATACGAGGGATGATTTGAAAGTACGCATTATATTTTTTTGAATTATTACGAGGAAGAGTATTCATATAATACATAGTGTATTCTATTTCTATTTATACATATTGATTTATTATTATTATTAATTTGGCTCCCACAGTTTTTATATACGCTTACCAAGCAAAAAAAAATTAAAATATAGTAACCGGTACTATCTTTTCTGTTTTGAACGATTATGAAGATTTATTAAGATAGGATAACATTATCCTTTACATAATTTCCTTACCTTTTTGTAAAAGTCCGTGCAATTATAGCAGCCAATCGAGGCGCAGCTCTAAAATTAACTTTAATTTAAATCGACAATTACCTGGATAGATAGTAGTTAGAGGATCTAGTCGCCATTATGGATGACGTTTGATTCCCCTGCTCCTTCGGATTTCTTCTTATGCTTCAGTTTTTTTATATGCGCCTTCCAAGCCACTAATTTTTTAAAATATAGTAGACTGCACTGTCTTTTTGGTTTTGAACGATTACGAAGATTTATAAAGATAGGATAACATTATCCTTTAAATAATTGCCCTACCATTTTGTAAAAGTCCGTGCAATTATAGCAGCCAATCGAGGCGCAGCTCTAAAATTAAGTCTAATTTAAATCGACAATTAAGTGGATGGATAGTAGTTAGAGGATCTTGTCGCCACTCTGGATATCGTTTGATTCCCCTGCTTCTTCGGATTTCTTCTTATGCTTCAGTTTTTTTATATGCTCCTTCCCTTCCAAATCACTAATTTTTTTAAATATAGGAGACGGCACTGTCTTTTCGGTTTTGAACGATTATGAAGATTTATAAAGATAGGATAACATTATCCTTTACATAATTGCCTAACCATTTTGTAAAAGTCCGTGCAATTATAGCAGCCAATCGAGGTGCAGCTCTAAAATTAACTTTAATTTAAATCGACAATTACGCGGATGGATAGTAGTTAGAAAATCTACTAGCCATTCCGGACATCGGCCGTTTCCCCGAGCTCCTCGTCTTTTCTTCTTTTACGCTGACCAATCAGCCTGGCTGGCGTGTAACGAGACCCATAAAATCACGTGAGCACTTGGAAATGTGTTTGCGAGTGGTGTTTATGTTTCATTTGCTTTAAACATACCCACATTAATGCTCACAAAGCCATATAACTTACCATTAAATTAAACTTACTTTTACTCCATTCCTAAATTGCATTATTTTTGCGCCGTTCACGTTTAACGCTGCCCAGTCAATCACTGTCGATGTTTTTTTTTTGCCTTTTATTCCGTACTAGAATGTAGGTGTTAAGGCTATTAGCGTAATTACTCTTACAGAGCTTTTAATTCCATTTAAGGATTCTTATAATAGTGTTTTGTCGAATTATCTTTATAATTGAACCTAAAAGGATATTAGCGCAGATTATATCTGCAGCCGAGTGTTTATTAAGAATAATGTTACGGCGTTACTTTAAAATTTTATTACACACTTATAGTAGAAGACTATGGGGGATCACGTACAAATACATTTTATACTCTTTCTATTGCCATTTGAGTTCAAGTTTATACCGCAATTTCATTTGACCATAATATTAACATATCTAAACATCCCAATTAGTAATCCACTGCCAAGCATGATTAAAAATCGCAATTAAGAGCAATTCATGTATGTACATAATTGCAGATACTGTATATGGTTTAAATACATATAGCACTACAGATCATAATCTTTTTATTATTTATTATCTCGTTTTTAAGGCGATAATCGCGATGACCAGATCTACGAAAGTATGTATACATATATGTTTACGATGCAAGCTTATGGTTACGGGCCACTTTAAATTTGTAAAAAATTTAAAAAGTAAGTGCTTTTTATAAAATCTTTAGCTGAGAATATTGTCATACAAATAATTTAAGAAATTGTTTAAAATAATAAAAATAAGTAATGTAAAATAAAACTTTAGATTACCTGAGCTAGTGATACCTTAAATTCAATTTTGAAACAAAATTATGGACCTTTATTTTTTTAACTTGATGAAAAATTTCTGCTACATCGTATACTATAAAACTTTAGGGGGTAGAGGGCTGAAACTGTTACGAAAAAAACCGTTACGAAAATGTGTCACAAAGTATGTGACGCTCGCATTGAGTTCTCGGATGGGATCATTGAGTTCTCGGCTGGGATTATTGTTAAATACGTTCTACTGTACAAGTAAAGCAAAACCGTGCTAACATCAATATGCGACACTTACGATATCAACAAAGTTCTCGGATGGGATCATTGAGTTCTCGGCTGTTGTCCCAAAGTTATGTGACGCAAAAGTGTCCTATTTGCAAATCGCCAGGTCCTGGATCGGGTTCCTTTGGGTGATGTCCCAAAAGGTAGTGAAATGGAGTATACGAAAAATCAAATACATTATCATTTATTTATTTATGATATTTATGTGTCAATTATAATTTATATCTTGTGGTATAAAATCAAAATTTTTAGTAATTCAAGTTAAATAATGGTAAATAATCTGAAAATTACAAGAATGATTTGATTCTAATCTACAGAGTAAGGAATTGTAAGAAAACACATCGGAAAACACCAAAGATCTTGACGATTTCTCAAAATTTACTGTGAAGACTGTCCAAATTCCATTTTGTCTTTTTATTGTTATCAAAATTAGTGGAGAACCCCTACCACAAGCCTAGAGCTTATTTGGGGCTCCCCACGACTCTGTAATATCTTCAAATAAACAAACTAAAACTAAATAAATATTTATTACATTTAGATTAGTCTATTTTCACAGTTTTACACAAGTACTCAGCAGGCCAAGAGGTAAAAACACTTTAAAAAGTTCATTTGACATATGTCAATACTATAAAGTCTAAAGAATTTCCATTTAATCAAAATGTCATTTCATAAATTATCATTTATTTAAAAAGTTGAGTCTCAGATATGTCAAAGGCACTTTTTAAAGACTGTTCTTGCCCCTTGGCCCCAGAATTATTGTGTATAACTATGAAAATAGCTTAATCTGAATGTAATAAATATTATGTATATGACTAGGCAAGATAAAAATAGGTTTGTAGCTCATTGCCACAGCTTTCGGAACTTCTAGCTTTCAAAAATCCGGAGCCTAATAATTTGGAAACAGCTTTATTTGAATGTACTTTAAGACTATATGAAATATAGCAGGGAGAAAATAATTAAAAGAAAAAAATGGTCACCAGCTCTCCAAACCACAAAACATTTCTCAATCATCCACTTTGTAGACCTATATCATTTTATAGATGCAAATATAGATAATTAAGCCTAACATAAGTTTGATGTATGTTTACCAGTTGATTTATGCCATTATTATCCGTTATTGTGATTTGTCGATTAAGATATAGGGCGTGCAAAAGTGCAGTCAGCTAACATTATCCTAATGCGATATTTTGCCATGATTTATTTAGACATAAATAGTACATTCTAAAGTACATATGATTAGCATGTCTGTAGGCTTTCAACGAGTACCGGCAGATAACATATCTATTTGAGTATGTCTGCGTGAGTTACAAGAAAGATACAAGTTTAGAACGCAGAATTTGTAAAAAAATGCAGTTTAATATACATGGTGATCAATAACTGCATTCCAAAATCTAATTGATTAGGTTAGATACCCCAGTTATAGCCACCTTAAGAAAAATTCTGTTTTTATTTCTTTTTATTATGTTCCATTATAATGTTAAGGTTGCAAGTTTTGGTTTTTCTGAAACTTACAATATATCTCTACTATAAAATAAATGTTTAAACAATATAACTTCAGCTGATATGTTATAAAATAAAAAACAAACAAAATAATACTAATTCTCTAGTTTTAGCCACCCAAGCACCGGTTTTAGCCATAAATATTCACCAGATATAGCCACCATTAAAAAAAACTAAAAAGATGTTAAAAATAAATTATTTATATTTTTGTAACAGTTTTAGAACATTTAAAATTTATAGTTTTTTAAAAATATATACTTCTTAATCAATATTTAAAATGATTTTGTTTTTTATTACATTTTTTCTTACATATATCTTTTCTTGGATAATTATCCGATAATTATAAATATTTATTAATTTTATTTATTTGTTAAGAGTCTTTTTGGGATCTGAACCAGCTGGTAGTTTATACCATATTCGACACCATAAGTTTTACAAAACAATTTATATGTATGTGACAATTTCACATTGTGACATGTTTAGTTTTCAGCTTTAGTCTTGAATCATTTGAGTCATTTTGATGGCCCGTTCTCGACTATATTTTGTATAATACTTTTTTATAATACTCCTTTTTTAATTTAAATGTATTATTGGCTAATATTTAAAGGTGGTTTTTGCTAAAATCTTTATTATTTGTACAGTAATTTTGACATATTGATATTTTTTGACATTGGCTATAACTGGTACTACTTAGGTTCCAGTTTTAGCCAATTCTGTGGCTATATATAGCTAGAAAGTGAAGCATATTAGTGTCCCAGTTATCGCCATGCAAATTTAAGAATAAATTCTGCAAAATATGTATTAAAATATTAATAAAGTAACTGTTTAATGACTTACCTTTAACTTGATATAAATGTTTTACGAATTTAATTTTACCTGAATTAGATATTTAAAATTATTTTTCTTGCGGTTTCTTAAGAAAAGTCATAAGAAATTACATTTTTTTCAAAATCAAAATTTTAAATAGGCGCTGTATTCGTTTCGCTACAGTTAAAACTTATTTAACATATTTGTTGTCCCAACTTTTATCATTCAAATCGGATTTAAACGATAATTTTGATCTAAAGTGTCCTATTTCTTAGCTATACCCAAAAAACTACTCTGGATGGCTAAATCCGGTGCAGTGGCTAAAACCGGTGATCCTACCCTATATATCCTAAAATATAAAAAACCGTTCATATAAAGGTTGGTCCGGAAATGAACCCTAAGGGAGATACGGCCCTTCAAAGATGGACATATTGAATGGGGAAAAAAGCACCAATAAAATTTTAATGCGATTCTTCATTTAAAACTAAGCAAAAAGTATTCTCCACCGAAACACCTAAATTTAGTATTAAAGGAGTAATAGCCTTTTAAAAAGTATCATTTTTGGTGGCACAAAATGTTGCTTCCTATCAGTTGCATTTTTTTAAAATTTATTGCTCCTACAGTGTTACACTATATGACATTTTTCATGTATTTTTACTCAAGGAATCTATATTTTTTACAAAAAAATAAAAAAAAGTTTGGGGCAAAAATGTGTTAGGCCTCACACATTTTGTCCTAGGCACGCCTCTGGATAGATTTAAAAAAAATAAACAAACTAATTGACCTTACTAACACTAGTATACGTGCAAAACCTCGTCGCTCTATCTGAAAGTGCCTTAACTCCCTTAGGGCTATTTCCGGACCTACCTTTATAGGATTTTTTTTATATTTTTGGATGTAGAATCACATCTTAAATTTTGGCATGCCAGGTACTGATCACACTGTATAGTTTATTAGATAAATCAGTAAAGGAATCTAGAGAAAGGGATTAAAAATGGATTGAAAGGAAACATTTAAGACATAAAGAAGTTTGAAAAGCTGGGATAACTATACACGTGTACACCTGTTAGATCATTTAACTTTTAGAAAAAAATTAGATTGCATTTTATTCGAAAATAATCTTAATATGCATAAAATGTATAGGGTAATAATTATACAACACTACCTTTTTTTATTGTTTTAGATTAGGTATAGGAACAGCTGTAGGGTACTCTTGTGGTATATGTCAATCAGTCAAAAAAAGGGGATATCTATCGATAAGTGAAAGAATGGGGTTAAGGCCGCGTTAAAACAAGTGATAAACTGGGTACAAAAGAAGGACCCCTGGTAGCGACGTGTAATGAATATAATAACAACATCGGCGTTACTAATAATAATTGGCAATTCAAATGAAGCAACTTCTTAAAAAGAGCATTCGGGGGTCGGCTTGGTTCACACAAGGGTGTTAGTCCGGGATTGAATAGGGTGGTCCTTATTTTTCATTAACCGACTTCCAAAAAATGAGGAGGTTTTCAATTCTACGTGTGACTTTTGAGGTTTGATCCAGCATAACTTTGGAAGGGATGAACGGAATTGCATAAAACTTTTTGCAACTTAAAGAGGGAATTCACAAGCTGGTCTCATTTCATTTGAATGCTCGGATAATACCGGGTAAGCCGGATAATTAAAATAATTCTAATAATTTTAACGCAATTTCACTTAAAAACGGTTCTAATATTAACCAGATTTTTAGAGAAATATAGGATAACTCGCTAAACTTGTTTCTGTAATAATTTGTGATTTTACCATAAGGCGTTATTTGATTATTACTTAACGCTTAAAGTTTAAGATTGATTTTATTTGGTGTTTCGTTAAAAATTGGTTGGACTCTTGGGTGCTGAAATATAAATATTACTAGATTAATTTAAATTTAAAAATTTGCCTTTTTATAGTTAATAAGTTAATTTCCAATACCGTTATTTTATCTAACTATTATGTTAACTTAATCAGGAAGCCAGAAATAGTTATTAAAATCAGGAAACGGATGATTTATTATGTCAAAATTAATTGAAATCCTCTAGGGGCCCCTGAAGCAGATATTAAATTATTAAAGATTTTATTTTACGTTGATTTGTTTTAAATAAAACGCAAAACGCGAAAGTAAAGACAATGTTTCTACAGCTTATTCCACTATCAAATATAAGGTGGGCAAGCCAATTATTGCCATGTAAGGGGTCTTTTCGGTTCATAATTGGAAAAAAATAAACTTTTTATAATTTTTTTTTTGTGAAAAGAATATTGGATTTATTGAACTGATTTCTTTTGGACATATTTATAAAACATATTAAGAATATAATTTTTTTTTTGCATTTTTAGTACATCTTGACCACTTCAGAGGGCGTCTTCCAAAAGACACTTTTTAAACGGCTTCACAGTTTTTGGGCTTCCTGTAACACATAGAGTAAAAATTCCAACGGGACTCTATTCATAAGACTAAATACTAGTAACTAAAAAATAGTCTATTTTTAATATTTGTGTCCATTTATAAACATTTTTCTGAAAAATGAAAAAAAAAAACGCCCTTAAATGAAAGAGAAAAAAAAATGAAAATGAAATTTTTAGGAACCCATGTCCCAAATATTGCCAAAATACTGGCAATAATAGTAAAGAACAAACTTACAAAAAAATTTAAAAAACTAATAAGAAAATATTATGGCACAATAACAATTTCAGCTGGTTTTAGGTACAATTTGGATACATAAATAACAATTTGTCGTTTTTAGTAAACCCCACGCAGCAAGCAGAACCAAGATACAGAACTCTCAGATTTCTTCGCTACTTTCTTTTCTTGTTGTTTTAGGTTTTTTTCATTATTTTGTTGTCAACTACTTCGCATGGCAATATTAGGAACATACCTACTTAGATAATAATCTCAAAAAATTACCTTTTTGCTTACTTATTGAGTAAAAAACAATATGGGCTAAGAAAGTGCATATTAAGTTCTTGCCCTGCAATAATCGATGCTACAGAGCTTTTGACAGCACAATTTTAAAAGTTTTTATAGTGGAACAGCACGAAACAAGAACTGCATTTTTGTGTTTTGTGAATACAGATACATCATATTTACAGGCATCTTTTCGATATAACTGATATACTGACAGTGTCATCTATGACACAGAGGACGAACTAACAAGTGGGGGTGGCAATATTAGGTACATGGCAATAATTGGCTCACCCACCTTACGTTAAATTAAAATAGTAAAAACTGGACCACCCTAGTTCACACAGGGGTGTTAGCTCGTGAAATGAGGCTATTGTCGGTGCAGACAATTGGCATGAAAGGTTTGCAGTTGTCGGGAGAAAGAGAATAGAATAGAGAGGTTTCTCCATTCGTGTGCAGGATTATGACCACAACGTGATGTTGTTCCGTGGCTCATCCTGGATTTATTATTATTTATTTGCGGGCCGTGCTTGGTCTCCCGTAAATCACATTGATCCGTAACTCCATGTCTGAGACAATGAATTACATGTGAGACAATAACAGTCCGATGTGTATGGCTCGACCACGCTTCCGACAACTGAAATATTTACATCTTACGATCATTTATCAATACTCGCTAACACTCTACCGATATCTGGGTGAATATCATACAAACACTTTGCCGGAATATCTGAAAATTATCTCAATTTAAGGATAATCACGAAAAATTGAAATAAAAGCGTTTTCTTGTTGTTGCGATCCTCCGAAACTGACTTAAACTGAGAGAAAACACCTAGGATATCTAGAAAAAAGTAGATAATGAGTTCGATAATTTTTTATCATCGAAATTTGATATTTAATATCGTATCCGCTAAGGTTCTTTAAAAAAAGAAGGACAATCCACTATACTAGGTATCCCAGATCTTTTTATTTAGGATAATACAATTAATAGATCAATCGATGTTAATTATGCCAAGCAGCTTCTGTCTCCATTCCATGCCATGTAGTCAAAGCTTCAGAGTCAGTACCGACTGACTCTAGAGTCAAAGCAGTTGACTCAATGGCAAGGAATGGAGAATAAATCATAATAGTGGTTAATATTGTATCTTAATTTCTGTACTACAATTAAAATTCACCTATAATTGTTAACACCATGGTATCTGAGAATTTGAACAAAGAAATTTCAGAATTATTTAACACGATTTGCTTAAATTGTAAGTTTAGTGTTATTTGAAAAAATCTATCTTAAGTTAAAATATTAAATGACTAATTTTAATATTCACCCACTAGCTTACACTTTCTCGATATTTGCTCAAACGCTACATTCCCAAAGCTCTTTGTCGCCAGCATTTTTATGTACTAGTTTAAACAGGGCGGTATTTTATTTATATGCATTTGCAATATTGATATTTTTTGCCCGCATTACTTAAACGAACTAGAAAACGTATATAACAAATAAAGAAATAAATGCTCTTAAATATTGTACTGGAAATTCTGCAGGGAGTCCAATGTTTATTTATTATTTATTTAGTAAACTAATAGAATTTTAGAAAATAAAAATAAGTATTTATTTCCCTTAAAGGACACTTTCTCATTTTTGCAAAAAAAAGCTGTGAAGTATGTATTATTATTAATTTATTAAGAATATTAATTATCCTTCTAAGGATTTAATTATTAATATAACATAATCCTTATCTGAATATGCATTTATTATGTGGGCCAATGAAATAGTAAACTGAAAGAAATTACATTGAAAATGTGTAAAAAAATACACTCAATGTATAAATTTTACACCTTTATATAAATGTACATCAACATTGATGTGACACTACACAGGTGGGTGATTTTGACCTAGAGTGTATATTTTTACATCCATACCTTCTGCAACAATACACTCGGAGCTCAAGAAAGTGTAATGTAATGTAATGTAATGTAATCGCCGGCGTTAAGCTAGTCACTTGATTCGAGAAGCCAGAGTTCCTGCTTCATCGAGTCTGATGGCTGTCGACCATTATAATTGTTTACGTTTGTAAGAGCGTACGTATAATTTTCTGTGTGCTAGATTTTTCAAAGAAATAATTGGTAAGTATTGATTAAAAGTAAATATTTAAAAAGTTTGATTAATACAATATCCTTAAAACATACATTTTATAATATTTTACTTATTTAGACGGTAACACTGGCCTGCAAATTTTGAGCTAAGACTTGTGTATGTTTTCTGTTTCTATTTTATATTGGTACTTTTTGTAGCGCTGATTACGAATATACGTTTTATTTTTCTGTTGGGTAGTTTTTCCATAAAACACTATTCATAAATAGAAAAATAACAAAATGGTTATTCTATTTTTTTTAATAAATTGAAGGGTTTTAGGTAAAAAGTATATTTACGCGTTGGTGTAAACTTTACACACTGGATGTACAAATATAATACACACCACATTTATATTAACGCTTGGATGTAAAAATTTATCTCAGTGTAGTGAATATAGTAGTAAAAGAGGTTCATTTGTAAGGCGCTGAGTGGGAGGCGTACACTAGCTTCAACAACATACTTAGATATTCATAATTGATATTTTAATATTTATTGCGGCGTCTGATGGCGGTCTAGATATAAAATGATGTATATGGCGGACTAATTTATATCGAGTTAGTGCGTTTTCTCGCTCAAAATATTATTGCCACACAGGTAATAAATACCAAAAAACGGAAAAAAAATCATGAATTAAATTTAAGTGGCACACTGCATACCGGGTGGGCCAATACTTTACTTTACTTTACAATGACCTCCTAGAGGTAATGTGCTATGCCTAAAAAGCCTGTACCGTTTACTATATATCCTAAATATTTTTGCTCAGGATAGAGGCCATAGAAATGGTGTTCTAGGTGGTCCAGGATAGAAAGCAAGAACAACGATAGCTTATTGATCAACAAGGATACCTACGCTTTACACAAAATATTCCAGATATTTTTCCTTAGCACATTAATGACATCTATAGAATAAGAAAAAAATACATACGTGTAATAAAATTTGTTAACATTGTAACTAATTTATATCAGGCGAAACTGTATTTTCTTGGTGAAAATGTATCTGCCTGAATAGAATTTTCGCTTTCTCGTCAGATTTTCCTTTTTTTATTGCTTTCATCATATTGACCTCCTAGAGTTAATGAAAGTGCTATTCTAAGAGGTCCAGGGCGGAAAACAAGGACAAAAATAGCTTATAGATAACAAAAAAACCTGTATCTTTTACTATATGTTCTAAATATTTTTGCTCAGGATATTGATAACGTCTAAAAAAAAAATATAAAATTGTTTATATCTGTAATAAAGTAATGTCTAATTTAATTATTTATTTATTAACAAAGCTTTTGTTTTTGTTTTTATCAATTTAGATCGAATGGACAGAACGCTCATGATGGGAGTATCTGTCATATGATTTTTGTGGGGTTATTTTAAACTTTTTTATTGGTGGTATATACGACAAAACGCATCCAGTCAGCTACTTGGTGTTCCACTCCACGCAGTTAAGTTTTTCGTCGAGGATAAATCATTTCCACCGCACGGTCCGTTTGATAACAACGCCATTAAAATCTTACTTTTCTTTGCAGAGACAAGTCTCTTTTTCGACAAGATATATCGATTCTACTTATACGATTTGTACTGGATAGCATGCTTAATGATCTATTGATTTTTTCATTGGTATCTCTGATCAATATCTAAGGATAAAGAAACAATAAGAGTTTAGAATTTTATGATATTTACATACGTTGACACTCTTTAATATTAATGTAAAACCATGCGTATAAAAGGACACAAACAGTCTAAAGAAGTCTACTTATATTCGTGTGTTTTAATTCTTTACAGGTAATACGATTTACCAGAAAATTTTTACTGTTAACGCCAATGAAATCTTACTTTCTTTGCAGAGACAAGTCTCTTTTTCGACAGATATATCTATTCTACTTATACGATTTTTACTGGATAGCATGCTTAATGATCTATTGATTTTTCATTGGTATCCCTGATCAATATCTAAGGATAAAGACACAATAAGAGTTAAGAATTGTATGGTATTTACATACGTTGTCACTCTTTAAAATGAATGTAAAACCATGCGTATAAAAGGACACAAACAACCTAAAGAAATCTAATCATATTCGTGTGTTTTAATACTTTACAGGTACTACGATATACCAGAAAATTTTAATTGTTAACGCCAGTTACTTTTCCTTGTAAAGACAAGTCTTTATTTTGACAAGATACTTACATGAATTCTGCTTATACGATTTTTACTGGATAACATTCTTAATGATCTATTGATTCTTTTCAATTTTATCTCTATTTAAGATCAATGGATAAAGACAATAATGAACATAGCTTTTTTAACAATAGGTACTAGTTTTGAATAAGATTATATTTACATACGTTGACACTGGTTTTTGTATGAAATGCATATGATAATTTATTTTAAAATTACTTTAAACAAAGCTTTTATCATTTATTAACACTATAGCTATATTTTTAAGTGCAATCGAAATTTAAAATGATAAAATTTGTGTTAAAATATTTAATTTTATATTAAATTGACAAATTTTGTGAAATCCCAATTAATTTATCTGTTTACGAGAGAAAAAAAAAGAACAAAAAATATTCTCCAAAGTCAAAACATGAAACTCGTTATATTTAATTTCAGTTTCGGCTTCATTTTCATCCGATATGCATCTCAATAAATCTGTGCGCATTCCTCTATAATTGACTCTATTTATACATACACCTCGTTTGTGTAGAGTCCGTAATCAAGAGACAACTTTAAATTATATAGAAAATTGGTTTACTTGGAATGTGACAGGTCTTAATGAAAACAAGCTGTGAAAATATTACGGGCTTCGCTTGTCTTAGCAAACTCTTCAAGCGTACTAAAATGTTCATATTTTATAACTGAACACACTAGATAGAGGTGGTCCATTTTTGTATAGTACAAAAATGGGTTGATTGTTGTACACCTTAAAAAAAGTTAGTTAGTAAAACTGCCACTGGTGGCAGCACTCTTTGATTTTGATGACAGCCATACTTCACAGTTGTTTGTTTATTATGTAAACAGGTCGTTGACTCGAGATTCTGTGCATAAACGTTGTGTGAAATTGATTAAAAATGATTGAAGCATATATGGACCGTACACCTACAAATCTCTTCAAAATTGCAAATGCTACATTAGACAAGTTACCATCAAAATCTCGAAAAATGTAAGACTACGAAAATTTTAAAATGGGCTAAGGAAGGTTTAAGTTTATTCTGAAAGTGTTTTATTAGCCTTTTTTAATAAAAAAAAACATACTTTATTATTGAATAAATTATATTCAAAAATTAATATAAACAATAATATCTAGGACGCTTGAAGAAAAAATAATATGTTTCACTCAGAGGAAAAGTACCACTAAAGTTCATTTTATTAAGGTATAGTTTTTTTTGAACTTCCCGCTTGTAAACATTCCTAAAGTTGCTATGGTAAAGCGAAATTCGCATGCGTCGTAAGCCGGTTTTCAAGGCCCGTTTCATACAAGCCTAAAAGCGTTGACATTTGACATCACAGAACAGCCATTAACCAGTTAAAAAGTGATTTTGTGACAAAATTTTGTTTCTACAGAGATAGTTTCTATACAAAAGTGTTTTTTTTATTAAACGTTTTAGCAGTTATCCTTTTTTCATATCAAAACATTATGGACAGAGAAGGTAAGTATCTATTTCTAATTAACTATTGT
The DNA here is from genome assembly GCA_958510825.1 of Brachypterus glaber. Classification (NCBI taxonomy): domain Eukaryota; kingdom Metazoa; phylum Arthropoda; class Insecta; order Coleoptera; family Kateretidae; genus Brachypterus; species Brachypterus glaber. Next base: position 35,574,717 of record OY294049.1, read on the forward strand.
CATGCTTTTGATTATAAAAAACTACTTGCTTTTTATTATAAAAACCTACGAATTAACACAATTCCATAGAAAAGTTACGTGAAATCAGAAGGTGGGTGTTCTGTGACGAGAAGTATCTATGGGTTATGTTGACATTTTTAACAAGGCAAATGCTTCAGTGTAAATCGGACTTCTTGACTAATTTAGCGGGAAGTTAAAAAAAAAACTATACCTTAATAAAATGAACTTTAGATGTGGCCCACACATCATGTGGGTCCATTGATATTTCAAAATTATCCTTAATTTTTATTGTGTTGTCTACTGATAGATTTGGAAGTAAAATACCTATATGGATGAAAATTGAATCTACATGTCAAAATTGTATAAATTATATATTTTTTCCAGATATATACGCTTTAAGTCACTGGTATATTTAAAGAATGTTTTTATTTTAAATACCAAATTATTCGATGTTATTTAGAATTTGAAAGAGACAGAGTAAAAGAGGAAATTGCGAACATTTTCGAAATAAATTATCTTGAAGATTTTGTATCTTTAATTAAAATGATTATACCCATGTTTATTTATGTACCTACCTACCTTTATGTATGTGCGTTTTTTTTTATTGAAGATCTGTTTCCTTTTATATTCAAGTAAGTTAAAAAAATGCATGAAAAAACTGTTGTTATAATTTTTATTTTCTTTTGCTGTTTGTAAATTTGTTACAGGTATAATAGTGCACTACTACTACTACTACTACTACTACTACTACTTTTACTACTACCACTACTACTTGCACTGACATGTTTTTTTTATCAGATTCAGAAAACAGAAGCAAAAACGTCCTACGTCTAGTTATAACAAAATAATTTCTTGGTAGGTATACAATAGAGCTCTGTACAACTAGAATTATGAAACAGAAGACGTCTACCCTATCTCTATCTCATTTGTGCACGGCACGCCACTACCAACTTAAATAAATTAAAAAAATATTGCATTTTTTTCAATTTTTATCTACAATTACCGTTGATTTTTGTAAATAAAGCTAAAGAAATTAATATTTTTTGCTAAGAAATAAAACTGATGATTTAATAGTAAAATAAAGAATGAAATATACATCCTATTAATTGTTCTTAGGTTGGTTGCTTAATCTGTTTATTTATTTACAAAACATAACCTCAAATATGAAAAGGTAAATATGAATTTATTTAATGTTTATCATATTTATTATTAACTATAAATTATTATTATATATTTTAATATCGTTACCAGTTTCTACATTTCAAGAAATTAATTTTATGACGAGCGTTATTTCTGTTATAGCTACCAAAATGTAAAGATGTTTTTACAAGGGTTGCAAAAGTCCAAACGAATTTCGCCTAGGCTTTAAATCTAAGGTATAAAGAAAGAACTTACCTTTGGAAAACAATATTTAATCATCAAAACTCGTAAAAGTACTATAATAGTCAATAAAAACACAATATTTAGTAAAACACACGAAAAACTGAAATCAAAACAATATCAAACGCAGCTCACAATATTTAGTAAAACACACGAAAAACTGAAATCAAAACAATATCAAACGCAGCTCACACGATGACAGTGGCTAAAGAAAATGGCGTTACTGACAGTGCAGCCAACATAAAACCTAGGAGATTTTTTTTTCTTTATGTTGGTGATATTACTTCTATCTTTTTTGGGTAGAACTTTTGTCCCTGTCTAATCTAAATGGAAAAATCTCCATTGAAGGTTGCTACCTCCTACTGTGATACATTTATTGATTTGATTTAAACGTGATTCTAATATTAATAGAAAAAGTAATACTCATCTTCTAATTATGTTCTTGATAAATACTTCCAAATAAATATATCTATTTAATAAATGCCCTAAGGGATAATAAATGGTAAATTATATTATATTAAAGTACTAGTTTCATAACACGTTTTTAGCGCACTAGTACTTTAAAAAACTCGCCGCAAGCGGCTCGTTTTCTAAACTTTTACTCGTGCGCTACTATTTGTTCTATTTAGCTCTAAAATAAAAAAAAAACTTAGAGGAAATGCGCCTAATTTCGGATGGTTTCCAAATTTCGGATAGTAGTGTATCTAAGATACTGTCTGCAAAGGTAAACAGAAACCTACTTTTATGTGAAGCCAAAAGTCAAACTAAATCCGTCCTGTAATATGATAACGGTAGAGCTTCTCCCCTTTAAATGGCAGCACAAATCGTTTATATTGCAAATGGCAGTTTTGTGCTCAGTTGCATTATTATGCTTGTTTATTTTATAAATAATCGTTATAAAAGTTCGTGATTCTGTCTTGGGTAAGTTATGATGTTAGTTAAGTTGATCCACTATTCATAATTAAGCAATTTGAAAAAGTAAACATTCTACAAATTTCTAATCTAAAAAGCAGAAAGTTGCCTAATTTGGGATAGACCATTTTTGTGCATTTGATTCCCAATTTCGGATATCCGCAAGGTAATTATTATTCAGGATAACCAACCATTAATTATTATTTTTATAATGATACAACAAACTAAGATAAACAATTTTGAAAAAACGAAAATTACCTAAGATACTAAGATATTCGAAATTGGGAATCTAAAATTATAGTTCCTATAGTATTTCGTAGAAAATCGCTTAATGATTAAATTACGTCTTAAATGTGAAGGAATAACAAGAAACATAAGCAATGGGATCCAGATCTAGTCTTGAAAATTTTTTTTCGGATATGTCCGAAATTAGGAGCCCTTTTTCAAATGCACAAAAATGCGCTGATTTTTTTTAACCGTGTTTTTTGGAAATAATAAACTGTAATAAAATTGCTTTTATAATAAATCATGGTTCGCTATAATAAGTTGTATCTGGTTATATAAAAAAAATATCAAAAAGTAATACCGAGTATTAAATATTGAATACATTGTAAATGGTATCCGAAATTAGGCGACTTTCCTCTACGTTTAAATTGATGACCGATTTAGGGATTTTTGTTTTGAGTTGGCATGGCTGTTTGAAGTTCATAGAACAAACGATATTTTGATATCTTTTATAGTCAGCTCTTCTCTTTTTCACTGCAAGTAACCAACCCACGAATTTAACACGGTAAAAATTAACTTAAAACACAATTTCGTTGAAAACTAAACTTAAAAGCGGTATTTAAACATAAAACGCCAAGCGATTGTCTTTTGTGCTGTATTGCCAACACAAAAGAGTCGCAAAATAGAAAAAAAAAAAACTACAATTTTACCTTTTTCTTTATAACGTTGTCCTTGGATTAAGTAAAATACAAGATCAATCTTTCATGTTTTTGCTATTTCTGATTTTATTAGAATAAGTAAAAAATCCAGAACATTGGCTCAAATTAACCTAAGTTTCTGTGCCCATCACTATTTCAATTTCTTTGTTTGGGTATTGCCCAGCCGCAGATTGGCCAGGTGTCCCTGAAAAAGAAGGGCTGTAGAATTTTCTCCATAAAAGTAAAAGATAGCAATGTCTAAAATGTACCAGTATCTGTCAACTCGACAACGAAAATGCGTTTCATTGGAATATAATAATATGTGGATCTTTACTATTAAGGAGCAAGGAAGTAGTTCGTATTAAATATTTTCTAAAAAGGGAAATATGGTAAATGAGACATCTAGAGGGCCCAAAAACCCTTGGCAAGATTTGCGCGGGTGTGCATGGCCTGGTCCCATTACGATGATTGCTATTATATTACGGGTAGCAAGCAACGGGCTGGGGGTGGCTCCGGGGGTTGCTAACGCTGAAATGCAATAACTGTCAGTTGTTTTCTCGGCGTGTCGACCTAGACCAAGCCGGCGAATAGGGTAGAGTCACTCTATCTAGCAGTGGTTTTAGCGCCATTCTAGTTCTAGATACGGTATGACTATTCTGTGTCAAGTGTTAGAATGAGCACATGTGGTGCCATCTGTGTCAAATTTAGCAAAAAATTATATATTTTACCATGAAATATTGAATTATTTAATGCAATTTGAAGTTTTGCTTTAAAATAACATAGTTTTTCTCAATATTTGTCCAGTTTTTAATCAATTTAGTTTAAAAATATAAAACTGCTCAATCTATTGTTGATTATTTAAACCATTATATCTATCTGTCACAACAATCTGACAACTTTTAATTATTGCATTATAATTGGTAAATAGGTGTTAAAATTCAATAATATTTATGATATAAGTGCTAAAAGTGACAATTTATTTTGTGAGAAGGGAAGTTTGGGACAGGATGCCGAAGGCAGTATACCTTTAATTATGACAGTCAATTATATCTAGTAGTGTACTGGACAGTCCATGGACAACAAAAAATTTGTTCACACTCTTTAACACTGTTTCAGAGAAAAAAAGCCAACAAACAAAATCAAGAAAAACATGACAACTAATTTTACTTTAAGGCTTATCCAGAAACTTGCATAAGAACATAAAACATAAGAATGCGATGCCGTGATTGGCTTACAAGATACATGGCGGCACATCAAGCCAATCACGGAATCGTATTCTTATGTTTTATGTTCTTATGCGTGCCAGTGAATAGTCACTTAGTTATAAATCATAAAGTTTAATTTAGACTTTTGGATTTTACATTTTGGTGCTTTCATTATTTACTTATGAGTTTCCGAATATGACCATTTTTAGATAATGTAAAAATTTTAAAACAATATTTCTCGAAACTGACAAAAGCTAAAGATAATTTTTAAACAGAAAAATACTATAAAAAGTCAAATTCTACTTGCAATATGATTTAACTGTTGTCTACGGAGTCTGCTGAGGAACTTTTATCATTACCTAAGAAACGGACAAGGTACTGATTTTGCTAAAAGTGGTTACGTATATACTCAAATACTTAATACCTAAAATAACTGTATGTAAATTTACAACAGGTGCTTTAATTTTGAAACCCATTTTTCCTTCAGGGGATATGTGCTTCGTCTATGAGGGCTGACGCCGCTAGATGGAGTGACTCGAGCGAATAGCGAATATTGCAAGTGGCTGCATCGGTGCGGAAAATCGTGCATGACACGCTCATATCCATGGCAACTACGTCAGATATGAATATTTCATAGAATACATTTTCATACTTTATTGAACGTGTCACCTCTGATTACAAACAATATACCTGTCCTACCGCCTTCCTCTCACTGTGTCTCCGTAAAACACGTAGATAACTGCAAGCACAACCTGACATTTTTCCGCGTCTATTTCACAGGCAGCACATTTCTTCAAACGGCAAAAAAATCATCACTTTAGCTATTCCGGGTGTCAAAAGAAGTATTTCCTACGAATTATCTCCGTAACTATAAAAAATAACTTTTTAAAATTTACAAAGCTTGTATTATTCGTATGGTCTTAATATTACTTCCGGTCTAAGCGGAAGTGATACCAACTTTTGATTTTTAAACGGAACCCTATACATTTTTAAATTCTCTTTTCATTAATATACACAAGTCGATATTTGCTTTAAAAATTGCGCCACAGGAGCCATTTTTCATAAAAACAATATGGCGGACCTATGCCGTCCATATTGGAATATTTATGACACTTGACATTTCAAATCTTTTAGTAGTAGGCTAAGAATTTACTATCTGTATGAAACTGATTTTCTTTTGTTTTTATGAAAATGTCGTAATTTTAAATTTTTTTAAAAATCATCAACTTTAAAGCTATTTTGTGCTTAATTTTTAGATGAAACGACCTATTTTTGATTTCGTTAAATTAAAAACTCAGGTATACTCTACAAGAAAAACGTACAAACACCCTTATAGGGTTGGCCATATTCATACATTCAATATAGCTCCCAGCTGAATAGATATCCTGGTGAATATTTTCAATACGTTATTTTTTCCAGGCTGAATTTTACATATGCCTTAAAGTAAAATCTATCTGAGTACACATTTGTTTTATGGATGATCTAATAAATTTTATTCCCTAATAAATTTTATTCCCTATTTTTAACTTAACAGCCAAACGAAAAGTTAAATTTTGATTTCGTAGGTTTATTAACCTCGAGACGAAGGCCCTCGGATTCTAAAAACTTACTCAATCGAAAAATTTAACTTTTCGCCCTTGTATTACAAATAACTATTAATTCATTCACATTTATCTTTTCCTAGTTTCGGACGGTGTCACAATTTCGGATAGTAGTGTATCTAAGATACTATCTGCAGATGTAAACAGAAACCTACTTTTATGTGAAGCCAAAAGTCCGTCCTGCAATATGTCAAATGTCAACAAATCGTTTAAATTGAAAATAGCAGTTGCATGCTTGTTGATTTTATAAATAATCGTTATAAGTTTGTGTTTATGTCTTGGGTAAGTTAGGATACTGGTTAAGTTGATCAACTAGTCATAATTAAGCAATTTGAAAACATAAACATTTTACAAATTTCTAATCTAAAAAGCAGAAAGTTGCATAATTGCGGATAGTGCGTTTTTGTGCATTTGATTCCCAATTTCGGATATCCGAAAGCTAATTGTTATTCAGGATAACCAACTATGAATTATTATTATTATTATTATACAACAAACTAAGATACACAATTCTGGAAAAGAGAAAATTACTTAAGATACTAAGATCTCCGACATTGGGAATCTACAATTATAGCTCCTATAGTATTTCGTAAAACACTGCCTAAAGATTAAATTATTTTTAAATGTCAAGGAATAACAAGAAAGAAAAGCAATGGGATCCAGATTTACTCTTGAAAAAAAATCTCAAAGTCCGAAATTAGGAACCCTTTTTCAAATGCACAAAAATGCACAAAGTTTTTTAAACCGTGTTTTTTGGAAAAAAAAATTGTAATAAAAAAGTTTTCATAATAAATCATGATTCTTTATAATAAGTTGTATGTTATTATATAAAAAAGTATCAAAAAGTAATACCGCCTATTAAATATTGGATAAATTGTAAATGGTGTCCGAGATTAGGCGACTTTCCTCTACATATATATCAATAAATTCTAAATTAAGTAATTTTATAAATTTTCATTTAATTTGCAGATCTGCGATTTTTCTAAGCAGGATGGCAGACTAACATCTCTACTCTAAATTTCTCTACTCCCTAACATCCCTACTCCATAACATCCCTACTCCATAACATCCCTACTCCTTAACATCTCTACTCCATAACATCTCTACTCCGTAAAAACTCTACTCCGCACTATATGCACTCGATTAGCCACTTGTCTTAACTCAAATGAATATTTGTCATGCTAAGTCACTGTCAAATATGAATTTAATTTATTAATTACTTACTTATTAGTGCATATTAAGAGTACGCGGTCATTGTGGCTTTTAGAATAATTCATTTATGATTGTTCTAGATTTGAATTTAAAGATAAACGTTTTCTACGAAAAAAATAAAATAATCTAGAAGAAGAAGATTCTTTGTTCTTTGCTCATTTATTATTAAGTGGCTAATAAAGTCCTTATAGTGTGGAGTTGAGTTGTTACGGAGTAGAGATGTTATGGAGTAGAGATGTTACGGAGTAGAATTGTTCTGGAGTAGGGATGTTAGGGAGTAGAGAAATTTATAGTAGAGATGTTAGTCTGCCAGCAGGATACATGTAAATTGTTTGGTTGAAATGACAGACGCGATATTCCTGCTAGTACTTTCAACTTTCCATCTTCATCCCAGTTAGTCGAGCCGTCAAAATTAATAAAGCAGTAGCTTAAAACCGCTTCGTGACTCCAGGAGTAAGTGTTACGTAACGGTGCGTTACTCTTTATTCGCTTTCTTATAAAAAATGTAAGCAGGAAACTCGAACACAACGGTAACCCTGCAGGAATACTTCCTGTAAAACTCTCAGTTTTATCATAATAATACTCCGAAAGTATAATATAGGCTTTATATAAAATTTATAATTAGTTCCCCCTTTCTGTTCTTGTATAGGTACCCGATAAATCAAAAAATACTACGTCTTTTTTACTATAGTCATCAGCAAAAAGGTGCCGAAGTATTTGATTCATAAGCTATGGGTCAAAAAAATTTGGCCAAGTTTTTTTTTGCTCTTTTTTACGTTTTAAAGTCAAAATTTGTTTTTATTATTCTACTATTTGACAAACAGTTTTGCATATTGTTTCTAACTACGTTGTACTAGTACTAGTGGTACCTATCAATCAAGTACCCAGTGGATCATGGAAAGTCTCACAATATCTATATAGCAGATAACATAATTTAAGTGCAAATCCTTTTCTATTTACCAAAGATCAAGGCTTTTATGCAAAAAAAGTAAAAAATCAAAGTGTTCTAAAGGTGCACTCATTTAACTCTTCATCTAGTTTTTGTTTCATTCATTTAAAACCCCTTACACCGACTAATTGAATTTAAAAATTATTTTATTTCATATTTCAACCCTTCCATTATGAATTATGACTCTCCGGGGCAATAAAACGCTTTTTACAAAGCTTAAATTAAATTTTATTATCTCTTAAGAATAAATACAAGGAAATTATCCGGCTCAAAGGACCAATTTATTTTTTATTATCTTTACTAAAAATTAAAATTTAAATAATGTTTTTACCTACAGAAATAGTTAATTCTCACTACCAAGTAGGTAAGCTGACATTACCTAATCAAAAAATCTACATTAATATATACACTTCTGCTCAAAAATATCGGCCCACCTAAAAAAATACACATTTTTGAATGCAAATATCTCCAAAACTATTTAATGGATTTATTCGATCTTTTTTTTATTTTGAAGCTTGAACTTTTAGCTCTTACTTACTGGAATAAAAATTATCAAACATCTTTTTTTATACCGGCAGCAATGAAAAGTGCACAGCTATGTTTTTTTACTGCACCTTTCGATATGCGCATGGTTCGCCACTGCATATTTTTTTACAATTTAATTAATTGATTTTATAGCCTAATTAAATGAAAGTAATCTCTTTTTAAATTTTTTAATTTTCCTTTTCTCGTTTAGGAGATATAAGGTTTTTTCTAAAAATTTACATTTTTGCAAGTAACAAAAATACTACGCAATGGATTTAATTGATTTTTTTTTAATTTGAAGCTTAAATCGTAAACTTTTATTTATTTAATTTAGGTTTCTGTTGGAAACATGTTTAAACTGAGTTTACATTGCTTAAATAGTCATGTTTTTTTTACTCGATCTTTTTTGTTGCAATTTAAACACAAACTCAAATCTTTCCATAAGTTTTAAAACTTATTCTAATAGCCACACTTATTGTGACTGATTCCATCTTTTATTTTTTATCATAAGTCTTCTCATTTAGGAGAAATTATGTTTTTTTGGTAAATAAGGACTTTTTAAGTGGTGGGCTAGTGCCACCCCTGTAACTAACTTTTTTATGATTGACAAGACTTGTCACTTATGTGACAATACTTTTTTAACTCGTTAAAATTTTATTTAATTGTATTATTTAAATGGAAACAAGTCCGGAAGTAGCTGCCCAAGCTGTAGCTCTGCTACAAGAAGGGCACAGTCAGCGTTATGTTGCTCAACAGTTAAATATTACGAGAGCAGCGGTAAGAAGAGTATTCCAACGTTTTGAGGAAAAATAATACATATTTTTTAAAATAAACTGCTTATGGAATATATGTGGCTGGACTATAATTGTGTGGTTCTGAACTATTGTTGTGTTAAATTACGGTATGGAATATTTGTGAAAAAAAAATTGGAAAATGTACAAAAAAAGGAATGGAATTATTATTTTGAAAAGAATAGGAGTAAATGCTGCCAGGCATGGGATATACAGCTGCCTAAAACCTAATTCTGTATGAAAAACATTGGGAAATATGACTATAACGTCTATAATATTTATGTAGATAAATTTTAACTATAGTGTATACACATTGATAACCTAGCCTCAACCGTGTAATGTTGGTTAGTTTTAGTGTTTTGTTAAATTAAATTGAATGTTTTATTGACCATAATGTAATGTAACTAATAATAACGAAAAACAGCATTGTTGTAAAAAAACATACACGTCTAATACGTTTTTTTGTGTTTATAATTGTTATTAAATAATTTTAATAAAATTTAAAATTTGTTTATTGTTATTTTATTTGATAAAATATTTTGTTTAAAAAAAATTAAAAAGCAAAAAGTCCTTAAAAAGACGTTAGAACTTGTTTTTGGAGTACCATTAGAGATTTAAACAGTCTGTGCAAAGTTCGTTCGACAACGCAGTCTGAGCTGGGAACCAAAAAGTTGCTAACGCAGAAAACGTGTTAATTAAATGTATTTATTTAAGCTAAAGTTATAGAAGTGCAATAGATCTTTATATTCTATCGACGCTTTTCCGTCATATACAGTTTTACAGGGGTGGCACTAGCCCACTGATTAAAAAGTCACTTTTTCCGAAAAACTTTAATTTCTCCTAAATGAGAAGACTTATGATAAAAAATAAAAGAAGGAATCAGTCACAATAAGTGTGGCTTTTAGAATAAGTTTTAAAACTTATGGAAACATTTGAGTTTGTGGTTAAATTGCATCAAAAAAGATTGGGTAAAAAAAACATGACTATTTAAGCAATGTAAACCCAGTTTAAACATGTTTGCACCAGAAACTTAAATTAAATAAATAAAAGTTAAGGACTTAAGCTTCAAATTAAAAAATAAATCAATTAAATCCACTATGTAGTTTTTTTGTTATTTGCAAAAATGTTTATTTTCAGAAAAACCCGTATATCTCCTAAACGAGAAAAGGAAAATTAAAAAGTTAAAAAAGAAATTACTCCCATTTAATTGGCCTATAAAATCAATTAATTAAATTGTAAAAAAATATGCAGTGGCAAACCGTGCGCATATCGAAAGAAGCAGTAAAAAAACATAGCTGTGTAATTTTCATTGCTGCCGGTTTAAAAAAAGATTTTTGATAATTTTTATTCCAGTAATTAAGAGCTAAAAGTTCAAGCTTTAAAATAAAAAAAAAGGTCAAATAAATCTATTGAATAGTTTTGGAGTTATTAGCATTTGATAATGTGTATTTTTTTAGGTGGGCCGATATTTTTGAGCAGAAGTGTAGTACTATATCGAGCACACTTAATGATAAATCAATACAAACAAAATCATAACTAAAGACAGAAAAAACGATTTACCGCGCAAGGTCTTACTTAAGGCACATCCAGAGCCTCCATTATTGGCTTGATGTGCCGTCATGTATCTTATGCGCAGGCTTATAATGTTTTCATAAGAGCCTGTGGATTGTGCCCTTACCTGTATAAAAATAGTTAATACCACTTGATATCACTGAGCGTTATTGGGTTTAGCTGGTTTATTTTCGGGATTTTCGGTTAACCCATTTAACCCAATTTTTGTTTTTAAAGGTCCAAAATGATTAAAATTTGCGTTTCGTAATACTTTAACGTACCCCAAGACGATAAATCTCGATTTCTATGTTCTCGTGAAACCTCACCTACTATCAAGGTTGACCAATTTTAACTTACAAGGTTGTCCAATGTTTAAAATGTATGTGCGCAAGTATAGGAACAGCCGCTTGGTGTACAGTTCGCTGCACTCGTTAAGATGCGTAACTACGTCACTAAAAAGGCATAAATAACCTCATTCCTCGCCCGTAGAAGCTCATACATAAGGTAACCTTATACCCAGTCAACACAAATACATGGCAGGAACATAGCATGTATAGTCCTTGGACTTTAACAATTCCGCCTCAAGTTATGTATCAGCTACATAACATGCTACATATCAGATACATACTAGGTACATAACAATAAAAGTAGGCGTTTCCGAATTTTACTTGTTATGGAGTGCATCATAGATTTAGACATGGTGAACATTTTTACGTCTTTTTGATAAACCTAATAATTAAAGTATATAAATATCTTTATATGTAGCATCCATCAGGCAAAATTCTTATACGATGTGCATTTTTACTGTGAAAGCAAACTTTCTACCAGGCTTAAAAATCATGGGCCACATAAAAAGCCAATTTTTAGAGAAAAAATAGCAAATAATCATTTTAAAAAAATATATATATTTTAATTTTTTGTCTAAGATTATCTAAAATCGGTTTAGTTGTCTAAAAATACATGCGTTTCTACTACTACTACTGTTATTATTAACAACAATTTTAAGAATATTAGTGATTCTAACCTATAAAAATTAAAATAATATAGACGCCATATTTAGTATTGAATTCATAACATTTTATGTATCGTGTATGTTCTCGTACCATATATATGATACATAACATGCAATATTGCATGTTATGTATCATACATATGTATGTTACATCTTATGTAATATGGCACATGTAACGTAAAAAATCTTTCTGTTATAGGGCATGTTATGTAGCATACATATGTATGTTATGTCTCCTGTAATATGGCACATGTTACCTAAAAAATCTTTCTTTACCATGTTGCATCCATATATGTGCGGACTGGGTATAATATTAATTAATAACGTTGACCTATTAAGTATAACTAGAAACCGAAAAATAACTGATTCCTCTTGAATAGTGTCCCACTGGGACACACGTTAGTTTAATTAATTTCCCATTTTGAATAAATAATAATTCAATTTTATAATTAATTAAAGAAATCGCGTTTTGTATGGTCAATTACCAGAGGAAGTACTGCTGTTTATAGTAATAAAGCTGCGTAGTGCTTAATTAATATTTATTCCATGAAAACACGCCAGAATCCCATAAATGTGACTCTTTTACCATCTTAACTGGTCTATTTGTGAAAAATCAATTAAAATATGTTAATATATAGGGGAGACTAAGGCAAATATATACAGAAAAATTAATAAAATTATTACAATATACTGAAAACTAGACTCGATATTGTGACAGTTCTGTCACCACATAACTGTCATAATATAAGGAATATGTAGGTATATTCTAAATTTTATTAATTGGCACCTGGCTGGAATGTGAAAAATTCAAGGTCGCCTATTATAGTTCACACGCAAAATTTTACCTCTTCTCTTCCCCTTGCCTCAGCTCACAAGTGCCAGTTAGTAAAACGTATACACTACTGAAAACTGTTAAAATTAAAGAAAATACATCAGAAACCTATAAATGTGACTAAAGAGATGATAAAAGTATAATAATAACGGCCTCTTTGTAAGAAAATAATTGAAAAATATGTAATAAATAGGGAAATTGTCACAGTAGTAAGCTATAATCAGAATAAAAATACTACACTATATTTAAAACTGTGAATAGACAGGGTAGACCAAGGCAAGTTGTTGCAGGGGCAAGTCGTCATAGTGAAATCAAAAAAACTGCAGGACTTAAATATTTTATATTTTACCGATGCATGTATATCACAGTATTATTAAAACTAGTAAACCAGTGATGGTCAATGAAATTGGCAACCCCGGTTTCACCTAATTTTAGTCAAGATTCCGTCACATAATTTTATGTTCATTTTTAATATTTTTTATGGGAGAAAATAACAACAACAATAAAATTAAACGTTCAATATTTCCATGTAAATTATATTTTATTTTAATAGGTAAGTATTACTTGGGTCATAATATTTTAATGACCAATTAATATACTGATTTTATGATTTTGGATTTTAATTATAATTATAATTATGAAGCAATTGTTGTTTTTGCATAAACAAATAATTAAAATAATTTTTCTATATTAAATGATATTATTAAAATGAGGAATGCAGAAGATAAAGCGTTATTTCTTTTCTGAGTATATTAGTTTGTTAAATATATGTATATATATATATATATATATATATATATATATATATATATATATTATCATGCGATAATAGTAGTACGCACCTGATTCAAAAGGTTGCTGCGTTGCAACCGGTTTTTTTTAAAGAAAAATTCTATTAACCAAGCTCGATACATGCCTCAAGCTACAGAATGATCTCCAAGAGTTTTTGAAAAAAAAGATTTGATAAAAACCTACTTTTGAGGGTACTTATGGTCCACATTTTATTCTCAATCACATTTTTAAAATTTTGTGTACCATACGTCCAAAATCAGTTTAATGAAAATTTATTTATTTGTTTATTTGTTAATAAAAACGATGTTTCTGAGCCAAGAACAGCTCGGGCCATAACTGCTATAGTCCTTGCGTTACTAGTATACCACCGTATTCATAGTTACTATGCATAGTTTATATGTTTAGTACATATGTGTTAAGGAATATTTTTTCAGTGTATAGATACTAAATTTTCTGTGTAGCTATAGCTTGTATACAAATTATAATAATTAAAACAACCTTTTTATCGGTATGTATCAAGTATGTTTACAATTTTTATTTGTTCACTGTTCTCAAGCTATTCAACTTTACATAAAGAGATTTAATAAATTGTCAGATGAATGCAAAGACGAACACATGCAAAATCGAGCAAAAAAAGAGATACCGCAAACTAACTATTGACGGCAGAGTTTAATATAAAACCTATAATAATAATGACTATTCAAAATAATAGACAAGCATTGAATGAGATTGAGATGCAATAGTAAAGTCTAGTCATTGTTATTTTACAGACGGCTTTAAAGGAAATTTACCAAATAAATAAGTAAATAAAGCCAAATACCTCACATAAGGTAGCACAGTCGAGAAAAAAGGGATTGGCTTGGATACGTCCAGACGGTTCCTAATTCCCGAACACAACTCAAAGAATAACAACAGTTAGTGGCCAATTATCCGGAAGAAAAAGCCAAATATAAGTTGGAATTGGAATGACAAAGATGCCGGTCGAGCCTTCGATAAAGGACCATGCCTTGGCGATGAAAAAGCAGCATCGATGCCATTTTTGATGAATGTTTAAGGTGTTTGTCGTGTTATTTTGAAATTTTGTATTTAAGTTCTTGAAACGAGGGGAAACCACTATCATCCCATAATGGGATGTCGGTGTACTTTCGGAAATCTTTCAATTTATGATTTAAAGGCATGGTACTAAACCGACTTTGCAGCCGACTGCAAATTGTTGTTATCCAAAGTAGTTACCTAAAGCAAAAAAAAAATGGTAAAGAAAAAAGACAATAACCGAGGAGAAAACCGCAGAAAGTCGGGCGTACAAATTGGAGGAAATTTTGGAGATAACCTCTCGAGAACGAGAACATAAGGTAGGTAAGTTTTTAAGATTTTTCGAAGAAGAAGAAGAAGAAGAAGAAGAAGAAAATTTTATGGATTACTTTCTAGAAGGAATTCAGGTATACAAATATTTAACAACGTTTTACTTCTGGGTCAAAACATTTTTTTAAAGAAAAGTCATACAACCAATAAGAACCTACTTAATGAAAAAAAAAAATGTCGAATACTTTACGGTTTATTTATTTTTTACTTTCATTTATAAATATTATACTTTATTGTTGTTTACTTCTTTTGCTGGTGTTAAGTCGGATTAAGTTAAATCCAGCTAATCCAAATTAACTGTAATAACTCGACTAATTTTATGGCCACATCATTAATTAACGATTACTACCTATACTCCGTCCAGTTATGCAAGATAGTAAGGGACGCGGCCCGTTTTACACCACACAGAGCATAAATAGCATAATTATGCATAAATCGTAGTGTATCAAAATTTAACAGATCTCGGTACTGTTTTCCTGGAAAGGGCCTATCCAAAGACATAAAAAGCATAGTATATAAGAATGCGATGCCAGTATTGGCTTGATGTGTCGTCATGTATCTTGTAATGGTTCTTATGCGAGCCTCTGGATAGGCCTTAAGTTGTAATTGTAACCTAAAAATTTGACGTTTTCCTTGTGTTCAATATAATTTACGTTTGTACAATATATAGTATATGCTAATTTAGTGTGAGTGTATGAAGAATATACCAAATAAGTACCTTTTTCAATACCATACAAAATAACAAAGTAAAAACCATTTTTTTATATAACGTTCTCTTCTTTTATTAGCTTTACCGTCAATCATTGTCATAGACAAAAAATGTCACAACATTTTATATGTTAAAAGGTCCGCGTTTTCAACCAATGATATAGCTTAAAAATCGCGGGAATTTTAAACTACTATCTTGCATAATTGGGCGGACTATAGTTGCTGATACTTGTAAAACAAGAGCAAGTTCCCAAGCAGCAAACTCTCACACGGTCCTATTTTCCAGAGCGGGACTCCAGGGATTTTGGCCGAATGAACTAAAATCTCCCCTTCATCCATCTGGACCTTGGGTCTATTCCCGGTAGGCCAGACACACGTTTGATGGATGGAGTTTGTTCCACGGGGATGCTATAATTGTTTTCTAATTATTTTCATCAAACATTCGCACGAGCATTCAATAAGTTTACTGTCGAACTGAATTAGCTTTAACACTGCCTGAAAATTGTTTACAATTATAAGTTAATTGGACTTAAATTATATTATAGTAACATAAATATTTAGTAGTAATTATATACCAAGGTAGAGAAGACATTTTTTATAGCCGTGCGTATTAAATCCCGAGCTGCGTAGCATCGAGGGATTTAAGTTTGCGAAGCTATAATAGTCTTCTTTAGTTTTTTCACTATTTAACTATTTTTAACTATTTTTATTCAAATAATAAAATAAATTATTAACAGAAATTATATTTCTTGAAATTTCATAAAAATCAAGTATCCTTGATCAATGACATTTGCTCAAATAAATACTTTGAACTGACTTTTAAAAATTTGTTTTTTTTAATGTTTTTTTTTTTCATAATATTTAGCTAATTATTGATTGTATTAATTGGTAATAATTATTATTAATTATATTTAATAAATAAAAAGTTATTTTAAGCTATTTTCTTGGGTTTAATTAATAAAAATTTCACAAAGAACTGAAACATCTAAAGTGACAGAAATCAATTATTTCCAGACAGCAAATTTTCATGAAAACCGTGAATTTTTTAGCCTCTTGTGTAATTATATATGAAAAATAGATGAAAAATTCAATACTTTTAAATGGGGGCGTATTTTTTAATTTTACTTGTTCCTCAACTTGTAGATGGGTAATGGTGCCATTTTAATTTTTATCCAGTGATCTTGTTGAATAACAATATCCCGATAAATATTTATATTTGAGCAACATTATAATTAGGCTCTATCATTTACATATTTAATTGTAGTGTTGAAAAAACAATGGAGAATTTTGTGTTCATGATTTTATTTTCGGTTGTTTATTTTTTATGTCTTAAATATGCTAATGATTCACTGTTTTTTTCTTCATAAGATGTTCGCCAAGCGCCAAAAGAGTATAATACAGTAGTTTTGAATTTTACAAAATCGCCAAATAACTTCATTTGGATACAAATATTTTTCATGAAAAAACAAGCCGTGAAGATATGTAATGCAACAAATTATTAACCCATTGTAACTTACCAGGTGTCAAATTAATCGTTTTTTAGTATTCTAATAGTGTACAAAATTTGAAATACCCATTAGCAATAGTCTCTGAACTATCTAACAAAAACGATTTTTTCCCGATTAAACCACATTAAACCATGGTTTAAACAATGTTCAAAATTGGATGGCTTGAAGTCCCAAATATGTTATCAATAAATATATCGATTTTTCCACATGGCTACCTGAATCCAATAACAACAAATTTTCGACGATTTTTGTCTAATTTTACTGGACTATAAAAATAAAGTACGTGAATGAGATCAAAGTAATTTTGTGAAGTATACCGAGAGCAAAACGCAATATACCATCCACTGTGAAGAGTATACTATGAAATGTGAAGCATTACATATCTTCACGACTTGTTTTTTTTATTATCTAACCAAATATTAGTATTACTATTGTTCAATTTAAGAAGACTGTTTTTTTATTTATTCATATACGTAGATAAATATTTAATCAATTTGCAAATAGGAATGTTTGAATAATAAATGTTTAATTAAAAGACTATTGTTACTGGTTAAATTACTTTAGTCGGCCATTTTTTATATAAATTGAATGACAATATTTTAATTTTTAATCATCTACACATGTTTTAATGTTGTTAAAAATAAGAAAATTAAGAAATATAATAATATACGTTAGGTGTTTTTAAAATAGTTGAAAATCTGACTTGAAATTATTAAATATAACTTATGTTTACTAGATACTGTTGTCAGACTTAACTGATATAGGGGAAAGGGGGGAATTGCGGCCCCTAGGGTAATGGCGGCCCTTAGAGTAATGGCGGTCATCGTATATCTCAGTTTTATATTCATTTTTCAATTTAAATACTAGATGTTCCATGTACATGTAGTTTATAGTGTACCTATCGGTAAAGTAGAAAGTTATTAGAGAAAATTGCAATTTTCCAGTTTTGAAGTTTCACTCTTCTAGTTTCAAAGGCTCGTAAATCAATTAATTGAGCCTAATTAGTTACGTTTGTGGTATATGTAGTATTAGTTTCTAGTGTAGTTTAGGACCATGTAATAGATTGATAATTAAATTCAGTTAATTTTGTGTTTTGGGTAAAAATGTGTAAATGTACGTTTTGGGGTTATAACGGCCATTTGTTTTGGGGTAATGCCGGCCGGCTACTCTTATAAGTATACACCAGATAAGTTATATTTAAGTTTTGATATTGGAGATACCCCGAATTTATAAAAGGATAAGTGGCAAAGTCCAATGGACGTCTGAACAACTTAAGAAAAACTCCGAAGACTCTTCGGATGAAAGTGATGATAAAAATGACATGGCAATGAATCACGAACTATGTCTAATGTGTGGTGAGTTTGGTAAAGACCGTGAGCTATGGATATGCTGCTTAAATTGTGTCCTATGGGTACAAAAAATTTGTATTTTAATATAAATATTTGTTGAGAATATCGTTTTATACAGCATACTTTTAAGTTTCATTTAACTCATTAACACTAATAAAGCTAAAAATTGAAAAGAGCCTTAGGCGGCCGCCATTCCCACCTTTTCCCCTAAATATTTAATAAAAGACACTTAACAAGAAATAAAATTTCTGGCTCAGAAATTCTGGGAATATTTTATAACAATAATAGCAAGTGGGCGAAAGGTATATTGTCACGGCGCATTTAGATTCACTATGATATTGTTTCAAACCATAGTTGTCAATGGATCCTGGTCTGTAATTGTTTTGTACAAGGTTTTATATAAAAACAATATTTAATGGACCAGAACTAAAGATCACATCTAAACGACTGTATTGCAATATTTGTGAGATAATAATACCCAATGATAATTACTATTATAATTGGAAAATTGCAATATCTATTAAATGCAACCAATTTTAAATTTCTATAAATAATAGATGAATGATAGTCTAGTTTAAATTATAATTTGACTTTATCTACAATTCAAGTGATCAAGAACATAAACTACGTTTCATTTTTCTTTAATTGTAATATAAGCAGTTACGTAGATGAAAGAAATATATCTAAAATATTCAAGATTTGTAGATCCATCTTATCAAACGCCTTGATCATATCCATAGCAGAGTGGCTTCTGGCCTGGACAGATAATCATTTTTTCTAGGATTAGTTAAAAATAATATATTATCAAATACTGTTTTCAAATATATCAAACAATATACCAAAAACGTATTTGAAGCTACCTAATAAGTCAAATTTAATTAAATTATTACTATATTACTAACGAATTGCTCTTAAAGGATGCTATTTTTTATTCTTAAATAATTATTTTATTTGATAGGTTAAAGCTACCCTATCACTACGTCAATGACTTTTAATCATGTTCTAAAGCGATTGGAAACTTATTCCATTAACCATTGGAAGAATATAAAAGGTCTGATTCAAGATAAACTTATTCCTTGAGGCATATTTGAAAAGGTATAGTTAACGCTTGAATTTGGATAACTAACTCGTTCCTTTGTTATATCTATAGATCCAAACATCGGACACTGAATGTTATAATTATTGAAGAATTTTTTATACGATTTGATTCTTTATATCGAAAGTTATAACCAATATATGCCATCTCATTTTCCAAACCGGTTGTTTGTGGACTTACCAGTATGAAGAGATATGTAATTATTGTCAACAATGTAGCATATCAATGGCTAAATTATAATAGGCCGTATCTTATCTACTTTGACATTATAAATATATATTCTTATTTTTAACCGAATACCTGTAACTGCGTTAAATAAAGTTTATCCACGGCCATGACTAATAGGCCTATAAACCAGAGGTCTATAAAAGTAAACCGTTTAAACTTTGAAACGGCCGTGGATAAAGTATAGAATTCTACTCATTCGGGTGATTACGCCACTCGCCTGTCAGCTCGTGTTTCAAAAGTCGCCCTCAGTAATTAATAGTAATTATTATACACTAGTTGAATAATAGATTATTATTGTTTCTCAATGTAAAATGTTTAGTGAATTGACATTGACAGTCCATAGTATGGACTTATTAAGATGTTGCAACCACGATGGCTAAAGTCGCTCCCAGGAACTGCTTCAGCCATCTTAGTTGCTATATGCGAAAATTGGTAACTTATCTAGTTTAGATTGCAATATTTATAGAATATATTTCTGTGTAAAATTTAGTTTTTTTTTATATATTACATATTGGAAATGTACCATCATTTTCATAGAAAACGCTCACATCACAGAACCCTGAGGTACCCCAACATTTTAAATTTTTAGTTGTGGTATATGTACTTTACTAAGACACTGACACTGACATTTTCCGTAATAATTAAGTAAGGTTAAAGTACAGTCTATATTATATAGTGCAAGTCCTATAACTGTCTTTAAGCATATATGCTTATAAGCAAAAAGGTTAACAAATTTTATTATAAATGATATTTATACAGTATGTCTCCAGATAGAGTTACAAAGAGGAATTTATTTTTTATTTTTGATTTGATCTCAAAAAAAGTCACTCTTTATAACTTGCCCTGCTTGATTTTAAACTCCCAAAACACTAAGCGCTTTTTGTACAACTCTTACGGTTCATGGGATAATGTTTTTTTCTTCAAAATAGTGTCTTCAAAAATTTAAGAAAAAAAAACATCATCAAGAGTGACTTATTTTAAGATATCAAAAATAAAAAAATCTTCTTTGTAATTCTAACAGTTGGTTTGTGTAATTTGGTGTAATTTTTGCGTGACAAGCCTCAATGATGGCCTGTCGTAATTCTTCAGCATTATGACCCAGGAAAGTTAGTTTCTTCCCTCGCTCTGACTCCGGTATGGAAAGGGTTTTCCCGCAGATAATTCATTAATTGCATATCTTCTTCTGCACTACTCATTCTACTTCGAACAGAACCCCGCTTTCTGCTAATCTGTCCAGTTTCCTCAAGTTTTTTCTTTGCTCGCATTATAGTGCTGTTTGCAACATTTAATTCAGTGGTCATTTCACGTACACTTATCCCGTCATTTATCCTTGCTGTTATAATACATTTGATAATTTGTAAGCTGCGGCATAACTAATGTGAATTATTGTCATAATAATATTTGACAAATAAATGTCAAAGAGACCTTGATAAAGTTCAATATAATCTGTAACATTTTTAGGTGTAAGCGTTTATTATGAAAACGATGGTATATAAAAAAAACGGATTAGCGAATTTTTGAAAAATATATAATTGTCGGATATCAATTAATAAAATGTCTTCTATAATAAATATTGGTTTCTTTTTTAATGATGTTTGGTAGAAATCCAGAAACTAGGACAATACAACAAACATCAAATAAAACAAAATTAATGACGCAAATATTGAAAGAAAGCAAAATGTAAGTTAAACTATAGATGTTGTGGTCAAGCAGTTTTCTTTTTCCCGTATTGTGAGATTTTGTTCCGCAAATCGCACAATGGACATAAATGAAATACTAAGAAACCAGAAATCCAAATTAAGATTTTTATAAAGCCTTTTTTTTAATTTCCCTTCCAACAAATAAATATATTCCCCTGCAACTTAAAAAATAAAAAATAGTCCGTACAAATGACTGATAATTAAAATTAATTTAGTTTACTGATTTAAAATCAGTTATTGTTTATTAAAACTTGGTGGATAATCTACACGATGGACAAATTTTGCACAGAAAATAGTATATTATATAACTAGTATGGAATAGACAATATGACTATTATTCCATAAGTGTTGTAGAATATACTTTTTCTTCGACTGCAAATATGAAACACTGTATGGCTTTAAACTGCGGACGCTAAAAATAATGTTTTTTTGTGACTCGACATTGTAAATTCAACAAAACACATATTTTTAAATAAAGCAATCAATGTTATTTAATAATTTTATTAAATCAGTACTTAAAAAAGATTTTTAGCACATATTTACAAATTATAATACAAAAATTGAAGGTTGTGTCAGATTGTTGTGACATATCAGGTTTAAATATTTAACAATAGATGGATCAGTTTTAATTTTTTGAACTAAATTGATAAAAAACTGGTCAAATATTATGAAACACTAATAAACTTTATGTAATTTTAATGCAAAACTTTAAATTGCATTAAATTATTCAATATTTCATATAAATATATATATATTTTTGCTAATTTTGCTAGAGTTTTCTTTACATGTGCTCATTGTAACACTTGATACGGAATATTCATACCGTATCTAGAGCTAGAAGTGATTCATTCTATGTTTAAAAAGTGTGTATATTTGCTTACATTCTAAAGCAGTCGTAGAAAAATGGCTTTCTGTGCTTTAGATTTCCATTTACCTATGTATTTCAAGATTATGCCGTTTTTGAACTTGTGCGCGTTGCTATTTGAGATTGTTTTAACCCCTTAGGTTGCTATTATGTCGTTTTCTGATAAGTTCCTTTTTAGTTTTTTTTTGTTTTGTTTAAATTATAAAAGAGATTCCCCTTACCCGATTACAGCATAGTCAATATTAGTCAAATACTACTGCCTATACCTGTAACCTGTACGCCCTTCAATAAGACACATCAACTTTTGCTATCTGGGATATTTTTCAAAATCACTAAATTTCGAATCTAATGTGCGTTGGTGGTTTGATGGGGCTTCCCCGACCCCGTTTCATCGCTACTTATTCTTGCAGCCAGGCGAGCGTGTGTATGTGGATAAAATGAATGGGCGCATTGTTAGGCCGGAACCGCAGAAACGGAACGGGAACGGAACGTTGCCATTTATTCCCGCGCTTTAATTACTTCCAATCTTCCAGTAGTCATTAATCACCGATACGGCCGCCGCTCGCCAACGATGGGCGATCTAGGCCAATCAATCTAGCGAAAAAGGGACATAATACAAACAAAATGTATAACGGGAACGGCTGGGACTTTTTTTGACATGAGAGGTTAGGGCTTCTTGCATAACTAATTCACGAATCCGGAATTAACCAAAAGTAAAACAACGGAATCCGCTATACACGCGTAAAGCCCCAGTCTCCCTCTCAACGTTATGTGAGGAACATATGAGGGAGAAAGATAGAGGCACTCGAAAAACGTATATAACCGAACTATATTTTATTCAATAACTTAGTATAACCTGAAGCTGTTCGACAAAATCCGGTAAAATTTAAATTAAAAAAAGTTATGAAGTTAAATAAAATGAGTCCATAGCATATTAGAGCATTTAGCCTTTACGTTTAAGGTTGATTAATAATCAACTGACACCCGTAGAAAGAACGATCCTATTCGGGTTATCCTAAGTTGACTACATAGCATAGAATGGTAAAAGAAGCGTATAAAGCATAATTAAATATACTAATAAATTAACAAAAATCTAATTGTTTGTCCCATTGAAACTCATAATAATTCCATTTATAAGTTTAATAATGGATTATTTATAAAACGATAACAGAAAAATAAATAAATAGTGCTACAAAAAGTTATATGTTCTGCTGTTCGATTGGCCTAAATAATGTGAGCTCTTCGGTCGTTTCATTGCAATCGGGCCCTCGAAAACCTTTTCTGTTTCCACTGCCCGTCTTGCCTTTCATAAATTAAACTGCCGACGAAAAAATCGGACATTTTTGTACATTATGGCATTTTTCCGTCATTGAATCAGCCAAAGTTATGTTTGTTATATCATTCATTCTTTCATTTCAAAAACACATTAAGGGAGTCCGGAAATGTGGACGACATTTTAACATTATTCTTCTCAAATCAAATTTATTTTTTTCACAGAGATCTCATTATTAATGAATCTTCTAATTGCTACTTTGTCAAATGAAAAATCATTATGATTCTATATACAGAAAAATTCTTTTTACACCTAAAACCGACCAAAGTTAGAGAACACTTTAAAAAAAGAAGAAATAGACAAACTACTTTGAAAATGATGCATCATACATTACAATAGGAGATGTACTAACTCAAATAATTTCTGACTATTTTACTTTCGTTTTTAATTTTAATCTTAATCATCATCAAACAGAAGCCAGTTTAATTTAAAATTTTGTCATTGAATTTTTAATGATTTATTTTAAATTAACAAATTATAACCATGTTAAACCTTAAAAAACTTAAATACCAAAGTGTAATATTATAACATAATCCTTAGTCAAGGTTTAATTTAACCTAAAAAAGGAAGCGCTAATGAAGTAGACATCATTAGCAGGTTGTTTCTTTAATGTAACATCCACATGTTATTATTTTTCTTGAATATGATACCTACCTACCTTTTCTAAATTAGCATTAAATTTGTTTTTGACGGATATTTTATAAAAAAAGGAAATTATTAATATATCCAAGAAATAGGTATCAAAGCACATTTAAGTTTGGTTTGGTTTATATACCTAATAAATAAATATTAAATAATTAATAAAATTTATTATTCTGTGAATCCAAACCTTTATTTTATACAGTTGAGTAAATAAACCATTTTACTTTTATTAAAAAATTTAACTTATATTTATATATCAAGAAAGACTACTGTGTTTATAATGTTATAAACAAATTAAGTTTAACTTGTTTTAACAGGTTCAAGTCTACTCTGTAAAAAGTGATAGTAAATTTAAAGCAGTTATCCTTGTAAGGAAATAGTGAATTATACTATCTCATATAAGCAAATTTACAAAAAACTTTAATAATGCTTAATTTTTCATGTTATTTGTAAATTTTAAGTTAAACCACAGGTTAGGTGGTAATATCCCTTGAAAAATACAGAAAGTGCTTGTAACAATAGGTCGAATTCACAGTAACATAAAAATTACAGCAACGATTATAGTAATTTGACTGTATATTTATTACAATTTACAGTCAATATAATTAAAAATTAAGGTATGGTTACAATCGCTAATTAAAAATACAGTTAGTCTTTAAATTTACTATAACAATTGCAGGCAATAAATAGCCTAAAATAATTGCGGGAAAACTGCTTGAACTGTTTTTACAGTGTATGTTTTAACTTTTATTTTATAGTTATAGTTTAAGTTCATTATTGGGTAAATGGTCAAGACGTTGTTTTATTTCCTCTTGATATATAAATACATGTAGCTAGCAGTTACAGTCAAACCACTAAAAATAACCTGGCTTTCGCATGGGCACAATTACCACTAATAAAATACTGGATACGTGACATCAGGGGTCCTATTCTTGATTTTTGGGGAGTAGAATAACTGACAACGAGTCTGAGGCTGTGATTGTATATTGGTTTCAACACTATGACTCATATTCTAAGCGTTGTTCTATCAGTTGTTCAACTCCTCAAAAATCAAGAATATGTCTCCAGGTATACGCTTCTCGTTATTTTATTGGCCTGTAATCGCACGCATGCGCAAACAAAGTCATTTTTAGAGTGGTTTAGCTGCATCTAATGTTTAATTTACTATCACTCTCCATGGTGTTGAAAAAAAAACATTATAACTACTTATTTCTTAAATATAATAAGTGTTTACCTATTTACCATATTTTATTTCTTATTTCTTCATGGCTTTTAAACACTGACATAAAATCTATATTATCGTTACTTTATATATTCATTTTGCGTCTTAGTAAATGGCCGATATAGAGTCATAATTTACATTAGACTAGCCATTGAATAACACCATATCAGTGTTCATTATATTACGTATGTTAATCAGACTGCGATATTGATGAGGATCACGCACATTTTGCTAGCCGTCTCAGGGTATCATGAATGTAATATTAGGGCAGAGCACGCGATAAGGGAAGTATAGGGTGGTCGCCATAATATAAAATATACACGGTATATATTATATATTATACCTACGTTGCAAGAACCGCCAATGTGTAGGACGGTAGCGGATAGGCTGTCT
The DNA here is from genome assembly GCA_958510825.1 of Brachypterus glaber. NCBI lineage: Eukaryota > Metazoa > Arthropoda > Insecta > Coleoptera > Kateretidae > Brachypterus > Brachypterus glaber. The sequence continues at coordinate 35,600,808 of OY294049.1, forward strand.
TGGAGCAGACAACAATGACTGGTCACCAACTGAGTCCGTCCGAAGAGTTGTTAGTCATATATTAGGTATAGTCAGATGAGATATATAAATGTATATGGGCAGTAAGATACACACAAAAAAATAACTAGTTGCGTTTAATGAAGCTCAGCGGAAGTCAGCCAAAGTCAGCAAAACAATAACTTACGCTTACGAGCTTGGCTGGATGAACGTTAAACGGATTTTCATCTGTCAAAAAAAAGACGGAAACACCCAAGAAATTACAATACCACGCACTTTTTAATTTTAGTTAATTGCAGAAGAAGAAACATCCAGCTTGTTAGTATTTTTAGGTTATATCTACTATTTTCGCGGACGCTTTGACATAAAGCTAATCTGAGAGGTTGATTCCATCGCTTACTTTGGCTGGTAGCAAAAGTCAGAAAACAGCTGAATTTTGACAGTTGACGTTGACAATTAAACGCCCTAATGGTTTTAGCTAAGTTTTGCTGCATTTTACTGAGCTCCTATTGCTTAAAATGTAGTAGTTAAGTGACAATGCAAATTTAAGGCTTGAGAAAAATTTGTAAAAGTGTATTCTTCAAATGAATAAATCATCTTCATTATTTTGACAGTAAATGTCAGGTCAATTTTTTAAGTATTTTTGTTAATAAAAATTATTGTAAGTAGCAAAATTATTCTTGGAATTATGGATGGGAAGAGATATAAAGAAGAAGAGAAAAAAAGAGAGAAAAAAAGCGCGGTAGGAGGGATTTTAAAATGTGAAAAATATGAAACTTCAACTTTTGAATGTATATATCTTTTTTCAAAATTAATGGAGAGCCCCTAGCACAAGCTAAAAGCTTATTTGGGGCTTTCCATGCTTATGTAATATTTTGCAAGAAATAAACTATAACTATATATGAACTTATCTTCTTGGTTTTAAGCATATATAAGTTTAAATAAAGCAATTATTTTTGTGTGTGTATAGTCAGATGAAAAAATAAATGTATGGGCAGTAAGATAGGTATAGGCTCATTACGGCACAGTGTGATGCTTGTTCTTGCATATTCTGCATTATTTTTAATATGTTAATTTTAAACACGTCGATGTAACGAGTTTTACTTTTCATTTTGCAAAATATTGTGATTATCCTTTGTAGAATATTAATTTACTACAATACAACTTAATACTTTACATTATTTTAAAGCATTCGTTTTAAAAAGATTTAATTTTTTATCATCATCATCGTCATGGCAACGCACCTTACTTGTAGTTATAGAACTGTATACATAAAAGATTGAAGGCTGTTTAAAATACTCCAAATGTGTTTTTAAATATCTAATCTCTGCTGCCCTCTTTTTTTTAAATAATATCCTATTAGATCATATATCCCCTCCTAGATGCGCCTTGAGTCCACGTCAAACCGAAATGTTTTCATTGCTATATCCAGGTAGATTTCACCTTCCCGCTTCTGGTCACCACCCACCGCTATAGTGGTTTGTTAACAAATATGTTATACTTCACCTCCTCGTAGTCAGGATCAGGTTGCAAGTCCAAACTCAAAGACTCAACCAAGAGGAACTAAGAGATCTCCCCTGGGCCAATATCCTGACCTTTATTGAAGGGACGGGCAGGTTCAAGGAGAACTCAAATTAGTAAATGGCTGGGATTGCCTGGGGTGACAACAAGGGCCAGAAATTACCTAGTTGTCCTGCTTTGGCCAACCCAAAACTTTACTACTACTACTACAACTCACCTCCTCGTGTGTTTTTTTTTACAATTGGCTTTGTATATGTTCTACATAAAACAAATCAACAATAATGCCATATCTATGTATATATGATCTAATGTTATCCTAGCTCATTTAGCCTTAAATTCCCCTATGTTAGTTGGTTTTGTATTAAAAAAAATATTGTTAAATGCGCTTATGCATTTATTTTTAAAAAGGATACGCGTTATAATTGTTAAATATGTTTAACAAACAAGAAATAAATACGTATATGTGCAAATCCATTTGAGCATTGAAAGCTAAATACTTATTTGCTTTTGGGATATGGAAAAACAAACAAGTTAGGGAAAATCTATAGTACAATTATGGAAATAATACTTCGAATGGTGTGTGTAGATCAGTAAATTGTGTTATAGCAGCACAATTTGACACTCGAACTCACTGATAGATTTCAATCGATATATTATGGTAGCACCCCCAAAGTTGATCAATTAATATAACTTACAAGGTGGTCTGATGTACCGTAAACTGAGTATTAATAAAACAACCTGGGTTATATGAAACACGAGCAAAATATTTCAAATTTTGCGCCTAAATAAAAGGTCGTTGAAGAAACATAACCTAAAATTTTACCAGCGTCGCGTAAACATTTCATCAAAAAGTTTAGTCTAGTTTAGCCTACGCCTCGGCCAAATAGCATCTCTCGACTTGGAAATGTTTCATTTTCTTATTAGGTTAGAAATATACTATTTTTTACTCGGTATAATATATAATTATTTTTTTTATATTATTTCACAAAAAATAAAGTATTTTGACATAAAAACTATAGTGAACAGTTTCTCGCAAGCAAGTCACGTTACTATCGTGCGCTATTTCCCACTCTATAATTAAAATGGAAAGAACATATGGTCATGTGACTAGCTTGGGAGAAAATGTTCACTTTTATAAAAACTATTGAAAAAAGTCTATATTTAAACCTAAAATACTAAATTTGGCATTTTTCGCATATTTTCACAGAAAAAAAAACAGCAAAAAAAAAACAAAAAAACACAAAAAAACTTTAAACAACCCTTTAAAAAAACGTCTTTTGACAAATCTATGTACAATATTCGCTACACTAGTTAAGACGCGCGACTGCGTCACTTAGAAGCAATAAATAACCCCTCTCCGCCTATAAAAGCTCCTACATCGGGTAACCTTGTGTAATATCATTAAATGACTTTGATACACACCAGCACGTCATTCATCTTTTTCACCACCTGTTCAGACATTTGGTAAACACTGTCCTGTCCCATCATTGTTGGCTTGCTTTTTTACTGAGCATTAATGACTTTTGATTTGTATCTATTTTATTAATTTTTATTTTAAGCAGTAGGTAAACTAAATTTGTAAAAATCATCAATCACTCTTAAGATCTTAAGTTATAAATGATTATTCATACAAATTGTTTTTGGATAGGTACTTTTTTAAAAAGGAGAAAGATTAAATTTCTTTTACATCAATGTTTTAAAAAAAATAGATAGAAAACTACCTAATACGAAATAAGTATCTACCTATATCTAGTTTAAATTGATCCAAGTAGGTACTACTTCTAAATCTAAAAAATTGTCAACCTCTTTGGCGAAAATGTTGTAGTTTTTTTTTAGGTGTTGACTATGGCGGTCTCTATAAATTAGAAGTAAACTACCATTGTCATTGAAACGTTCTCCTCAACTATATTATATTAAGAATGTTTCTAGCTATCAACAATTTCTGCAATAGATGTAATGTTAAGAATTTAATTTAATTTAAATTAATTTTGGGTGATTATGTAAGCTTGGTACATTATTAGCTAAAATTGAATAATTTAAATTTAGATGATAAAAATTTAAACTTAATGAGCTAAGCACTTGCTCATTTTTTTATCTCTTCATTATAGATAATATTTAGATATTCAAAAGTAGCTTAAATCTAGTAGGCTGATGATATGAAATTTAACTTAAAATAGGTTGATGTTAATATTAAAATGTAAAAAACTGTAAACGCGTTGGGCGCCAATTTTGCAAACAAATCAATATTTAATAAAAATATAATTTTTAAAGCAAATGAATAAAAACTATAAATTTATAATGCTTGAATAGTAAAAAATAATTTATAGAAACACTTTTGCACAAAAAAAAATAAAATGATCACAAGATTATGTCCAAATTTCGTTTCCACGCACCACGTGAGCGGTTATCCTTGCTTCGCGTTTACAATTGTGCACCACGTGACCGTTCGACAACCTTATCACGTGCTAGTCGCAGCCGAATCCAGCAAGTGGCGGATTTTTAAACAGCGAAATGGGCGGAGCATTCCATCAATCTGTCACATACGAAACGGCAGGTAGGCGTCAAGGCCACGCCGTTGCTAAGCCAATCAAACTCTACGCCATATTGCTAGGTGGGCGTGGCAGGTTCAAACGTAACCCTTTGCTTACAGTGCGTGTTGCGTCACCGGTACAACACATACGTATATATATATATATATATATACACAAACGAGATTGAATCCCAACAGGTATCCACTAACTCTATAAAGGTGATTATTGAAACTATTTAACCACACGTGGTTATATTAATATACGCACATTAACAAAGTCTTACAAAATGCTTATAAAAATTCAAGATATTGCTAGGCCATTCATTTAGGTACATTCCTTGTTGAGATCGTACTGATTTACCTAATAAAGTTTTCCATCCCTTTCTTTCCGGCGCTAAATGATTCATTTCCTACAGGCTCTAATTTCATATTTTTTAACATATGTAACTCTCGTAACGTAAATAATAATTTTGATCTCTTTATAAGATCTTTTTAGATTTATAAACAAATTCTGAAATATGGTGTGCGCCAACCATTTTTTTATTTTTTTTAACTAAGTTTTTTATTTTAGACATTTATATTTATATACATTTATATTTTTCTTTTAATATTTTATGTAAATATTGATTTTTGTGGTTTTAATTTTCAGATTTTTTTTTATTTAATGCCTAATAATAATAAATTTTAACCTAAGGAAATTGTTAGCACCAAATTTTTCTGAATTTGTAGAGTTATAACTATGGTTAATCGTAAATAAATTGGCGCCCAACACATTACAACAAGAGTACCAAAGTTATTAGGTATATTCTACAGGTATACCAAACCCAAAAAGATTAAACCTTTAATTAAATTATTGGAATTTTTGACTATAGAAACAAAAAACAAAACCTTGGATGTCAGTTAGAGCTATGATCTGTTTTTTCAAGCAAAATAATAAATTAAAAATCTCAAAGTAAATATTTTTACAACAGGTTTGAATAGTATATGTTTGTGTATAGAATATAGTTATGTTTTATAAAATAAACTACGCAGTATATTCTCACATCCAATATTCGAATCTGTTTTGAAAATATTCACTGTGCGATTTTTAATTTACTATCTTGCTTGAAGAAACAAACCATAGTAGTTTTTTTATGTCTAAAAAATTTAAAACATGTTTGGCATCACTTGTAATAATTTAAAATTTTAAAACTATAAAAACAAATGTAGAGTGATCATGCAAACCGGGTTAAATCCATATATAACCATTAAGTATGTTACATTATTTAGTAAAATAACAATCGGTAAATAATACCAAAATTTTGATTAGTAATAATACAGAGAAAAGTAAAAAAGGATCGATTATTTTATCAGTATGTAATTGTGTGTAGTTGCAATCTATTATTACTAATCAAGATTTTGGTATTATTTACCGATTGTTAATTTTTCTGAATACTGTAATATACTTTAACCTAGATCAGTAATACAACTTAACAACGAATCAAAGTATACCATACGATAAGTGTGATATGCTTTACCAAATGTTACAGTAATTTTTACTATAACATGCTAGTATTAATAAAAACATGTTGCGTGGGGATTCAAATGTACCAGCACGGTCTCTATGTTAGTATGAGAACATTTTGTATACAATACACACATTGCAGTATTTAATATCACAATTAAAGTACTAAATACCAATGGTGGCGATATAAATAACAAATATGTATTTACAAATAAAATTTAGTATTAAAATTAGAATTACATTTTCTGAGTGCATGATCACTCTAAAAATGGAAAAACATACCTAATAAGAATTAGGCCTTGAAAGATAGGTATAAAAATAAACACAGTTTTACGTAAAACTTCACCTCCTTTCCCTCCCTATTCTATTCCTCCTCATCCTTCTACCACCCCTTTCCTCACCCCCATCGCCAATTCATGACAGATGCAACTCCAGCATCAGTGAGCAAAGACCCACTCCCCCAATTATCCATTCAAACTAATTCTATTTTAGACAAATGAGCCATAGGAAGCGAGCCTGCCTCTTAAAGATCCAAACAAACTACGCCGCAGCGTAAAACTTCATTTATTTAATTTAATATCAACCTAAAAAGTTATTAGTGTTTCGAAAAATAACAAACTTAAGTAAACTGGTAAATATAAACTTATTTTCTACCTTTTTACGAATAAAAGTCTGTGAACTAAAACTGTTTTATATCAAACCAAACAAACTTTTATTGTATTTGATCCATGAGAAAGTTAAATCTTTTAAAAGAAGGGCAAAAAAGGAATCAAAGCGTAACATTTACACTATCGTACTTACAAAGAATTTAAAAATCCACACAATTTTAAAATGCCGTTTAGCCGAGATAATCCTTGAACCTATTGTTAAATTTTCATTTATGAATTTAAATCATTTTATTTGAGGGAAATATTTCAAAATTCGAAATTTCTATTATACTTACTGGTGAATATTTATAGAAATGTTGGAAACGAACCCTCCCCCTAACCTACGATGCTCTTTTTTATGTATAAAGAAGTCACCCTCTTGTAAAGAATAGGGCACCGAATATATTAAATATGTTTAATTTTTTTCTACCTGACTTCGAGCATTCTATCTTTTTAATCTAAGAATACATGCCTTTTCTTTCATTTCAGGTGGGCATTAAAAAAACATATTTTATATCTAACGATTAATTTTTGGGTCGTTAAAAATTCCGATTCGAATAAATTGGTGTCTCAGAGTTTATTTTATTTCACGTCTTTATCTATCATCTTTTTCATTTTTGAAATATATAATTAAAAAATAATTATTATTCTACCAATGCTATACCGTCATTAATCATATACCTATGCACTACTTTTAATATCCAGATAGGCTACTATTTTATTTATGAATATTTACATTTATTATTATCCTTTTTAATAAATATAGGGTAAGGTTATCTTAGTACTATTATTTTCATATTATTATATTGGCGCCTATTTTACTTCAATATCTGTAAAGAAGGGTATCGTTTTAAGTAGGAGTTTTGGGCTAAATAAGAAAAATATGTTTTTGTTTAAAAAAGTGCAAAATGATGAAAAGAAATGATAAAAAACTGTGTTATTTGTTGATAAAGAACAAAATGAAAAAAAAAAATAAAAACTAAGGAATTATTTGATATCGTAAACCCGACAACATCGCATTATTCTTGCGCTAAATGTGACTATCATACTGAAAAAAAGCAATATTTTTTGTTTATTTACAAAACCAACATAAATACGTTTAGATAGAATGTATAATAAAAACACTGTTCAATATTAATTAAATATATTTATTTTTAAATAAATATATTTAATTAATATTATAAGTTAAAAGGCTATGTGTAACTTTTTCATAATCTAGTTTTAAATCATATCATGGAAATAAACTAATTTAACATGTTGAAAGCCAGATTAAATTACTTGTCTTGGGTAACACTGTCCCATGGAACTAGATGCTTTGGGTTATCGTTGAAGCTAAAGGTTTGCTTACAATGTAATTATAGTATAAATACCTCAAAAATAACTCCATAATCGTACTGAAACTTAAGAAACTAGTCACATAAGTCCAGCCTAATTACACATTGAATAACAGTATATTAAATCCGTGAAAACTAATAAAGCACAACCATATATTTTAATATTATAGTCAAGAGCAGTGAACACAACAAAGACCCACTTTGGCCCTACTGTAGTAGTTAATGTGCAAAGCTATTTTTATTTTGACGAGATGACATTTGACACTTGAAGTTTCGTATGTTCCGGGATGTAAAAAGGGCTGAAATTTTGGCTAAGTATTTATTTTTTATGTATCTATAAGCATGTAAAGTCTTATCGTTGCAGGCGGTTTAGCCCAAAATGCGATACCCTCCTTTGGAGAAGTCATCTTCGAGAAGAAATTCTGACATATTATCTTCATAAACATTTGTTACTTCACTTTTATACACCATTAACATTTATTATATCTCAGTATCTTTAAACTTGGAGAAGATATATCTCAAAATATTATCTTAATACATACTCGTTCTATACACGAAAGGTATTACCTACCTATTGAATAGTTTTTATGTATCTATTTCTTATTTACCAAAAAATATTATTTTGATAAACCAACATTCTTTTAGTAAAGAGTAAATATTATAAACAGGACTTTTGCGCTTTTTATTTGCCACATCATGGTGTTATTAAATAGAAAGAGGAATATATATTTTTTAATTCAACTAGTCCCAAACCAAATGTGACAACTAGCCCCAGTGGTCAATTTTACGTTATGTATCTACTTGATACTACCAAGTAATTTCTAATTAAAGAATAAACACTCCTAAAGGACAATATCAACAAATAATATACACCTTAAACTATTATTATACATAACATTTTCTTATCTTAGTGTTTTAAATCAGTCACAATAAGAAAAAATATTTACCACAAAAAAATTACTGGGCTCTTTAATTTTGACTTTTTTTGGTTTATCTTGCTGCTCTTTTAATTTATTGTTTTTAAGTTGGATAAATAGCACTGTTGTAACGCAGCGGTTAATCTTAGTTTGGTGCAGAAAAATATTTTAATTTTTAAGATATAAGCACTTCGACAACTTACCCCTGCGAGAACTAGCCCCGGTCGCCCCTATACATTTTTTTGGTTATTTAATATTATTATTATTATTATAATTATTAGGTATTTGATGTTATTATTATCATGCAAAACGATATTGTTTTTTTATGGGACAATCATATTAACACGTATCAAAATTTATAAATATTTTTAATTTTTTTTTGTTATATATGGGGAATATAATGTAAAATCTTATTTGCGAGTTTTTGATATTTTTATCCAATCTAATAATAGGTGCTAATTAATAAAATTAATTTAATTATATATGTAAACTTTACATGAGATACCCTCAACAAAGGTTTATATGCAAGATTAAAAATGGAAATACCGAGTTACGTCTAATTAACATCGAATATTTTAATAATTACAAATCAAGGTCTCTGACGTTCTTTGTACTAATTAAATCTATGTAATTAACTAAATTTATCTAATTGTTTTTTTTAAGTAGATAAATACAATCATTAACAAAGATAACAAAATTACAATAGTAACTAATACGTCACTTTAGTCAATAAGCAATAACTACATAGTTGAAAAAAACTTTTACCTATTGTTATTTATTAAAAAAAGACAGCTGTCTATTTTTTAAAAACTTTTGAATTTCTCCTACTTTTAACTTTAATTTTTTTTCTACTAATGGACTGCAGCCTATTTGACTAGATAAAGAGAAAAGTTCTACAGAAAGAGATAAAAGTATAATTGTTAATGTTTTAAAATAAAATTATTTATATTTTAGGAAAAAATAACATTTTAAATTATATTTTAAATTAATTAAGATATTTGTTTTTTTAAGTAAAAAACAATTTTTTTTTTTTAATTTTTATAACACAGCTATGTGTACAGTAGTTTCCTAGGGAACTTATGACCTACTCCTTAATTTGACAGTCATTGATAATACCCCGTTGTGTGTGAAGATTTTGTACTTGTTTTTGTGTTTAATAAACTGTTTTATGTATTCTTTAATAATTTTGCATAAAATGCACATTTTTTGTTGCACTGTGATAAAATCCAAATATAATATTTTTAGGGAATTTTCTTTTTGGATTGGTATTGAAGACCTAAATTTATCTTGCCTAACGTATTGGACTGCTGTTCATTTGATAAACATTTACAATATGAATTTATAATATAAGTTTTATTTAATTTATTTGCCATTTTATTGTTGGTATATGAGAAAAAGGCATCTAATAAAATTTCCCACGTTTAGTAAAACCTAGTAAAACTAAACAAAAATTACTTTGATACCTTTATTTACATTATATTTTTTATAAAAAAATAAACATCTAGATGGTAAATTATTATATTTAAACCTACCTATATTATTTAAACTAAAAAAGCTACCACGTTTTATACAAATAAATAAATTACATGTACTATTTATTTAGGTTTAAGATTACTAGTTATAAATATGTCTACTTAATCTACTAGTAGCTGAAATAGACCTACAAAAAATATTTATGTGTGATAACATGTTTGCTCAATTTAAACTGGATACCTACCCTTTTTTTACAATATTTAGATAACCATCTACACAGACTACATAATTGCTTTTCTTTTATTGCTTTGTATACATTTTGATTGATGAAAGAAATAAAATAAACTATCCTAAATAAACACAGAGTCGCAAGTAAAATAAAAAATAAAACACTGGAATAAGGGAAAAAATTAAAAAATATGAATCCGGCTCGAAGGTCCAATATATATATAGGGTTATTCAGAAATAGCATGATTAATTTTAAGGGCTAATTCTACATTGGAAAATATGAAAAAAAGTTCCTATAAACATGTCTAAAAATGCGTCGTAAGGGAGCTAAGCCCCTTTGAAAGTGGCTAAAAAATTCGGTTTTTATTTAATAACTCAGAAACTCTTTGAGATATAGCAACGAGGTTTTGCACGTGAATTAATCTTAATAAGGCCCATATTGTATGTTATTTTCATGTACTTATTTTAACCACGGGTGTGCGAAACGAGGGGGCCTTGTCAGTTTTTTGTCCCAAACTTTTTTGTGTATACCTTTTTTGTAATTTTATTCATATACAGGTACTTCCGAAAATGAATCCCAAGGGAGCTGTCTCCTGAAAATGTAGCTTTAGATGCGATTTTTCGACCTACACGTATAGAAACTTTTTTCCTTAGTTTTTTACATAGAATAACCCTGTATCATTGAAATTTTGGTTTTCAATATTTTAGTATTAGTAATTTTTCGTTCTCAAACCGTGAAACTTCACCTTCAAATATTTGTTTCTCGAAAACGGTTAATCCTACAGTATTACAATAAGTTTTTTATGTATTTTGACCTGAGGAATCATATTCTAAAAAAAAAAACTTTGGGACAAAAAACTGATAAGCCCTGGTTAAAATAAGAAAATTAAAATAACATAGAAGATGAGCCTTATTAAGATTAGTTTACATGCAAAACCTCGTCGCTATATCTCAAAGGTTTCCTAAGTTATTAAATAAAAACCGAACTTTTAGCCACTTTCAAAGGGGCTCCCTTACGACGCATTTTCAGACATATGTTTATAGGAACTTTTCGTCATATTTTATGATGTAGAATTACCCGTTAACATTTCGGACTATTTGTATATATTTTTAATTCTTTTAGTTGTATTAATATCTATCTGAATAAATATAATATTTATTACTATGCTTGCTAATATATTTTTAATAAAAATACTTATTTGCACAAATTAAAAATACATTTTATGATGCATTGTTCTAAAGTGTGTTATTTTATTCATATATAGGTAATACATAAATTAAATGCAAAATAGAATATATACATTTGGGCTATCACAAATTAAATAAATATATAATTAAACTTTCATTTTGTATGCGGTATGGGATTTATGCATTTTTAAAACAATAGATCCAAATAAATAATATATATGAATTAATCAACTATAAAAATTATGCATGTATGAATATAATACATTTTAAATAATATATAATTTAAAAAAACTAAAATATATATTTAAATTTATTTTAAATAAACCTACCAATATAAATATTTACTTTTAGTGTAACAACTAAACTAAGTACTTACTACATGAAATGTATTTTAGTAATATTAACAATATATTATAAATATTAAAATTAAATAAAATTAAATTAAATGTATTTATTTACAAGTAAATTACATTAAATTGTAACCATAATAATTATATTATAATGTATATATGTTAAAAAAAGTGGCATAAAAAATATTTTGTTTATAAACCAAAAAGTTAAAGGTTATAATCATTAATCATACTCATAACTACTAATTATTATGTATTATTTTACCTATTATTAATAATTTAGGTTAATAGATAAATCAATAACTCTGTACTTACTATATATTTAACTATACATGTATATGTATATTTAATATGGTAATAGATATGTTTATTTAAAAATTATATCTATAAACATAATGTATTTTTTAAACAAGCAGTAAAAAATAAGTAAAACATTTCAAAAAGCCTCACCGTAAACAAAATGATATTATGGTCTTATTCTTTTTCTTCTTTAGCTTTTAGATAGAGTGACTGCCCTTCAAAAAATTTCAGATACAAACGGATAAATAATAAAATTTTTAACCCGTTTGAATTAGTTTGAATTAGTTTGAATTATTTCTATTTGCAGCAAATTATCAATATTATTCCGTTTCAATTCGTTTCATTTAGTTAAACTGTTTTAATAAATTTCTATTTTCAAATGCGTAACATATTTTAATTATTTTCTCATCGAAATTGCGGAATATCATTTTTAATTAGATACTATTTGAAAATGCGTATTATGCTTTAATTTGTTTCTATTCGCATATGCGGAATATTATTTTTAATTAGATACTATTTGCAAATGCTTATTCGATTTAATATTTTGAATTATTTCTATTTGCAGGAAATTATCAATATTAATCCGTTTCAATTCGTTTCATTTAGTTAAACTGTTTTAATTAATTTCTATTTTCGAATGCGTTACATATTTTAATTCTTTTCTCATCGAAATTGCGGAATATCATTTTTAATTAGATACTATTTGAAAATGCGTATTATGCTTTAATTCGTTTCTATTTGCATATGCGAAATATCATTTTTAATTAGATACTATTTGCAAATGCGTAACATGTTTTAATTTGTTTCTATTCGCATATGCAGAATATCATTTTCAATTAGCAACTATTTGATTTTATTTAATTCGTTTTAAACTGTTTGAATCCGTTTTTGCGAATTGAAAAGTTATTTTTTTGCGAATTGATTAGGATTCAAACAGATTAAAAATAAAATATTTTTGATCCGTTTTAATTCGCAAAGGCGATTCCAAAAACGGATTCAAACAAATTTAAATACTTAGATTTTATTTTCAATCTGTTCGAATCCGAATTTTTTATAGAGTGTTTAAAAATCCCGTCGATGTGACTATTTTTTATGAAGAGAGGTCAGTGCACCAAAGTGTTGGAAAAAGGAATTTACCCTCGTACATGTTGGAACATTCTCCATTCATAACAGAGACCACAAATCATTATTACGTCAAATAACATATTTACGGTAGATATTTTTATAAGGTATTTTGCCATTTGCATAGATCAAGATATTTGTCGTGGCGCAGTGCATATTGCCATAACAGAATATTATTAAACTCTACACAGTTTTAAAATAGAAAAGTTTTTTTCTACGACTGCTTTAGAATGTAAGCAAACACACACACTTTTCAAACATACAATGAATCCATTCTAGCTCTAGATACGGTATGAATATTCCGTATCAAGTGTGAATGAGCACATGTAGTGCAATCTCTTGTTTATAAAAGTAAAGAAAACTGTAGCAAAATTAGCAAAAATATATATATTTTACCATGAAATATTGAATAATTTAATGCAATTTAATGTTTGCTTTAAAATTACATAAAGTTTGTTAGTTTTTCTTAATATTTGACCAGTTTTTTTTTTAACAATTTAGTTAAATTAAATTAAAACTGATCCATCTATTGTTAAATATTTAAACCTGATATCTGACACAACAATCTGACATAGCCCAATTTTTGCATTAAAATTTGTAAATAAGTGCTAAAATTAAATAAAAATCTTTTTTAAGTACTGATTTGATAAAATTATTAAATAACATTAATTGCTTTATTTAAAAATATGTATTTTGTTGCATTTACAATGTCGAGTCACAAAAAACATTGTTTTTAACCCTTGTCCGCAGTTTAAAGCCATACAGTGTTTCATATTTGCAGTCGAAGACAAAGTATAGTCACGGGACGGTCGCGGGACAGTCATACTCGCCTGCCGGCTCGTATGACAAACTTTCCGCTCGCGCGGAATAATGTCTATTCCATACTATACACTTATAGTCTAAGAGCTGGTGACCATTTTTATTTCATTATTTGCTCCCAGCTGTATTTTATATATGTTTTAAAGTATATTTAAATTAAGCTACTTGCAAATCGCCAGGTCCTGAATCGGGTTCCTTTGGATGCTAGAAGCATCGAAAAGGTGGTGAAATGGGGTCCCCGAAAAATATATTTTTAACTTACCGAGTCAAACAAATTACATTTATTACATTTAGATTCTATTTTCGTAGTTTTACACAAGGCTAAGAATTAAAAGACTTTTACAAGCTGATATTTTTAATAAAGTTGGCACAAGAGAGCAACTTAAAAATGGCGGTACTATGACGTTCATATTCAAATATTTTTGAAATTATTCATTTTAAAATCTTTTAGTAGTAGGTTATAAATAAACCACATTTTAATACTAGCTAAGAACAGCTCATTTAAAAAATAATATCTAATAGTTTTTGAAGAATATTGTTTTCAAAGTTTAAAAGTAAAAAAGAAATGTTTTATCTTCTGAGCAGTAAGTATACTATGAAATGCGTAGCATTACACATCTTGAAGACTTGTTATTACTTTATGGCCATATTTTAGCCTTCTCAGTTTGCATAATAGAGATTAAAAATAAATAAAGTTTATTCCAAAGGGGGTCGTTAGTAATAAAAACCGTTGTTTATATTGCTTGATTTTTATTTTTATTTTGTTTAATAGCCACTACAGACTATAAAATTTTATATTCAACATCTTATTTATATCAAATAGTCTTATCTACACTAAGTTATGAGCAAATACCGGGTGGGCAAAAACTGTATCTACCGTCTGAATACTCATTAAAATACCGCTGAAAGTTCCAGTTCCAGTTCCAATTTCAATAATGACATTTTCCATAGGATAGTTTGCCAGCTTAATCTAATATATTTTTCGGCCTACGCAAAACTCTATAGTGATGTTTGCGCAGACTCCAACTTATAAAAAAAATTATCTTTATAAAAAAATTGACTTTACATGTTCAACAGTGCCACATTTAAAATTAACCTCACACAATAAAAAAACTTAAATATTCACGATAAATCAAATTCTGTGCATATCTACGATAGCAGGCTGATGCAGGAGTAAATCCGCCTAAGCGGCCACATCCGTCTCTTACAAAGAACACGCTGCGACTACCGCTGAAAGTTAAATCAATGTTTCTTACTTATTTTTATTAAAGTTAAGCTCATTTTTGTTAAAAATGTGTATTTTGTTAGTTTAGAACTTTGTATGCCACGTATTCGTTCATTTTTCGGTTAGTAAAATACTTATTCTATGCTATTTCATAATTGTTGATAGAACTTTTCAAAAGCTATCTGTTAATTTTTATTTTTATCTCTCATTTTTGTTTTATATACGTGTTTTGTTTAAAACTTTTTTGTGCCATTATGGCTCATTATTCCTTCGTTTTAGGTTATTGAATCTCTGTCTGACAACTTTTCTATAATTTTTGCAGAAAATTTTGCGATGCTACAATCTTGTTATCGGTTTACAATTATTTTTGTCTTTTAAATATCAACTGATTTTAATATTCTGTTATACATATTTATTGCAATAAAAAAAAAAAAAATTGGTATATACAATTCGATATGCTAATTTTTTTTCTCTAAGGCTAATTATCTTATTTCTATCATTTAAGTCTATTATTATGTATATTGGACTAATTTGAATGCTTTAATCCAACACGAATATCATTTCGTTTCTAAAAAAATAATTAAACAACAATTGTATAAAATCCCGATAAGGCCAAGATTGTAGAAGGTGATAATGTAACAATAATGAATCTAGGTACAAAATTTATTTGTATGAATTTACATAAAAAATTAAAGTGTAATTATCACGAGTAAATGTGAAATTCGTTTCATTGAAGAAATAAATAATTCATGATTTTTTATCTTATTTAAATCAGAGGAGGCATGTTTTTTGAAAAATTTTACATAGGCTTGTTTTAAATAAGTTGTTTCTTTTTGTAGTCCAGTTGATTAGTGGTTTTTGTCCCAAAACAAGTTGAAGTTCTTAAAAGAACTTTTAGTATTGTAAAGTTTTACTTTTCTTGTTCTATTAAATTATATATATATATATATATATATATATATATATATATATATATATACAGCCTGTTCCAGAACTCGCGTACCGAAATTTAAGAGGTGATTCTACATCCAAAAATATGAAAAAAAGTTTTTATAAAGGTTGGTCCGGAAATGGGCCCTAAGGGAGCTACGGCCCTTCGAAGATGACGTATTGAATGGGGAACAAAAAAAAGCACCAATAAAATTTTAATGCTGCAGGGTGATTCTTCATTTAAAACTGAGCAAAAAAGTATTATACACCAAAACACCTAAATTTAATATTAAAGGAGTAATAGCCTTTTAAAAAGTAACGTTTTTGGTGGCACAAAATGTTACTTCCTCTTAATTGCATTTTTTTTTTTGATAACGGTTGCTCCTACAGTGTTACACTATATGATATTTTATATGTATTTTTACTCTAGAAATCTATATTTTTTACAACAAATCCAAAAAACATACACATAGAAAAGTTTGGGGCAAAAATGTTTTAAGCCTCATATATTTTGTCCGTCTGGGCACGCCTCTGGATAAATTAAAAAAATAAATTAACATAAACTTATTGCCCTTATTAATACTAGTATACATGCAAAAGCTCGCCGCTCTAGCTTAAACGGTACCCGAGTTATTAATTAAAAACCTTATTTTTATTACAATTTTAAAGGGCCCTAGATCCCTTAGGGCTCATTTCCGGACCAACCTTTATAGGAACTTTTTTTATATTTTTGGATCTAGAATCACCTCTTAAATTTTGGCATGCCAGTTATGGATCACCCTGTATATATATATATATATGTAGGTATATTTTCTTGCTTTTTAGAACACGTAATAAAAAATACTTTTATTCCAACGTTTCGGCGTTTATTGTACAGCCATTTTCAAGGATGAATTAAAAAATAAATGTATAAATAAAATTAAGTAAAAATATTTGGACTTAAAAATCAACAATAAACGCCGAAACTTTGGAATAAAAGTATTTTTTATTACGTGTTCTAAACCAAGAAAATATACCTAGTTTTAGTATTGTTTTTGTATATCTTTTTAAGAGTTTTATATTAAATTTTGTATTTTATCCGAAAGTATTTCGTATTTAATGTATATTAATTTTTATTGTTTATTTTTGTATAAACGAGTATTATACATATTATACATGTATATATTGTATGTATATAATATATTTGCGGCAATAATCCCTAGAAAAATATTTTTATTTTAAAAATCCTTAAAAAACTATCTGAATACAGATAATAAGACAATTACCATGGTAAAAGCTGCAGCTTTATTTTAAATAGATAAACTCAATAATTTATTTTGGTATTTCTTGTGCTTTTTTTTATTTATTTATTTCTTGTTTTTCTTGGGTATTAGGCACATAAAGACATAAGTTTCTTTAGTAGTTAATTACTTTAATTCTAACGTTTCGCTCAACTTGAGCTTCTTCAGAGAACCTAAAAATTTGGCCATGTGCAAAATCCGGCAAAATTATTTTAAACTTGTAAAAGTATTTATAAATACAAGTATTATGCTTTAACCAATGCAGTTTTTCAAAATATGCATTCAGTGAAAAAAATCTCTGTATGAAGTGGTCCTCCTGTCCTTGTGATGTCCATGTTCTCTGAAGAAGCTCAAGTTGAGCGAAACGTTAGAATTAAAGTAATTAACTACTAAAGAAACTTATGTCTTTATGTGCCTAATACCCAAGAAAAACAAGAAATAAATAAACTCAATAATAACCCCCGCGTGGCTTTTACTTTATTGAGTGGATAATTATTTATATTACCCCCTTGTCAAATTATTTTCTTGTAAATGTCATTAAAATTTTTAATAAAAATATGAATTCCTAAGCTATTTATTGGATAAAACCTTGTATGCCACTCATAGGTAAACCGATATTGCCCTCTCGAAAATTAACCTGCTTGGCTGACGCCTCGCAGGTTAATTTTCTCATGGGCAATATCTTACTTTACCCACTAGTACCATAAATAACTATTAAATTAGCAAACTTGCCTGCCTACCGACTAGTCCATAAGAAAATAAATATTTAGGTGGTTTCCTTTGTATTTATATACATAAATATACATTTCTTGTTTCTTAAATATTAATATAGGTACGTTAATTAAAATTAAAATACCTATGTTAAATGTTTAAATGAAAGTGATCCATTGTTTCTCAGATTAAAATATGTTTAATATTAATAATAAAAAAACACGATTAAACCCATGTTCGAATTAAAAAAAAATCACCGAAATTTTATTCTTGACTTAACGCCATAAAGTTTGATGATAAAAATCGCAGTGTAAATTTGAATAAGAATTATTGTTAATTCTTTGTTCAAACAAAATGAATTAGATTGTTAACCTTCCATTAATTAAATTGAAATTGATATAAGACGGTTCTGCGAATTTAGTGAATATATTAAAAACAAAACATGAAAATACTTTTTGTTTTTATTAATAAACATTTTAATTTAAGTTAATTTTAATGAGAGTATTATTGTGACGCCTAATAAAATACTAGAAAATACACGTCTGCTACCTATACTATTATAATACTAGTCAATAATTGCAATATAATTTACTTAAACATGTAGAAAATGAACGAAATTACAAAACAAAAATAAAATAAAATTAATTTAAATTAATTTAATTAAGTTTAATTATTACTGGTATTATTGACGTAAATACCGACATAAAATTTGTGAACTTAAAATAACAATAAAACATTTAAAAAAGGATAAAAAATTAGCTTTATTAATAATAGTATAGGTTTGGATTCTAATACTTAAAATTCATAAGATAATTCATAAGAGACGAGTAAAATTACCATACTATATTTCCAATCGTTGTTCATATTTGTTGCATTTATAATAGCAGTTTTAATTTCTTTTATAGTATATTTACAAGAATACTGTAAATTTATTGCTTAAATAAACAAGCTATTTGTAATTTTATATATTATTATTACAAATATTTTACATATTTACGATAACTATTACAGTGTTTTTACAAGTTGCAAACAAGAAGTTGTATGTATATATATATTTTTTTTAACGCAGTGTTATTTCACATTATTTGTTCGAAATTAATAATGAAATTGAATTTTTTTTGTGAAATTAATTTTACAATTTTACAAATGGTGTGGGTATGAAAAGTTGTTTTTATTACATAAATATTTTAACAAACTATACTACTATAATACTACTAAACTAGAATAATTGTCTCTGTGTACAGGGTGCTTCAACACTAAATAAAACACAGCTAAATTAAAAAAAAAAAAACATTTTTCGGCGCTCACAACACCGTGCTACGGCATCAACTGGTGCAAGGAGGAGCAGTTTGCTAAATAACATTAATAAAATGACAGCATTTTGTAAAAATATATATATTTTTTATTTTCACTAAGATAATTGCATTATTATTGCTATTTAAATTTACTAATTATTGTATAATTTTACCCCTATTTTATTCAGTGTAGGATCACCTTTAGGCTAACAAGTAAAAAAACAATCGTTTTAAAACAGTAACATAATTTTTCTTTCTATTTAGTACTTTTAATTACTGAAATGTGGTAATGTTCTAAACACTATGTTCAATTACTAGATGTATGAATGGCCATTGAGATTATCTATAAGCTATATTTGTTTATAGTATCCATGTTTATTTATACTTTTTAAGTGTAATTAGATTAACAACTTAATTATTTTCCTAATATAAACATTTTAAAGTAACAACTTCATGCGTGTTAAATTAAGTATATTACCACAAATAGCAGAATAAGTAATATCTATATATGTATATAAATAGCTCTAATCTTTAATGAAATGTTGTTATTGGTTATATTCAATAATGTTTGAAATATTTTTCGAATAAATAAAACTAATATTCTATATATTCAATTATTAATAACCACGGGTCGGATAGAAGTAGCCATTACCGGGGGTATTTAAAATTAGAATTTAAAAAAACTCTTTTTTCAAGTAAATAGACACTTTAAACTATTTTTCACCAAGCGGAAAGTCATGTCGACGCTGTTAATACTCAGTGAGTCACTTGGTCATGGTCCATGACTCATAGAGAAAGACTTTATTTTTTTTAATTGTTTCCCTTTTCAAAAAACGAATAATTAATAAAAAAACAATATTTTTGTATTAACTATTCATTTTTTGAAAAGAGAAACAATTTTCAAAAAAAAAAAAGTCGTTCTCCATGAGTCATGGACCATGACACCGAGTATTGACAGCGTCGACATGACATTCCGCTTGGTGAACAATAGTTTAAAGTCTTTATTTACTTGAAAAAAGCGTTTTTTAAAATTCTAATTTTTGCATGCCCCACCCGTGTTAATAACACCAATTAACAAATTTGCATTAACCGTAAATTTTCTTTTATTTGCATAATATTATTATATATTTATTTAAATATTGGTGGAATATTTTTGTATATATTTTTATAAAGGTTAAATTAAAATATCTCTAAAATCACAATAGCTAGTAAATATCAGTTACGAAAGTCGAGTCACTAATATATAATTTATATAATATAATCTAGGAATGTTTACCAGTAGAGTATGCAAATACTCTTGATGCCATAATTTCCAGAATAGTTGTTAACATATTACACTGTGTTAAGGCCTATCCTTCGATGGCGGCACATCAAGCCAATCACGGCATCGCATTATTATGTACTATGTTGTTATGCGAGCCTGTGGATATGCCCTTAATGTGTAGAACTTTACTGCTACGTAATACTTGAACAGTCCCTGTATACAAGAGACATTTAATAGCTTACAGACAACTCTTAAGTGAAAATAATAAAATCTATAACGTGTATAGATACAAAGTTTATTACTCAAAATTCTGTGAAATTCAATTAATTTTTTTCCGTAAATTTTTAACGATAATCGTATGTTTCGTCGATAATTTTACAACCTTGCAAAGTATGTGTGTCAACGTAATGCCATGTAGTCGGAGAACTAGTGACCATATTTAACATGTTATTTTTTCCCGGCTGAATTTTAAGATAATCAAGATATTTCCAAATTTTCAGGTTCTTGATCCAGTTTCTTTGGGTGCAAGAATCTCAAAAAATTTATTTGCTACGAAAACGCTGGTAGTTGGAGTTCTAGACCGGCCCGTCAAATACGAGTAGACTATTCTTGTAGTGCGCTACCTGCAACAGACTACCAACTACGAATTATCTCGTATATGGCAGTCAACATGTTGAAGACTTTTTACCCTTTTTGTGTAACTATAAAAATAGCTTAAAAATGCAATTAATAGGTTAAAAATAAGTTTTTAGGGTATCTGTTTTCACCGGATCTAGGACCTCGTAATTTGGAAATACCTTAATTAGAATGTACTTTAAGACACATGTAAAATTTAGCCAGGAAAAAATAAGTTATTGAAAATCTTCTCCAGCTCTTCAACTAAAAGTATGTGTGTCAACTTAATGCCATGTATTTATTAATGGTTTGTCTTCAGCAATTTTACGCTTTTGAATGTGCCATTTCATTGCAAATTAGTCTTCACCGTGAAAACTATGAGAGAAAGATTAATTATAATTTTAATCTTATATCGGATTTTTTGTTCTGTAAAACTTGCTGCCGTTTTGTTTTTTAAATTTATATTGGCAGATCAAGCAAAATTAAAATTAGTACTGTTTATTCTTAAATTAATACGTCAAAATTAAATTAAAAAGTAGAATCTTATCTTACCTTATCTTATCTTATCTGATCTTACCTATGAATAGAACTCTATTAAAAAAAGAAGAAAGAGAATACGTTTTCAATATTTTCAATATATTCAATTGCTTTTAGGAAAAAAAATCAAATAAAAAGGTATTTTCTAAAACTACCTATAATCCGTCCAATTATGCAAGATAGTAGTTTAAAATTCCCGCGATTTTTAAGCTAACTCATTGGTTAAAAACTCGTACTTTTTAACATGTAAAATATTGTGACATTTTTTGTCTGAAAATGATTGACGGTCGTTAAAGCTAATAAAAGAAGAGAAAGTTTAATAAAAAATGGTTATACTTAATGTTATTTTGTATGGTATTGAAAAAGGTACTTTTTTGGTTTATTCTTCATACACTCAATTAGCATATTCTACATATTGTACAAACGTAAATTATATTGAACACAAGGAAAACGTAAAATTTTTAGGTTACAATTACAACTTAAGGCCTACCCAGAGGCTCGCATAACAACCATTACAAGATACGTGACTACACATCAAGCCAATCCTGGCATCCATTCTTATGTACTATGCTTGTTATGCGAGTCTTTCGATAGGCCCTTTCCAGGAAAACAGTACCGACTGTTAAATTTTTGATACACTACGATTTATGCATAATTATGCTATTTATGCGCTCTGTGGTGTAAAACGGTCCGCGTCCCTTACTTAGTTGCATAACTAGACGGAGTATAGTTAGTAGTATAAGAACTTGCTTAAAGTCAAGTAAATCATTTCATTAAATCACTTTTATAATTAAACAAGCCGTGAAAATACATAATGTTATTCCATTATACACTATTCACAGTAAATGGTATATTGCATTTTTCAAAATACTTGAAATTCTTTTCTAAAAAAAATTTCAAAAATCAAAAATCTTTAAAAAATATATACAGTGCGATTATAAAGTTCCGAACAGTTTGAAAAGAAAATACTCTTCGTTTGAAGCCACGTACAATAGCTCGGTGGCCAGTAAAACGCATACAGCTTTCTTGCATTTTACTTATCGCTAATGCCAGTTTTGGATTAAAAAGTGTTCGGCACTTTATAATCGCACGGTATACCAATGCTGTTAGTTACTATGTTTTTCAAAACTGTGGGTAATTTTTAATACTATACTTGCTATTAAAAACTCAGCTGCGAATTGAGTATAGAAGTATACACATTACTTATAGAATAATACTTATTACATACATGCATCTGCAAAGCATATTCTTATTAAATAAAGAATAGCCTATTTGAATACACGTCAAAATTCACAGGAAAATGATAAGTTTACGAGGCTCCGAGCAGTTTATGCTTGGCCACCCGCTGCCTACTGTTTTTTTCATCCACCATTATTTAAAATAATTACTGTACTTTTTAAGAAACGATATTTCTACATAAATTATTACAGGATACTGATCTATATTGCATTCAAATGTCTGCGATAATAGTAACATATCAAAATACTGTCTTAAAAAACTATATCATTAATAGAAAAAAACCCTTCTATAAAATATAAAAAATGAATGTCTATTGATTTTTATAATACGTATGTTTATGATTACCCGTAGGAAATTATATAACAAGGTACGCGCGTAGCGCTAGAATAGTAATATACGGTAGTTTCGAATTTCCCAAAATCACCAAAAAACTTGTCAGACAAAAAATTCTTACGAATGTGTTTTATGTAAAAATAAAGACTTTGAAAATGTCCGTCCGTCTGTCTGTCTGTCTGTCTGTCTGCCGATGTCACGTTTTTTGTAAACACGATAACTCAAGAACGAACAGTCCAATCGACTCCAAATTTTCAGGAAAAATCAAGTTCTATGAGGGGAAGATCCCTATTGTTTTTTTTAAAGTAATCCCCACAAAAACAAAAAAGTTATGGACCCCATTTTATTTTTCCGAACAAGAAAATAAAAAAAAAATAAATAACTATTTAGAAATGTTGTTTTTTTTGCTTTTTTTTTGAAAATATATTTTTTAAGTATTTGGGAAAATGCATTATACCATTTACTGTGAATAGTATACACTGCCCAGAAAAAATCGTATATAATGAAATGCATAGCATTACATATCTTCACGGCTTGGCTTTGAATAATAAAATAGGAAAAAAGTTTAGGATTTTTGTCATGGCGCATCTCTTAAATTAACGGACTAAAATGCACTATTAGTTTAGCGAAAAACAGAAGAAAACTATGGGAATTTTTATGTCTTCGACCAGGATACCTGGGGCCAACCGCCTACAGGTGATGCATTATTTGGCAACTGTTTTCAATATTTTCTTGGATGACGGGCGTCTCTCATTTGGATATAAATGTATGATAGATTCACTCTATCTATAGGGGGACAAAAATTGTAAAATTAATAAAACGCAAGATATAAATATTTTGTACAATCAAGGAGTCCTTCACTTCCCCGCGTTACTGGACCATCTAGTTGGCTTTGATAAGGTCCACTAGGGTCTGACAACGCTGGTACGCCAACATAAAGAAAAAAATACTAAAAATAATACTAAGAATGTATTGTTATTTACGTAGTCTTACACTTTTCGAGATTTTTATGGTAACTTGTCTAATGTAGCATTTGCAATTTCGGAGAGATTTGTAGGTGTACAGTCTATATATTCTACAATCATTTAAAAAAAATTCACACAACGTTTTTGAACAGAATCTCGAGTCAACGACCTGTTTACATAATAAACCATCAACTGTGAAGTATGGCTGTAATCAAAATCAAAGAGTGCTGCCGCCAGCGGTTTTGCTAACTAACTTTTATTTTACGGCGTACAACAATGAACTCATTTTTTTACTGTAAAAAAATAGATCACTTCTATCCAGTGTATTTAGTTATAAAATATGAACATTTTAGTACGCTTGAAGAAAAAGGTTTTTTTTATGTCTCCACTCATATTCTTGACAGAAAACGTTACATCAAAGCTCTCTACATAAGACTATAGTTACGTCAAAATAACAGTTGTACGTACAAAATCCATGGATCTATGTTAGAGTAAAATTTTTTTTTTTGATAAAAAATTTACATAATGTGTCAATTATCCTATTATATTTAAAATTTAAATTAAAAACTACAATAAATCTTAACATTTTATAACAAATATTATAAAGTGTTACCAAATTTTTTTGCAAAATCATTGCAAAATAATGGATTGTACCAAGGCGTCCTTCACTTCCAGGCCGCGCTACTGGCTTATGTATATTTTTTTTATTTTTTATTATTCTCCAGTTGGGATGAATCATATTCTCCTTCCTCTCTGCTATTACTATGGTCTGTTTCATCAAGTAAAATAGTAAATTGAAAATCGCACAGTGAATATTTTCAAAACAGAGTCGAATATTGGTTGTGCGAATATACTGCTTAGTTTATTTTATAAAACATAACTATATTCTATACACAAACATATACTATTCAAACCTGTTTTAAAAATATTTACTGTGCGATTTTTAATGTACTGTCTTGCTTGATCAAACAGACCATAAATGGAGTTTTATGTAAATAAACAAAACTCATTTTCTTTTGACTTATGGTAACATTTAAAAACCATTTACAAAGAAGTGCGCTCATGTAATTATATGTTGTGACATCTAATATCAATACATAGTTACCAACTAACAAATAACAATTTTTACTCCATTCTTTTTCTTGACAGAAAACGTCACATGAAGGCTCTCTAGTCTTACGACGCGTGGCGACGGCGGCTAAAGCCGCCGCAAGATGGAGTGACTCTTATGTATCATTCATATCTGCCGGTTTTTCGTGGCGGAAAAAGAGAAGACCCTCGTCATAGTCCCTTGACGTTTATTTTATTTTCATGGAAGGCAGAAGTCGCATACCACAAGTTCCTAGGTTTTATTTTTAATTGTGCCCGCTGCTTTAATCTAATTCTGACATGTGTCAAGTTTGTTGGACGAATTACGTAAGCGCAGGAGTATAGTACGGTCTCTTCTTTCGGCTTCAGGAGATGGATCTGAGTAGATTTGTGCATAAGCCACACAATTTCAAAAATAAGAAAAAGGCTATTCACCTTATGGGAGGATTGGTGTGGTGGTCTACTGCGTCTGTACCTACATGACAAGTCTACTAGCCAACTAACGTGACTTCGATTCTCACTGGCGCCGATTTGCCTTTTTCAGTGAATTAATAATTGAAATTTGGCGAAGGCGTAAGTGAAGTGGACACTCCCTATAAAAACTGATTCGAAAGTCAGTATAAGCCGGTGGTTCCCTCTACTACTAGCCCACACAAGTCCTAGACTTAGGGAATGCTTAATTAAGTAGAATAGTACGAGGTTTTAAACAAACATGTAATGTTAAACAAACATGTAATAATGTAATACCCCACTAAATTCACTTCAATGAACTAATAACTCTTCTTTCTAGAATAGGCATTTTATTTGTAAAAACTGAAAAAAACGTAGCCAACATATACATTTGTCTGTCTTACTCCTACAGCTTTGTTCTTAGAGAGACAACAATAACAGTTACTGGTAATTGTTATTGTTCAGGCCTGAATATACCTTCTATTTGTTTACAAACAAACCGAGATGTTGGCGATACTTTATATTAACGGTATGCGTATTCTAGAGAGAAGAGTTGTTAGTTCGTTGATTCACTTAGCTTCAACCTCTTCAACTTGTAATTAATTTGTGTATAGACCAAAATAATGAAAAAATTAAAAATGTCAATTTTGTCATGAAACTCGGTATATGGCGTTAAAATAATATTCTTAATTATTATTTTTTTTTCGATATCTCTAACGCGAAGCAAAATATCGAGAATTGACCCAGTTCGTAGTAGGCTGAGTTTGAAGTTCAGATTTTAGTTGAGTATCTTAAAAAATGTGACCCATCAACCTGTATGAATGTGCAAAAATTCAAATCTGTATTCTTTCAAATAGCAAAAATGTGGGGGTGTCTTCATCTTAAATGCGACGAACTCTATATATAAAAGCATGTTTAAATTGTATATTTTACGTGGCTTAGGTGATAGACACTTTTCAGTTAATCTTTTCGACTTGTGGTTTTCTCAGATTACCGCCAGATAAGAGTTTGAAGCTACGAATTTCGTATATCGTATCTTAAGTTTAATCAGATACAATGATCTCTTGAAAATAATGAAAGGGTTCAATCGAGATCTATACTATACTTTTTTATTTAATAATATAAACTTGCTTTAAATATATTTCAAAAAGGTAATTTTAAAGATAATGAGTTGCAAATTCTGGAAAATCATACTTTGGCTCCTTGATACTAAGTACTTGATACTAATAACATAAAAATTAAATGTTTATTTAAGAAAAAGTTAAATCAAATATTTATAAATACACTCAGAAAATGTAATTGTAATTTTAATATTAAATTTTATTTGTATTAACTTAACAACGACTCAAAGTATGCCATACTATAAGTGTGATATGCTTTACCAAATGTTACAGTAATTGTTATTATAACATGCTAGTATTGCTAGATTCAAATGTACCAGCACGGTCTCTATGTTAGTATGATAACATTTTGTATACAATACACACATTGCAGTATTTAATATCACAAGTAAAGTATTAAATGGTGGCGATATAAATAAAAATATGTATTAACAAATAAGATTCAGTATTAAAAATACAACAAAAATTTTTGAGTGTTTTACTCATTTATGTTTGCTAGAAAATCAGTTATTTTTACGCCTTGGGTTTAGACCTTTTAAATTTCTTTACACGTTAAGAAATTTTTAATATTTTTATCACATTAATCAATATATTAAAAAGCTATTATTAATGCAATTAATTCAGTGGGATATTTTTTATGAAACCATAAACACGGCATAAAAATTATTTTATTATATATTTTTAATTACGTTTTTAGCAATGAATAATTAATATTAATTATAATTGAATATATTAACTTTTATAGCAATTTTTGATGAATTATTTCTAAATTATATTATTTCTTAAGTATACAGGGTGTTTCGGGAAAAACTTCTAGGCCTAATGACTCAAAAAATATTCGCGACACCTATACCATGGGACGTTTCGGAGTCTATTTTATGGAAAATATAGTCAAACATTATACCATGCTTTTTATAGATCTTAAATATCTCTTTTCGTTTTTAAATAATTGTCTCTGGGTGATTTAACTGAAATACCGTTTACATTACATTTATTACATTCAGATTAAGGTATTTTCATAGTTACACACAATAATACATGCTTTAGCGATAACATTATCATAAATATTATTTAAATCGTCCATTAACGTAAGTAGATGAATGCTTAAAATTTTATTGACATATTTAAATAAAACTGTTACCATAGTTGTATAATAAGAATAATTTATGTTTAAATGAACTAATATTTTATTAAAATATAGCACTATATTTTTTTAGGGGAGACAGTAAGCCATTGGAACATTTATTAATGGTAATCATATCTTTCAAAACCTCAGGTTTCTATTAAATAAATACATTTTGATGATGAAAATATTGCATTCATTCCTGGTATCCCCTTTTAATGCCATAGCAATCACAGTATATGAGTAATGAACGATGTATTTTGGAACTAAAGTTTATATTGCAACAAAAATTGTTTAAACTTATGAATACAACTCACACCGGTCTGAAAACAATTTTTAGCTCAGCTTTCATATAACCCAAGTTTTTTTTTTCATAATTTAATTATTTGGAGCGTTGGCATCCTTTCAGGACCAAATTTTAAACAATCTATAGATACGTTTTTGAGAAAAATGATTTTCATTTGTTTTAACAAAAAAATGACCAGCCTCCCCCAAACCCCAAATGTAAAAAAAATTTCTAGACATAACTTTTTCATTATTTACAATAAGAGAAAAATTTAAAAACCACATAAAAGGTAAAATAAAATTAGACAAAATATTTTATAACCATTTTTTCCCTCTCCAAAATTGGAAATTTGTTTCTGGGTATAACTTTTTTTAGTATTCACAATAGAAGAATATTTTAAAACCACCTAAAAAAAAAACCTGTCCCTCTCAACCGCCGCCACCCCAAGTATTAGAAACTGGACATGACATTTTTATGAGAAAATATTCTCGCTCATTCCAGACGGCTGGTTTGTATTTATGTTGTTATAAAATTAAACTGTGCAGTGGAAAATGCTTCCTTGTTGAAAGCATTATTTTTTTTTCTTTTGATTTTGATTCTCACTTTTTAAAAGAAAAATATAATTTTTTTATAAGATTACACAGTCGTATAGCGACTTATTGAATTCTTTACGGCAAGAATGAATCAAGATCCGCTATCTTTTGGAATTTTGTGTGTCTACGTGTGTAATTCAGCCGGAAATGGAAACTGCGTGGAAGATTTATTTCCGTACGTAGGCTTACCTTGCGTTTCAATAATATTTTATGGGGAGCAGCTCAAGGGTTTAAGTTCAAAGTAAGAAGGGAGAAGTAACTAAAATTAAATATATTTAAACAAAGGAAATAACGAGAGAAATAGAACTGATGGAAAAAAGTTAAGGATATTTTTAAGAATAGTGCTTTCTCTGAAAAAAAAAACAGTTTAGGAAAAAATCATAAAATGTCCATATTCTCTAATCATTTCTAAAAAACGAATAAATTCAAAAATATTTAGATTCGGGATTTAACAATATGTTTTCCTTAATGTAACAAAAGAGAAAATGTTTTTGAAAACTGAAAATTAATTAATAGCGAGTAATTCTACCTCTGTTGGCTATAACCGCTTCAACTCGCCGAGGTATACATAAAATTAACTAACTAATCTTGGTCCAAGACATCCCATAAATCCGAAAGAACTTGCTAGTTTCCTTACGTCATGAAAATATGGTATGTTACTGCATGTCCCAGGCCGGTTCAATACAGTTAAACAAAATAATGAGATACCGGAGCCCCATTTTTTGTTTTTTCGATTATTTTTTCTTAGAGAAACCAAAGTATCCTTAACTTTTTCCATTAGTTTAGTTTGTTTATTCTAGTACTTAAAAATTTTGGTACGGAAATAATATTTTCTACGACTGCTTTAGAATGTAAGCAAACACACACACTTTTCAAACACAGAATGAATCCATTCTAGCTCTAGGTACGGTATGAATATTCCGTGTCATGTGTTAGAATGAGCACATGTAGTGCCATCTCCTGTTTATAAAAGTAAAGAAAACTGTAGCAAAATTAGCAAAAATATATATACTTTACCATAAAATATTGAATAATTTAATGCACTTTAAAGTTTTGCGTTAAAATTACATAAAGTTTATTAGTTTTTCTTAATATTTGACCAGTTTTTTATCAATTTAGCTCAAAAAATTAAAACTGCTCCATCTATTGTTAAATATTTAAACCTAATATCTGTCACAACAACCTGACATAACCTTCAATTATTGCATTATAATTTGTAAATATGTGCTAAAATTAAATATAAATCTTTTTTAACTACTGATTTGATAAAATTATTAAATAACATTAACTGCTTTATTTAAAAATATGTGTTTTGTTGCATTTACAATGTCGAGTCACAAAAAACATTGTTTTTAACCTTGTCCACAGTTTAAAGCCATACAGTGTTTCATATTTGCAGTAGAAGAAAAAGTATAGTCTACAACACGTATAGAATAGTCATCCCGCGCTCGCGGGACCGTCATACTCGCCTGCCGGCTCGTATGTCAAACTTTTCGCTCCCGCGGAATATTGTCTATTCCATACTAATTATAGAATATACTATTACCTACTTTATTTTAACTCTGATTTACATACAATAAATTGTATCCAATTCTTTTATTTCCCTAAAATTTCTGCAACTATTGTGAGCAGTACTGCCCAAAAAGGTAGACAGGCCTGGAATGGATCTAGCCCTAAGTACCACATTTTAAAAGACTGTCACCGATTTTTTTTTTTTTGTGAAAATTTCGGATATATCGAAAATACACCTCTCTGTCGGTGTATTACGTATGAAAAGTTGTATTCTTTATCTGAATTCATTCATAAGTGTTTAAGGTCACATTGTATGTTAATCTCCCCTATAGATGCGATTTTTGTTTCCAGCAGGAGATTTGGTATTCCTGCATGGTTAAAAAAATCGAACATCTACATGCAAAGTGGCAGTTTCTGGCAGTCGCGTTTGAAGAAAGATTGAGTTTGATTTTTAAGACACTTTACATCTCATTCGCCTTGACGTAGAGTGACGTGCGCAAATTGAGCAAATCAACAGTGGCAGTTTTGTGGTGCCGGAGTCACTCTACACACATAAAAAAAGAATTCTCAATAAGAATATTTATAGCTTCAATCTAAAAGTCTAACATTGAGGATACGGATTCATAGGGGTCACTACATCCAGCGGCAGCTTTTCTGCTGCCGTCTACGGCGATTGTCAAAAAAATTCCGATGGATGGAGTGACCCTAGGATTCTCAAACCAAAGAAATTTTTTCTCAACCTGAAAATTATAGATTACACTAAAAATCTAAGGCTATAATAGTCTTCTCCGCCGTGGTTTATATATTAGTTTTTTCACTACTACCACATTAAAAATGTATGGTTTTATAATGAGAAATTGTAGTAAATTTACCAGTGTACATGCTTTAAAGACCCTTTACAACTCTTTTGTTCGCTCTAGACTGGAATATTGTTCTACCATTTGGAATCCGTTTTATGAAGTTCACAGACAACAGGTAGAGAAAGTGCAAAAAAGTTTCTTAAGTGTGTATATTTTAAAGTATTTGGTATATATCCAGCCAGAGGTTATGATTATGACGTCCTACTGTCTCAATTTGAGTATCAATCCCTAGAACTTCGCAGAACAATAACCAGTATTAAAATGCTATGTTAGGTATTGAATGGTAGAATGGACTCACCATTTATTTTATCAAAGCTAAATTTTTGCGTTCCAGCTAATTGTACAAGAACTTCTACCACTTTTTATAATCAAGTTGCCAGTACGAATACTCTACGCACTGAACCAATTTTAAATATGATGTTTTGTTATAATAGATATTGTAAGAGTTGCGATATCCACTTTGATTCAGTGAGTAGAATAATTAATTGTATAGTTCTAGAGTATTGGCCAAAATGTTGATTTTAATTTTTACCATTTTAGTGATATATCGTATCTGTATTTGTTATATTGTTATAATATTAGATATTTTATTACATTGTTAATTAACTTTAAACCTTTATTTTGTAAACTTTAATTTTGTAAATTTTCAAATAATATTGTCCTGTAATTGGTTTTTCTGTTGGGCAATAAAGATATTATTATTATTATTATTATTATTATTATTATTATTATTATTATTATTATTATTATTATTATTACATGTGCTTATAAGAATAAATTTTATTCGCATAGCTATAAGAATAAATGTTATTCTTATTATTTAAACATGTTTTTATCAATAATATAGCAAAAGGTTTGTTGAATCTTAACCGCAAAAAATAATTAGCCTTTAAAATCGCCATTTTGACAGTCCTGTTAGCGTTTTTATATTTTTAAAATGTGTGATAACAAATGGGTAAGTACTTATTTAATAAACTATGTGTTATATTGTATTCTATTCTATTCTATTCTATTATAATTAATTATAATGTTTGACATGTTAATTTTTTTATCCAATGGCAAAATATTATTGAATTTTGTCCAACAGAATTTATTAAGCAGTGTCATGTCTTTGCCATTTCAAGAAAATCAAGTGACAGTTACCATTTGTTTATAAAATTATCTCCTATCAGGAAAGAAAAAATCATTATTGTTCTAGATGCAAAGATATAATTTCTAGGATCAAATAAATGATAAATAATGGTACGTTCTATAGCTAGTAGGTAGTGAAAAAAAAAAATATTCCATTTTATGTGTGTATGCTGCGTGTTCTCTTCTTCTGGAGATACGCGACGATCATATTTACATTTATTGCTTGCGAGGCTGTTACTTCCAGCTGATTTAATACGAAACTTATTGCCCTATTACAGCTAAAATTGTAGACTTTTTTTAAATAAAATGGAAAATTAAAACCTGAATGATAATAAATGATGCTGCCAACAAAATTAAACTTTTCCCTATAGGCCTTAGTTCATTAGGGAACGTTCAAGTATTACGTAACGCAAATTTTGATATATTTGGACATTTTTGGAAAAAAAAAATCGTTTAAAAAATTTTTTTTACCCCCAGATTTTTACCAAAAACAACCTCAGCCTAGAACTTTAGATAATCAACCTAGGGTCCAAAATTGAAGTCTTTAGCTGAAAGCGTTATTAGGTTATCGGGATGACAAGTTTCCTGGACAGACCGACAGACGTAAAAAAGAATTTCTTTGTAAAAAGTAAAATTGTAATATTAATTCAGGTACCTAATAGTCTAAGAGCTGGTGACCTTTTTTTTTTCATTATTTTTTCCCGGATGTATTTTATTTATGTCTTAAAGTACATTCAAATCAAGCTATCTCCAAATGTCCGGGTTTTAAATCCGGTTCCTTTGGGTTCTAGAAGCCACAAAAGGGTGGTGAAATAAGGTACTCCAAAAATCTATTTTAACTTACCGTTCAAAAACATAATATTTATTACAATCAGATTGGGCTATTTTCACAGTGCATGACTGAAGTCCGCCCCCTTTAACTTTTGAACACCTTAAGATATCAACTTGAAATTTGATTTGTTTCGAAGCACTTAAGTAACACAACCCAAATTATTTTTTTGTATACAACATTGTGTTAAGGGAGCAAGGAGGAACATTTATTTAGTTTTAAAAATATGTGTTTTGAAGGTTGAATTTTAAATGTTATTGTTAAAAAATAAGATTTTTTGGATTTTTATTGATGAAATTTTTATTTATTTATATATTTTTTTTAATGGCTCTACATCATAAAAATGTTACTTTATTCCATAAGAACCGTATTAGGTAACATATTTTTAGTTCATTTTTGACCCCCTAGTGATGATTTTTGACGATTTTTAGCATGAGTACGTGGCGATAAGCTTATGTACCCCTCTCCTTACCCTGCACCCCTACTTAGTTTTGTCACAGGATCCATTTTTTTTAAATATTTTTTTACATAATATCCCCATTTATTCTACTCGTGAATTGAAAGTTTCCATATTCTAAGTTGGGTATTTTTTTACTAAGATTGAGTCGCCAAATCTAAATTTGTCCTCAGAATATTTTTATTTCCCATGATTTTAGAACAAGAGGGCTAAAATAATAATTTTTTACCACTTTTATCTCATTTTTTACAGAAACCTTAGGTAATAGAAATATTCTTAGGCCAGATTCAGTCTCAGCGACCTTAAATTAGTTAAAAAAACGTATTACTCCAATCAGGGCAAGAAACCGTGTTGCCTAGTGTAATTTATATAATTATTTGAATAAAATAGTTAAATAGTGCTAGTAGTGAAAAAACTAATATATAAACTACGGTAGAGAAGACTATTATAGCCTCGCACTCTTAAATCCCTCTCTGCCTTGATATATAATTACTATTATATACCTACATAATAATATTATTGTGTACCTATAAATATTTTAATTTATTATTTTTTTTAACTTGAAGAAAAAGTAATTTGAAATAATAAATAAGATTTATGTATTTAAATTAGACATTTAGTAATTTTTTAACTTTTAGATTAGATCTTTCCGCTAGTAGTTTTAATAAAACTATCAAATCTGCATTTTTAGGTGCTAAAGTGGAAGAAATACATTTTCTTATGGGTAAACGTTTATTGGATAATATGTACCTAAGGGGGATTCTTCAAAAAAATTGAGATTTTTTTTAAATATTTGAAATAAATAATTCTACCTAAATTCAAAAATTGGTTTTAAAGGAGCTTTGACTAGAATTATATTTTTCATCCTTAATAAGACGGTTTTTACCCCTTGGTTCCAGAATTATTTTGTGTAACTATGAAAATAGGTGTTATAAATGTAATGTGTATCTCCCTAAGGGCTCATTTCCGGACCAACCTCTATATGTTAACTTATTTTCATATTTTTTAACGTAGAATCCTCCTAAATTTCTTAAACTTATTTCTGAATAACCCTGTATAGGTACCGTAAAAGTTTTCATATATCGTCATCCGCTTACGGAATATGCTAAATCCCATAAGAGTTTTTTATGCGATTTGACTAACATTCTAAGACAGTCGTACAAAAATTGATTTTTCTACGACTGCTTTAGAATGTAAGCAAATACACTCACTTTTCACAGAATGAATCCATTCTAGCTCTAGATACGGTATGAATATTCCGTATCAAGTGTTAAAATGAGCACATGTAGTTCCATCTTTTGTTTATAAAAGTAAAGAAAACTGTAGCAAAATTAGCAAAAATATATATATATATATTTTACCATGAAATATTGAATAATTTAATGCAATTAAAGTTTTGCGTTAAAATTACATAAAGTTTATTAGCTTTTCTTAATATATGACCAGTTTTTTATCAATTTAGTTCAAAAATTCAAAACTGCTCCATCTATTGTTAAATATTTAAACCTGATATATGTCACAACAATCTGACATAACCTTCAATTTGCATTATAATTTGTAAATATGTGCTAAAATTAAATAAAAATCTTTTTTAACTACTGATTTGATAAAATTATTAAATAACATTAATTGCTTTATTAAAAAATATGTGTTTTGTTGCATTTACAATTTCGAGCCACAAAAAACATTGTTTTTGTCCGCAGTTTAAAGCGATACAGTGTTTTATATTTGCAGTCGAAGAAAAAGTATAGTCTACAACACGTATGGAATAATCATTCTCGTATGACAAACTTCCGCTCGCGCGGAATATTGTCTATTCCATACTAGTTATAGAATATACTATACTTGGCAAGTAGCCAAGTACATTTTTGCAAAAAAATTATTGTGAGAACAACCCATAGACTTAATTAATTGATTAATTATCAATGTTTATGTATATAAACTTATGAATAATCATGTAAAATAAATCATATGTTGAATTAATTAGATAAATCTTACTACTTTATTTCATAAATATCATTTACATTGTTAGTTTTTAACCGCTCATCTTGTTACCACGGTAATGAGACTTAAAACAAGCCTTGAAGATATGTAATGCTTCGCATAGTGTATACCCTTCTTAATGGATTGTAAATAATATTTTTTCCCAAACGTAAGAAAATTTGGCATTATTATTAATTTTTTTTTAAATTAGCGCCCCCTATGCATAGTTGTTGAAGTAACAAAAGTTACATAAAAGTTTTACATTTTTATTAAACGTAAAGAAAACTAAAAATATATTTAAAAATTGTGAAGCTTTTATAATATCTAAAAGTATAGACAATACTCCAAGGGCGGCCCGCCCCTTCCTGTCATAAGTCCAGAAAGGACATGGCCCCCTCCCTCACCCCGGAGTCAGCGCCTATGGCCCTATGTATACCACTTTAGTTTTTAAATAAATTGTTGTCTTTGTGTAATAGAACTTTTTGTGGATATAAATACAATCGTATTTGCCGTTCTTGATTTAATTTCTTATTTTTAATATTGTTTAGAATTATAACAATTTTTTATCCCAGTTCTACAGACTAAAGGTTTCAATTTTAAACATTTGAAAGTAACACTCTTCGAGTGATAGCTACTCAGCGTAAAATAACACAAATTTTTTTTCACATTATAATTTCATATTAACATAAAATAAATGAGTTACAGCGTGGCCTTTGAAAGGGACGGGTGTAGCCTTCTTGGCACATTCCAGTGCAGCGAATTCGCCATCTTTTATGATGTGCCTTGTGTATTTTTGTTTTGCCATCTTCTATGATGTGCCTAGAGTATTTTTATATTAATGTATTAGGTACAAGTTAAAGTGAACCATATATTTATGGTTATTACTACAGTAGTAATTTATCAGTGATAGTGTGCAAGTCAGGATACATTTCCGATTAGTACTTGCGCACTGGAAACCTCATGATTATATAGAGAAACCCTGGTTAATTATTCGGAAGAAAAAGACTAAATAAATAGAGAGAGAGAGAGAGAGAGAGAGAGAGAGAGAACATAAAATAATAATGCAAAATCTTTGAAATAAATGCACCTGCATGTGCAGCATAGTTAAAAAAATATAAGGTGTCCCAAAATTGCTGAAGTGGAATATAGGTTTTCTCAGTCGCTACTCACGGGTACAATTTTTATGCTATTCTGAAAGAAAATCTTTTGATTTAAACTGTGAAAAATCTAACAAAAATTTTTATATAAACTATAAAATAATGTTTTTAAATTATTTATTTAACACAACACTTTATTTCATCTGAGAAGTAATTCACATAAACATATCTTTTCGAAGTAAATAATAAACATAATTTCTATCGCACATATTGTTCTGAATTTATATGTGAGAAACTGCAGCTTTTGCAGGATAGAAACTGACAAGAAACAAGGAGTTATTATATGTAATGCTTTGTTTTCTCTAGTATACTCATGAAAGTAACTCATCTTAAAGAGTTAGATGAGTAACTCATCTTAGTAGTATTACTTAAACTTACTTAAAGTTAAAGTTTTTTGTTTATTTTTCTTCAAAATTCTTAAAAAATTAGTACCTTGGAAAAGGCGGTTTGGACTTTATTAAGTAGAATAGATAATAATAATAATAAATTTCTAAGAATT
The DNA here is from genome assembly GCA_958510825.1 of Brachypterus glaber. Taxonomy (NCBI): domain Eukaryota; kingdom Metazoa; phylum Arthropoda; class Insecta; order Coleoptera; family Kateretidae; genus Brachypterus; species Brachypterus glaber. Next base: position 35,638,222 of record OY294049.1, read on the forward strand.
TTAAAGAAAAATAAAAAAAATACTTTAAGTTATCTTTCTATAGAAAGTTATCCTTATAATTCTTATTTCTGTTTATTCCATTTTTTTTAAGAATTTCATCACAAACTATATTTTCAAAAAATTGAATTTCATTATAAATAATCTATTTTTAAAACAATAATTTTTTTTTCACTACCAGCTTTAAAACATACCATTATTTATCATGTTTTCAGACTGTGAAATTGATTTTTTTCACCTATAGCAATAATAGTTTTTTCTCTCCTAGTAGGAGTAAATTTTATAAACAATTGATTTCTGTCACTTTAGATGTTTCAGTTCTTTGTGCAATTTTTACTAATTAAACCCAAGAAAATAGCTTTAAATAACTTTTTATTTATTAAATATAATTAATTATAATTATTACCAATTAATACGATCAATAATTAGCTAAATATTATGAAAAAAAAAAAACGTCAGTTCAAAGTATTTATTTGAGCAAATGTCATTGATCAAGGCTACTTGATTTTTATGAAAATTTCTAGAAATATTATTTCTGTTAATAATTTATTTTAGTATTAGAGTGAAAATAGTTAAATAGTGCTAGAAGTAATAAAACTAATATATAAACACGGTATAGAAGACTATTATAGTCTCGCACTCTTAAATCCCTCTCTGCTACGCAGCTCGGGATTTAATACGCTCGGCTATAAAAAAATGTCTTCTCTACCTTGGTATATAATTACTAGTTTTCGTATATCTACAGTGATTATCTAAGGTCCGCCTCCCTTAAACTTTTGAATCCAAATAATTTATGGGGTGTATATTAGACATGTACAATGAAGGCAAAGGGCAAGGTGAAACATTTTTTAAATGGAAAGGGGGGTGTGTTTGTTTGTGTGTTTTTTTCTTTTCTTTTCTATTTACATAATTTAAAATTAGTTTAAAAGTATTTTGATGAAAATTCCCTTAAATATTGAAAAAAATAAAAAATATATAATCAAATAGAAAATTTGGAACTTGAAAAAATTTATTATTAAATTCAGTTTCGTAGTCCCCAAAAACCTCTATACATATAACAATTTTAACGAAAATATTGAAAATATTCACCCCCTCGCCCCCGTGGGGGTGTAGTTAGAAATTTTTTTATTATGATATACAATTTTAGCAACCTCAAAAACCCCTATATAGCAATTTTCAAATTTTTGTGACAAATTATTATATTTACCCCATTTGCCCCCTTGCCCCATCCCAATGTTTACAAAAAACAATCCCGAGCGAGAACTTTTGGTAACATACCTATATGCCAACTTTCAAGTCTCTAGCTTAAAGCGTTGTTAAGTTATCGTGGATACAAAATTTCCCGGACAGAACGACCAATCGATCGACAATTTTTTTTTTGCTTGAAATGGATTAATATTGACATAAATCATCATAAAACACAAAAATACGCAAAAAAAATTGAATTTTTTTGCACGAATACAAGGTTTCCCGAAATTTTGGAAATTTTCAAAATGGAGAAGCAAATTAACAATTTTGGAAACTTCTAGCTGAAGACTACAAAGATTATAATAACTCGGTTAATGTAATTACTAGAAAGTTCAAAGAGGGACAGCTTTGTTTAATCAAAATCCAACTACGGGAAAATAGGATAAGGGATCGCTTATTTTATTAAAACCAACTATAATTTAGTTATGAAGAATTTTAATATTCCACGAAATACTTTGAAGATCATGATGTTATTGGGTATGGAGCCATACACTGAGATAAATTTTTACATCCACGTGCATGGGTAATTTACTTGCAGCTGCTGCTGATGTGAATCTACACTCGAAGCGTTAATATAAATGCGGTGTGTATTATATTTTTACATCCAGTGTGTAAAGTTTATACCAACGCGTAAATATACTTTTTACCTAAAATCCTTCAATTTATTAAAAAAAATAGAATAACCATTTTGTTATTTTTCTATTTATGAATAGCGTTTTATGGAAAAACTACGCAACAGAAAAATAAAACGTATATTCGTAATCAGCACTACAAAAAGTACCAATATAAAATAGAAACAGAAAACATACACAAGTCTTAACCACTCAAAATTTGCAAGCCAGTGTTACCGACTAATTAAGTAAAATATTATAAAATGTATGTTTTAAGGATATTGTATTAATGACACTTTTTAAATATTTACTTTTAATCAACACTTACCAATTATTTCTTTGAAAAATCTAGCACACACAAAATTATACGTACGCTTTTACAAACGTAAAAAATTATAATGGTCGACAGCCGACTCGATGAAGCAGGAATTCTGGCTTCTCGAGTTACGTGACTACCTTAAGGCCCGCGATTGGCTGGCTTGTACATCAGAAGTGTGTTTTTTACACTTCGGGTGTATTGTTGCTAAAGGTATGTTTATAAAAATCTTGAGCTCCGAGTGTATTGTTGCAGAAGGTATGGATGTAAAAATACACACTCTAGGTCAAAATCACCTCACCTGTGTATTGTCAAATCAATGGTTATGTACATTTATATAAAGGTGTAAAATTTACACATTTATAGAGTGTATTTTTTTACACCTTTTCAATGTATTTTTTTTTCAGTGTACACTGTAAAAAAAATATTACATGTAATAAGATTAGTATGCTTCGTAAGCTTCTGCTTCTTTTTATATAAATTCTATGCTAGGTTATCAAATCAAGTTGACTTCATAACATGCAATGAAAAAAAATGTACTCTGCTAATTAGGTTAGATCTTCCTACAGGTAACTCGATATGCTGAAAGTTTAAAACTTTTTACTATAAGGCACTATAAAATTCACGAATACAAAAAGTAAATTTTTCTACTACCTAATTAAGTGCTAGCTTACATATTATCTACCGTTCTCAAGGCTTGTTTACCTTGGCAACAATAAAATGAGTAAACTAATTTATTGTTGACCACGGTCAATAATGAAAAAGATTTAAGACAACTACTAACTTTTTTTAACTTATATGCAAAATTGACATGTCAAAATAATTTTGAAACTATATTTTTAACGAATATTTGGAGTTACTAGCTTTAGGTAGTAGAAAAAACATTATATGCACCACGTACGAGAACTGTCTTAAGTGTTCTCGACTGATTTTTTGCCTCGACTCTGTCCCAGCAAAAAAAACTTCAGTCTCGAACACTAAAGACTTAGTTCGCATACTAGGTGTATAATATACTATTAATAGTAATGATAAAAGAGTTAAAATACATAACTATTTTCTAGTGAAAAAGACCAATTTAAATCTTTATAATATTTTTGTGTAATTATAGTTTATATTTTGAGGTTAAGATAAAGCTTTTTCCGTAACAAGTAAAGCTTTTTTAGTATAAAACCAGCGGTTGTTTTTCTTAGCGTTTTTCCTACTTCCTTATGCTTTCAGTTTTAATTACGATCTTAATGTCTCTGAGAGCATTACGGTAAGGTAATTAACTCAAAGATACTTAAAAATGAAACATCTCGACCTTTATGAGACTTTTTCCCACACTTTGGCTTTGATACAAATTAAGCCAACCTTTAAAAAGCATGTTAGAAGTAAAGCGAAATTCTGGACCTAAAACTAATACAAACTATTGCAATTCTTGACAAAAGTTTCAAATGACTTGATACCTATATATAAATTAATAAATGTATATATATACAGTAGAAAGAAAATATGGACGGAAAAATGTTGAGCTCCACTGAGTTTCAAAAATTAAACTTCGTTTTTCCTATACCCATTCACAAGCTCCCATAAGAACATAATACATAACAATGCGATGCAGTGATTGGCTTGATGTGCCGCCATGTATCTTGTATGCCAATCACTACATCGCATTCTTATGTTTTATGTTCTTATGCAAGCTTCTGGATAGGCCTTAAGTATGCAGTTTTCTGTTAAAAGCGGAGTTTCTATCTACGCCTCGTATCTAAAAATTTAAATGGCAGTTTAGATGAAAATTCTAGATATCGCTGGTCGAATGAATGTCTAGCCATTTTAATAAGATGGAAACATGTAATTCTTAATACAAACAACTCGAATTATTACCCATAATTAGCTTTTCCTAGTATTTTTCGTAAGAACGTCTGGGTTCACGAACTTTTTGAAAAAGATTACGAAGCCTTGGAAGTGCGAGCATAGATCTACACCCGCCAAACATTAAAAGTATAAAAATCATTCACAATAGCTCGTAAAGTGTTGAACATGACCGATTATAATTAGAGAATATAAAAGAACTTCTGATCGGGTCTTCGCAGAAACAATGACTTTTCCAACGATTTACATTCGTAGGATTATAACGGCTGGGCAGACAATGGCGATGGAATCTAATAAAATTCTTTCTTTGCTAATTTCTTTTGTTAAATACAAATTTTATCTCATGCTGAAAATATTCAACGATTATAATCCCTTTTATAAAACATTAAATTTAAACAATTAATAGTACACGGTAAAAATAAATTACATTAAATTACATAGTCCGTAAATGGTAATATGTTGCCATAGACCTGAATGGTAAAAATTACATAGTCCGTAATGGTAATATTTTGCATAGACCGGAACAGTAAAAATTACATAGTCCATAATGGTAATATTTTGTATAGACCGGAACGGTAAAAATTACATAGTCCAGAATGGTAATATTTTGCATAGACCGAAACGCTAAAAATTACATAGTCCAGAATGGTTTGGACTTTTTGACATAGAGACTTGAAATTAAAAAAAAAATATTTACTACTTAGAAAATGTTTGTTCCAAATTCTCTGTGTCAAAGCTTTTTTAAAATATTGTAGCGTAAAGTTCATTTGGTTTAATAAACCAAACGATTTGCACCCTTAATAGGAGTATAAACTGCTTACATCTTTCTTTAAAGATCTATTGGTTGATAAAGATCGTAATTTATAATGAATGTAAATTTTAGGCCACAAATAAAGCATTTAAATATCCTACATAAATAATATTTACCTTTTTTTACACTTTTAACACTTTAACCTAGCAGCATGCGTCGCTATCTCTCTAAAAATAATAATATTAAACGGTCCGTCTTATGATGCGACGCCTTCTTGGTTATTGTCCAAAGCGCACGCGCGTCTTAAAATAACATAGCCCGACATTGTAAAATCATGTAAAAATATGTAAATCAATGTGTATATATTTTTTTTACATTATTTTACATTCTTTTACATTCTTTTACATTCTTTTACATTATTTTACATTATTTTACATTATTTTGCATAAATTCATGAATTATGCATAGTCCAGAATAGTAAATTTACTATTCCGTACTATGTAAATTCATGTATTTTTACATTATTTTACATGCAGTTTTTACAGTGTAGGTTTATTAAAGAACAAGTTTGATAAGAATAGTCGGAGAGCTTGTGAACTTTTTCATAAATGTATTTTAATATATTCTCATATTATTGGCAAATTTAAAATAGCTTATTTATGGGAGGCATGGGTAGTGCGCTAGCGCGTCTACATGACAAGCCGGCTAGCGTGAGTTCGATTCTCAATGGCGCCGATTTGCCTTTTTCAGTTAATTAATAATTGAAATTTGGCGAAGGCGATAAGTGAAGCGGACACACCCTTTAAAGTGGTTTAAAAGTCAGTTAAAGCCGGTGGTTCCCTCTACTACTAGCCAACACAAGTCCTGGGCTTAGGGGATGCTTAATTAGGTGGAATAATACGAGATTAAATAAACAAACAAACATGAACTTTAATATAAATAAAACCCAATCAATAGAAACGAAGTTTTTGAAAATCTGACTATTACCTTAAGAATAAATACCAAAAAGTTACATGTATATCTCCCACAGTGTCAGCCTTTACATAAATTAAGTGAACCCCCTGCTTCAGGGGCAGTCGAGGGGCTTTTTAAAATAATTTAAAGCTTTTTGGTGGGGTGAGCACCATTTTTTTTTAGTAATCAAAATTTTCTGCCAGGAGTAAAGCTTTTTTCGCATACAACCTTTTTTTCAAATGAGGGATTCCGGTCCTGATCTCCCAACTGCAAAACTAGTTGTAATTATATATTTTGCATATGAAAATATCATGAGAGATTTGTCAACCATCAGATATTGTTTTGAAAAAATATATCAAGAAAATCTAAAATATATAATTATAAAATATTTGTCGATGTACCAAACCATGTTTCAACACAATCTAGCAAAAATCTAACAGAAAATATGCAGATAATTAGCAAACACGTGGAAAATGTGGAAGTTTCACAAAGTTTTAGAATTTTTATAGAACCACATGTAAGTAAATGATAATAAAACCTTTTATGTAATATTTATCTTGCCTGTTCTTTAATTAATAGAGTATAATAAACTTAAAACCGCTAATTAAGTTAATATTTACGTAAGTAAAAAATGACCTTTATATATGTCAAAAAATCTGTCATAAAATTAGATTTTTAAAAGCGTTTTTCTCCGAAACTGGTCATTTAATTTGGCTGCAATTTTCCTAATTTAATGTTTACCCCCGAAATTACAAAATATCAAAATTTGAGGCAGTTTGACTGAGGCCCAGGAACCCCCCTATACATGTATGTGTGCCAGGTTCTTTTTGGTAAATTGCTAAAACGTTTTTTCTCCATGAACGTATTCAAAATACTTTCTATGTTTTCAGAAATGTCCAAATGATACTTAAAGTTTCAAAGGCTGGGAACATTTGTACCGCACGAAAAATAATTGTGAGATAAATAAGCTACCGCAATTGAAAATTATAGTGTAGTAATTAATTATAGTGTCATATGTTTGCCAAGTGTTTATTTATTACCTTGTCTATACTCATACGAATTAAGACGTTGAAGTCAAGTAACGAGCTTTGTAAAATCTTAAAATACTACATCAGTACCCTTAATTACACAGGCCCACAAAAAAAAATTTTCGTGAGTCTTGGATTCCAATATGATATTCCTATGTATTTTTTCCCGCTGAAACCGAATCCGCAACCCGTTTAACCCCTACACGTCAGGATTTTGACATAACCTCAAAAAACACTCGAAAAACTACTGAAACCGCTAAAATTATCTACTCCATACCACTTTCACCCTCTTCCTCCAAATTCGTGATTTCGTAACCCCATAATCCCCTAACCTCGGAATACCATTACTTCATAACCTCAAAACCTCGTAACCTCATTAAGTAGAAAAATCTGATTAGGGAAAACAGAACAATTACGTGAAATTTTCTTGTAGAACATAGTAACATAGTAACTGTAGAACATAGAACATAGAACGTAGAACATAGAACATAGTAACTGTATAACCCTAAAATCCTATCACACCATAACCTCCTAACCCCTTCGCTCCGTAAACCCAAGAGTTTTGTGAGTGAAGTCATGAATCAAGGTCTCATTCATTATTTTTTTAAAACCTCTCAGACGTCTGATACCTCAGTAAGCTTGTTATCCAATATCTTTTTTGCAATATTTATGAAATTGAATTTTTTCGTGGTATTTACGCAATTGTTTAACGAAAGACCATTACTACCACTACTACTACTTTTCAAAACTGAAATTCTGCTACCTCCGAGAATATTGGAGACTAATATGAAAAAATCAACAATAAAAAACTTACTCCACATTTCTGAGGTTTGGGGTTATAATTTCAGTAACCGGACTTCTCCACAGAATAGCATAACGGGATTAAGGGGATATAGTATATGGGGTTACGAAGTAAAGTTATTTTGAGGTTATTTATAATATTTCTTTTTTGAGGTTATGGTGATAGGGGATTTTGGGGTTATAGAGTTACTTACCTATGACTATGTTCCACAAAAAAAAACTGAAGAATTTGTTCTGTTTTCCCAAACTATATTTTTCTATTTAATCAGGTTAGGGGGTTTTGAGGTTATGCGGCTATGGTATAATGAGGTTAGGGGATTATGGGGTTATAGGGTTATAGAATTAGCAATTTGGGACAGTAGTATGGCATAGATGATTTTAGCGGTTTCAATAGTTTTTCGGGTGTTTTTTGAGGTTATGTCAAAATCCTGACGTGTAGGGGTTAAACGGGTTGCGGATTCAGTTTCAGCGGGAAAAAATACATAGGAATATCATATTGGAATCCAGGACTCACGAAAAATTTTTTTTTGTGGGCCTGTGTTATTATTTTTATGTTTGAGTTTTAATGACTGCAGGCGATCTGAAACATCTGGCTAATTTTTGAGGAATAAACAAAAAAAAACAGTTTTATGAACTAATTATTCTTCTAACATAAAAATAAATTTTGGTTTAACAATAAATAACTAGCCATGGGCCCTATTGAGACATAAAGTCTATTTTTTCAGTTAATGCTCGTTTCGCATTCACCAGCATATGGTTACTGCGACCCGGCGTTTGGATTATCGATAAGAAAGTCACACCACGGCGTGCTTACTTTATTTGCAAACAGTCGATATGCGAATTTTTTGCGCGGTTTTTTTTCTAAATTTTAATCCGTGTTGAAATCGTCCATTTGCTTTTATACGGCGTATCGAGTACTTCGTTTAAGATATAAAATATCCTTTGGACGTGAACAATTATAATTTGTTATAAATTTGTGTGTCTGGTATTTAGGTGAGTAATTAAAACCATCATATATTATTTTTAATAATTTATTTCACTTTTTAAATATTATTTTGCCGAGATTGCACAATTTATTCTTGTTAAAAAAAGAATGCCTTAGAAATATTTTAGGAAATATTTCTAATATACCGGTTGTATTTAGTTTTAGACGAAGTTACCAATAAAAGCCATCACCCCGAATATTTCGTTGTTTTTACAAATCCCAGCACCAACCACGCCCCCTGCTCTCCGCTATTTTGCCACATCTGTGACGCCACAACGTGGAGCTGAAGAAAAAAACAACGAAATGGGGCTACAACGTTCTCCAAAAAGCGAGGGGAGGATGATAACCCGGCAGGCTGCCAAACAACCCAAGTCTGGACAACAACCTGGACTCGAAGATGCTGAAAGCACCCCTTCCAGCAGTCGCGAGGTCCAAAACCAACTGTCCCGGCCGAGTGAGAGTGATGAGACCATCATACTTCAGGAAAATACGGGAGCAACCAGGCGTAACCCAGGCCAAGGACTACCAAGGTTCCCTTCGCCACCCTCAACGGCGCCCACGTCACCAAATAGTGAAGTACACGTAGATAAAGGTAGGAGATTTCCATATACTTTTTCGCACAATAGTACCGAACGAGATAAGGAACGATTACTTGAGGTCAACACTGAAGATATTGTGAAACGACATAGTTTAGATAATTTTTATAATAGAACTAAAAATGTAGAAATGCAATTTGGCCAAAATAATCGTACTTTACCTAATACTGACACTACAAATAGAAATAGGGTGGTTAGACAAACTGGGAACAGTTCAAATTTTCTTTTAGATCGCGCTTTTCCCGAAAATAACAGTAGGAATGAAAATAGGAATACATTTTCCGAGAATTTAAACCGCGATTTAAACAATTTAAATTTGTACACTTCCTTGGCTACAAATAATCCGGGTATGTCGAGTAAAAATAAGGTAGTTACTCAAAATTATTCTACGCATGATAATAGGGTTGTTCATCCAATTTTAAATTTTCCCCAAGAAAATACAGTTAAGCCATATGATTTAACTGATAATAGGGTAGCTCAACAACAACATTTTTTTAATTCTGATTTTTCATATTTTAATAGGGTACCTCCTCCTAATTTGAACATCCCACAGGGGGATACGTATCCTAATTCGGTTTATGAATATCGGGTGGAACAACAAGTTAATATTCCACATAATAATAATAGGGTCGTTCCACATATTTTCCCAAATGTTAATACAACGACACATTTCGATTCAAATAATGGGGTAGTTCCCCAAAATAATATTTTGCCGGATATTAATTCTGTGCCATACGTGAACCCAAATAATAGGGTCGTTCCACATATTTTCCCAAACGTTAATACAATGACACATTGCGATCGGAATAATAGGGTGGTTCATCAAAATAATAATTTTGCAAATAATAATAGGGTGGTTCCCCCCCAACAAAATCCAATAAATTTCGGAAGTCAAATGCCTGTAAATAATATTTTGCAACATGGTAATGACTTTGCAAATAAGAGGGTGGTTCCACAATTTTCTGCTAGTAATGTCTTGGTGGAAAGCAATAAAGTTTTACCTGAATTCCGGGATGATGATACGTTACATCCCATAGAATTTATTCGGCTTTTGGAAAATGCGGTGCATACTTACGGTATTAACTTTAATATATTTCCGACTTGGTGCCAAAATTTATTTAAAGATAAGGCTAAATATTGGGCCGATGCTGTACTTTATTCATTTGCTGATTTTAATAATTTTAAGTCGGCATTTATAAAGCATTTTTGGAACTCAACTCGGCAAATACAAATTAAATTAGAATTGGAAGCGGGTAGGTACCATGTTTCTTCTGGTTCTTATATTGATCATTTTCTTTTAAACGTTTCCAAGGCCAAGTTTTTGCAGCCGCCATATCCTGAACAGGACCTTATTGCGATTATAGCAAGACATTACAGTCCCACAATATCTGCTTCTCTTATTGGGGTAGGTAATATTACAGAAGCATTAGATAGGCTCCGGTTGGCGGACCATTTTAATACTTCTGCAAATTTTGAAAATAATACCAGGCGTTTCGTTAATAGGAATGATAATACCAACTTTTCCCCTCGGGATAAGTGGGATAAACAAAATAAGGGCAATACTGCCAATACTAACAATAATAACTTCGAGAAAAAGTCAGGCAATTATAGGGTCTCGGCTATTTCTGAGGTATATGAAGAGGAAAATGAGGGAAACTCGGAAAACTAAAGACCCCTCGTGTTACTGGTTCGGACACGGGGATATTTCAGGGTTTTAGAACCAACAATAATTTCGTAAATAATCCAAAGTCAGATCTGCTTACAGATTGTGATTTTGACCACAGCCCAGATGCTGTGGATGTACGTTGTCCTGTGGTAAATATTACCATCGGAGACTTTTCTTTTCCGTGTTTAATTGACACTGGTAGTACGGTGTGTTGTCTTGCGCAAAATGTTTGGGAACAAATTACTGCTGCTGACCCAGCAATTCCCATATTTCCTGTTACTGGCGTAAAAGTTTCAGGTGCTTTTAAATCAAGGAATCGAAAAGTATCTCACCAGGTTCAACTTAATTTTAAATTTAACAGTCATGCTTTTCAGTTTGAGTTCTTATACGTACCCGATTTGGTATATCCTGTTCTTATAGGTTCAGATTTTCTTCGAACATTTAGTGCATCTATCGATTTTAAACAAAAATGTATATTTTTGAAACATGGTTCAAAAATTGTTCAAGTTTCTGAAATGCAAACTTTACACGAATTGGAGCCTTTAGCTTCACTACGTGCTAATATTATTAACCAATGTAAAGATAATTTAATACTTAATTTGTCGGCACATTCTCATGATGAAAATTTTAGTTCGGTGATGAATAATGTTTCTTTAAATTCGAAGGACAAACTTATGTTTTTGACTTTGCTTCAAAAAAATAAAAACCTGTTTTCGAATATACCGGGCCGAGTCACTGTATATGAACACAAAATTACCTTGCAGGATGATACGCCATTTTTTCAGAAACCGTATCCGATACCAGTAGCACACAGGGACGCTGTCCAAAAACAAATAAATCTTATGGAACAGTGGGGTATAATTGAACGTTCTGAAACGGCGTATAGTAGTCCTCTATGCACTTCTGTAAAACGCGATGGCTCCGTGCGAGTTTGTCTGGATGCAAGGCGGTTAAATTTAGTAATGTACGCGGATTGTGAGATGCCTAGGTCATTAGACGATATTTTTAAAGGTTTAAAAAAACCTGTATTTATGTCAACTTTAGATCTAACGCATTCTTATTGGCAAATTCCGCTAAGAAAGGAAGATCGGCGTTTTACCGGCTTTCTGCATGGGACCAAGTCATATGTTTTTAAGGTGCTTCCATTTGGGCTTAAAACTGCGGTTGGAAGTTTTACGCGCTGTATGGATCAAATTTTAGGAAAGTTCAGGGATTTCGTTAAAATTTACGTTGACGATATTTTGATCGTGTCAAGTACATTCGAGGAACATCTCGAACATTTAAATTTAGTTTTTAAAAGACTATCAGAAGTAGGGTTTACCTTACGCTTGGATAAATGCAGGTTTTTTCAAGAGGAAGTAAACTTTCTTGGGTATACGCTGAATAGTACGGGAATACGTCCAGACAAATCTCGTACCGAGGCTATCGAAAACTTTGCGGTTCCACAGAACATAAAACAATTACGTGGGTTTTTGGGTCTGTGCAACTTTGATAGGTCATTTTGTAAAAACTTCTCTTCCGTCTCTGAGCCTTTGTTTTTGTTACTACGTAAGAGTACAAAATGGTTTTGGGGTGAAGCTCAGCAGCAAGCTTTTTCTGAGCTTAAACTTTTATTGAGGGATAGTATTTTATTATACCACCCAAATTTTGACCTTGGGCTATTTATACAAGCCGATGCTAGTGATATTGGACTAGGGGCAGAGTTATTTCAACTCGTAGAGGGCGAGAAAAGGGTGGTTGCGCGGATTAGCAGGCTTCTGCTTAGTCGTGAGCGCTTGTATACTATATCTGAAAAAGAGTGTCTAGCCATAGTGTATGCATTAGCTAAATGGCGTACCCTATTAATTGGTCGTCATTTCACTATTTACAGTGACCATAAAGCACTTTCTTATTTGCACACATGTAGGCTTTTAACACCTAGAATCTCCCGGTGGGCTTTAGCAATTCAGGAATATGATTTCACGATTGAATATGTACCTGGCAAGTATAACATTGTTCCTGATATCTTGTCACGCTTTCCTAATTGCAGATTTCCCACGCCAAATGACCGTTGTTTTAACATTAGTGCCATTACAAGAACTTTGCCGGAGGATATTTCAAGGGAACTTTTAAATATTTCTGAGCACCAGAAAAATGATCAGAAACTTAATCTTATAAGAAGTAAAGTTCAAACTGATGCTAATACTCAAAGTAGGTTTGCCCTTCATAACGACATTCTCTGGATGCGTCGGGATGGGGACTCCGTTTACCGACTTTGTATACCTAAACATTTAGTACCTCAATGTATTACTTCATATCATGTGGTAGGGGGTCACTTCGGGGTGTATAAAACGTGGTGTTCCTTAAAGAATGACCTCTGGTGGCAGAATATGCACTCTGATGTTAAAAAAGTAGTCCGTAGCTGTGACATTTGTCAGAAAGCAAAGGCTAGCCTTTTACCCAAGCCTAGTGCCCACGCGATCGTACCCCAGGGGCCTAATGATATACTTGCTATAGACCTATATGGGGCGCTTCCTATGTCTCGGGGGGGCGTAACGTACTTATGTGTTGTGGTTGACGTGTTCACAAAATATGTAACACTGTACCCGCTGAAAAAGGCTACAACACCAGCAATTTTAAATCATTTGAAAGGCTATTTCGATAAGTTCGGTACTCCCAATCGTATATTGACAGATCACGGGACCCAATTCACAAGCGATTTGTGGGTAGATACGCTAAAATCCCTAAATATTAAAAATGTACATTGTTCCGTAAGGCATGCTTGTGCAAACAATAGTGAGCGGACAATGCGCGAGTTAGGCCGACTTTTTAGAACCTACTGCCATGCTAAACATACTAGGTGGTCCCTAGAAGTTGAGCGTATTTCGGAACTGCTTAATAATGTGGTTCACGAAAGTTCTGGATTTTCCCCATATGAACTACAGTTTGGGAAACCACCTCCCTCACTGTTACCAAAAGGTTTGCAGTTAGAACCACCTGTGCAGTCAGATGCTCATGTGCGATTATTTTTAGCCAAGGAAAGTTTAGAATCTCGGGCAGCTCGTCGGATGGTTAACAATCCCGGTCGTCCTTATTATCAGTTTCAACCAAACGACCTCGTTTTACTAAAATCAAATCCAGTGTCCTCAGCACTTCAAAAACAAACAAAAAAGTTTCTACTGTTATTCGAGGGTCCGTATCGGATTAAAAAACAAATTAGTTGTGCAACGTTTATTTTACGTCATCCGGATACTGACGAGGAAAGAGGCATGTTCCATGCTTCGCATTTAAAAAGATATTTTTCCTCTTGAGTTCCCTTATAACTTAGGATTTATAAGGTTACCCAAGATCGGGGGGGTGATGAGACATAAAGTCTATTTTTTCAGTTAATGCTCGTTTCGCATTCACCAGCATATGGTTACTGCGACCCGGCGTTTGGATTATCGATAAGAAAGTCACACCACGGCGTGCTTACTTTATTTGCAAACAGTCGATATGCGAATTTTTTGCGCGGTTTTTTTTCTAAATTTTAATCCGTGTTGAAATCGTCCATTTGCTTTTATACGGCGTATCGAGTACTTCGTTTAAGATATAAAATATCCTTTGGACGTGAACAATTATAATTTGTTATAAATTTGTGTGTCTGGTATTTAGGTGAGTAATTAAAACCATCATATATTATTTTTAATAATTTATTTCACTTTTTAAATATTATTTTGCCGAGATTGCACAATTTATTCTTGTTAAAAAAAGAATGCCTTAGAAATATTTTAGGAAATATTTCTAATATACCGGTTGTATTTAGTTTTAGACGAAGTTACCAATAAAAGCCATCACCCCGAATATTTCGTTGTTTTTACAAATCCCAGCACCAACCACGCCCCCTGCTCTCCGCTATTTTGCCACACTATACCAATGGAATTGTTTTCAATTCGATCACAACAATTTTTTTTAGCTTATATTTCTTAACAAGAGCCACACAATATCGTACAAAATATTTTCTTTGCACTACAGGTTTTTTCTGAAACTAAACCAATTTTATTTTTTTAACCCTGTATATTTTTGTATTTTTGAATTCAGAAAACAATTACTAAAAAATCATTTAATTATTTTTTTTATTTATTAAATAAAAACTAACTGACAAACAAAAAAAGTACGTCATTTTGTAGCCCTTACAATAGCGCACCAATACCTAAAACCTGCCAGCTCCTTGATGGTGATTTGTCTCAAGGTAAAAAACCTGCCATGTCATTTTTAATTCAATAAAAATCAAGCCCAAGTTAATTTCTCGCAGTCTTAAATCCCACGCTGCTACGCAGCTCGGGATTTAATACGCTAGGCTATAAAAAATGTCTTCTTCACCTTGGTGTATAATTACTATTAAATACGAGCCCAATATACATAGGTACTTTAAGATACTTGTGCTTAAAAGTGTGCCATTTTGAAATTAAATTAAAATCAAAATCACTTTTAAAACATGGCGCAAATTGGATTATTAAGGCCCGGGAATAGAATGTTAATTGGGTGTACCTATTAATTTTTTTTAATGATTTTTTTTTAATTTACTTTTCATAATTAAAATAGTATTTCAGTTAACCAATTTAAATAATTTTGTTACTGAAACATAATTATATTCATAATGTATTTTTCATAATTAAAAAAATCTAATTTAAAGTTATTAATACCAAATAGATAGGTATACCTTTTTGACCCAACTGGGTACACTGTTAAAAAAAATCACTGAATTATACGGTATAAAATGATTTTTTTCTTCAAGCTTACTAAAATGTTTATATTTTATAACTGAACACACTAGTTAGAAGTGATCTATTTTTTTACAGTAAAAAAATGAGTTCATTGTTGTATGCCGTAAAAAAAAGTTAGCAAAACCACCACGGCAGCACTCTTTGACTTTGATGACAGCCATACTTCAAACTTGTTTGTTTATTATGTAAACAGGTGGTTGACTCAAGATTCCGTGCAAAAACCTTGTGTGAAATTGATTAAAAATGATTGCAAATGCTACATTAGACAAGTTACCATCGAAATCGCTAAAAGTGTGAGATTTAGACTATGAAAAAAAATTAAGATGAGCTAAGGAAAGTTTAAGTATATTTCGAAAGGGTTTTATTTATTTTATTTTAATAAAAAAACATACTTTATTACTGAATAAATTAAATTCAAAAATTAATATTTAAAAAATATATATAGGATGCTTGAAGAAACAATAGTATGTTTCACTCAGAGGAAAAGTGCTTTTTTTACTCTGTAGTTTCCGGACTCCGCTTCGCGTCGTCCATAAATTCTGCAGACTAGTAAAAAAAAGCTTCACTTTTCCTCTAAGTAAAACAATATACTATTTTTCTATATAATAAAATTGTAGAGGAATGTCGCCTAATTTCGGATACCATTTACAATGTATTCAATATTTAATACTCGGTATTACTTTTTAATATTTTTTTTATATAACCAGATACAACTTATTATAGCGAACCATGATTTATTATAAAAGCAATTTTATTACAGTTTATTTTTTCCAAAAAACACGGTTAAAAAAAATCAGCGCATTTTTGTGCATTTGAAAAAGGGCTCCTAATTTCGGACATATCCGAAAAAATTTTTTCAAGAGTAGATCTGGATCCCATTGCTTATGTTTCTCGTTATTCCTTCACATTTAAGACGTAATTTAATCATTAAGCGATTTTCTACGAAATACTATAGGAACTATAATTTTAGATTCCCAATTTCGAATATCTTAGTATCTTAGGTAATTTTCGTTTTTTCAAAATTGTTTATCTTAGTTTGTTGTATCATTATAAAAAAAATAATTAATGGTTGGTTATCCTGAATAATAATTATCTTGCGGATATCCGAAATTGAGAATCAAATGCACAAAAATGGTCTATCCGAAATTAGGCAACTTTCTGCTTTTTAGATTAGAAATTTCTGGAATGTTTACGTTTTCAAATTGCTTAATTATGAATAGTGGATCAACTTAACATCATAACTTACCCAAGACAGAATCACGAACTTTTATAACGATTATTTATAAAATAAACAAGCATAATAATGCAACTGAGCACAAAACTGCCATTTGCAATATAAACGATTTGTGCTGCCATTTACAGGGGAGAAGCTCTACCGTTATCATATTACAGGACGGATTTAGTTTGACTTTTGGCTTCACATAAAATTAGGTTTCTGTTTACCTTTGCAGACAGTATCTTAAATACACTACTATCCGAAATTTGGAAACCATCCGAAATTAGGCGCATTTCCTCTATTATTAATCTTTGAGCAATTAGTTTTTAAATATATTCTCAGATATCTTTGCCATTTTCAAAACTAATAAAATTTTGAAAATTTGCACTTATCCAGGAACCACATTTTTATCCTTCATGGCAAGGTGTCCTTCACTTCCAGGCCACGCTACTGGACCTTCTAGTTGGCTTTGATATGTCCCACTGGGGTATAACATCCCTGCTACGCCAACAAAAGAAAAAATTACTAAAAATAATACTATGAATTTGTTATTTTCAATTTGACAGTTTTGTATTTTGAGGCTTAAAATTTGATTATAAAGTGGGAAAATGTTTAAAAAATGCGGATGAAATTATTAAAAAGTCCAGTTTTGCCTTTAAATGTCCTAGTGCAAAATATAACATTTTTTAAAAAACAACATACTCAAATTTTTTTTATTAATTTTGGTATTTGAGCCATTTCCTACAATAAAGTGCAAAATTAAGCTGCTTGGATCAAAGAAGATACTGTAGTTTCATGTAGGGGGCGAATGTCGTTTTTGTAAGACCTGCCAATTTTCAAAATTAAAATATATTTCTTCAGTGTAGAATTATCTAATTTTGGTATTAATGTGTCTAATGTGAAAGATATAAATCACGTAAAATTAATATTATTCACTGAATGATTTACTTATAAGCCATAGTTATAAATAAATTACAAAATAAAGCACTGTTTGTTGATAGTTATATTAGATGTGATAGTTTGATAGATAGGTATTTTATGCATCAGCACAAAAAATTTATATGAATTATTTTCATGCTGTAATATTTATTTTTAGTGCTATTTAATAGCCTTATTATAATACTAATTATACAGGGTGTTTACTTGTTTACCTGCAGCAGTTTTTAAATTATTTTATGCTACCTTGAGATCCTTGACACAATGTCAAAACAACCAATATCAAAAATGTTGCAATATTAGCAACAATTGTATTTATTATAGTAATATAAAAAAGACTTTATTCTGGTTCAGCTATAAAACAAATGGTTAATTATATATAAAAAAGCCACACGTTGGGCGCCAAATATGTAACGTTTTAGTATTCAAATTGTTGGTAATTCCAACTAGTCCAATTTTAATTGTTGCAGTACGAATTCCCCTAAAAAATCTCGTACTTGCTGTTTTGAGCCTCAATAAAGATAATTTTTACTGAAAAATATGTCTGTTTATATTTAGACAGTTAATGCATCACAAACTTTTTATTTATTAAAATAAAGTCGTCAGTATATTACAAAAAAATACATAAACTACCAATAATAAATGTTCCTATATCGATAGATGAAACGAAAGTGATGGCATTGATGGACGAACGTTGGCTCTGGAAGCATTGGATGTTATTTAGCAAAGTGCATCTCCTTAGAGGTGGTACCCCCTAGAGGGAGCCATGCTTGGACTGTGTCTTATTCCACACTTCGCAGATCCAAAGCTGGAAAAGTAGGATATTCTCAATATTTAAAGACTAACTACAGGTTCTCTAGTTTTGGTTTTCTATCATAACTTTTAAACAAAACAGTAATTTGAAAATTGCTGAAGGTAAAATTTTCAAGAAAATTATGTTTTTGGGAAAGGAAATACTTGGAAGCATATACCATGCAGTACGATGCATTCCGTAGGTATCTTCAGAGCTTGTTGAGACCATCTCTTGGAGGCGGTTTGGGCACCCCCTGCATAGACTGCGTCTTGTTTTTCTTTTGGGTTTCCATACCGCGATCAAGAAGGCTCGGTATATATTTTATTCGGTTTTAAAGTTGATTAGAGCGAACGGCGTATTGTCAGCATGAGGCCGGCCCCCCGTGGCTATGTAAGTGCTTATCTTGGCCATATCAAACCGTTATAACATGGAGTCGGCCGTAATTTATAGGCAAGGTGAGCCCGCTTCATTAAGAGGAACCCCCGGACCACCCCGCGCCCACCCTGTCCGTACGTTATGTTCATATTCACGCGGCCTTTCAAATCTGTCTGGTTATTTCTTCTCTCTATGTGTTTATTTACTTTTACTATTTTTTTCAAAGGCCTACCATTATCTACCAGCATCGACTAACTAGGACATCGTTACTATAATATTTTCTTGTTCGACTAAATTACCCTACGAATACCCACTGTTTTTTATTAATTGACAATCAGATATATTTTTATACATTTTGTTTAAGTTTAGTAATTTATTTATAATCCTTACGATGCTTTAATTATGTCGAACCTTATTTTAATCAAACATAAATCATAATTTGAAATTTTATTTTGAAAAACTTCCAGTTTCAGGGCTTATTTTGCAACAATAAGGTAATACCATAGTATTTTGCGTAATATGATATTACCATTCATTTTACCATGATAATTTGCTTATTATAGCAACTTGATATGAAAAAATGGTTGAAATGCAAAGTACGACGGTATTTAGGTATTATTTTTGATGACATCAGTCCAGATAGTTGTAAATTTAACTCTATTTTATTAAAAACTATTAGGTTCGTTCTTTTTACCAAATCTGTCTTAATTGCAGCTATGTGAGATAAGAAAGTACCTACTTAGTTGTTATAGTACAAGTACAGGAAAGCAAACTGGGTTTTCCTTGCGTATTAGAAACAAAGTAATATTATTATTTTAAATATTATTGACTAATTATTTCAACTAGTTTAATAATTTTGTATTTGTATTACATACATCAATTTAAATTATTTAATTCATAAGATGCATCCACCAAAATTACAAATTTTAACAAGAACGCAATAAGATACTATCTGACATGAAAAATGATAGTATACATTATTATGTTATTAAAATAGAACTTTATATTCATAAAAACACATAATGTTATTCGTGTAAAGTTAATATAATTACCTTTGCAAATATGAAAATTAAAAATTCTAATTAATCACATGGAACCAAAATAAACCCGCTATAATTATGAATAATTTATTTAATGTTATATTCAGAGTTTTTACATACATAATTAGGAGGAAATAACCAACCAGTCTAAAGTAGACTTCAATCTCACAGTTCAACATTGTGTTTTCGTCTGAATAAATATTTTCTTTTAAATTTCAAAGCACAAAGTTGGCCTTCACTAGCCAAAAGGCTCACTAGCGTAATTAATAACGGAATTAGGTTATGGTATACAACAATAAATAGTTGTATATGCGCCAACCACTATATATTGCATAGAATACAACAAAAAAGTAAACGTGTTCGGTATTTACAAACGAGTGTAGTTGTTTGATTTACAACAACAAACTGTTAAGCGATCAGGTTTTTCTTTGTCGAGCAAAGAGCGAGGTAAATCCGCAGAGTCGGATTGCCGCTCCATCCTACGTCACGATCCTCGCTCTAACCATGTTAGACGTAAAATTGGGTTTTTCCATTTTTCATCAAATTGTTCACCGGACCATAAAGGTGGTTATGACCAAACTTGTAGCTCATAAAATTCCAAACGAAATTCTCTATAAGATTCATATGTTAAACATTTTCATAGGTATTTTGGTACGGTTACAGAGGGTACAACTCGACTTTCAGCGCACAGTGTAACCGTATTAAAATACTTATAAAGAATTTCAAGAGCTACAAGTTCTCACTTTTATCCTCCGATGTATAATTTGGCTGAAAAGTCGAAAAAACCAACATGGCCATATTTAAATATTTATAACTCGATTGTTAATATGTTAAAAAAAGTATCCTAACAAAAATTGTTGGAAATTTTCTCCTTAATTTATATATTTTTATCGTAAGATGCATATTTAGCGAGATAACCGCACTCACCCCTAAAATTCAAGATAGCGGACACCCCTTACGCAAATCACCCGGTGAAAAACTAACAGAAGTGTTTTGTTACTATCCACTACTACCCTTTAAAATATCAGCCCGTGTGCATTTATTGCAATTTAACGTAGGAACTAGATGAAACGTTGCAAAACATCGGCACTATTGTACACTAGAGCCATCTAGTTTGCAAATTTCAAACTAGGTGTTCTGTATCTTTAAAACATTATATTCTAGCAAAAAACTGTTTATAAAAAGAGCTTTTATTTAAAACATAATTTTTGAAATCGGGTTATAAATATGTGAAATATGCTAAAAAAAACCTTTCACTGCTTTAAACGCCAATATCTCGAAAACAATGCGTTTTAGGAAAACGTTGTTTATAACATTTTTTGACAAATTTAAAATTATCCTTTATATAAGTGCTAAATTAACCAAATACAATAATAATTGCCTTAATTATAAACAAAAAACTCTAAAAATAGGAGTTTTACCCTATTTTTACCCCATTACCCCCAATCGTTTACCCCCAAAATCTAATCAGCTCTTCGGAATACGATAAGAAACAATATGCAAAAAACCGCAAGTCGATATCTCATGTAGAAATAGAGTTAGAGAGTTTACACCTAGACAGACAGACAGACAGACGGACGCAAAAATTTTATCACTGATTTTGACTAATGGTCTAAAACGTCGAGAAATGTGAAAAAAACGTGGTCAAAGATTTTGACTTTTCGGCGAAGATTTCAATACATCGGCACTCTTAGTAGCACTAAGTGCCGATGTAATTTCTCGTTATTTGACTGGACTAAAGAAATATAAATGTATCTTGTAGAGCTGCGTTCTTATACCAGCCGCATTTTTCTTATTCTCTTTTTTTTTGTAATTATGCAGTGTCAACGTTAGCCGGTCGTTTGTATAGACTGGGCAGCGACATGCAATGTACCTCGTGTATGTTATTCTTAGGTCTCATTAGCATATAATATGCGCAGATTTTATAGCTAGTATACACAGGGGCGCCCGCAGGATTTTTGATAGGGGGGGCCAAGCCTATTCGGGTTTACAACTTTTTTAAATTCCCAAAAAGGGTCAGTCTTTTTTCCTGGGGGAGGGGCAATAAAAAAACAGATTGAATGACATCGCGAACACAATATTTAGCGCCGCAGGCGAAATTTTTAGAAATCTTAAAGTATCATATTTTTCAGAATTTCATGTGCAATTATTTTATAAAATCTATGAATTAATATTGTGATATCAAGTTAAGCGCCGCAGGCCATTTTTTTTAATTTTCAAATTCACGTATTTTCCTAAAATCGACAATTTAGAAAGAAAATTATTTATTAAACTACAAATAGCCAGAGGAAACCTCTAAAAAAATAATACATTATCTTTAGCGCCGCAGTCCAAAATCTTTAGAAATATATAGGTGCCGCATTGAAGGTATGCAAATTATAGGACCCAACACTTTAAAAATTTTAAAACCAAAACAAAATAATATATATCTGAAAAGCCAGCGGGGGAAACTCACCCCCCTGCCCCTCTCGGGGCGCGCATGAGTATACAAGAACTGGGGCCCCATTATAAGAATCTTGCCTTGAAGTCTGTCGTAACTCACATCACACTGAACATTGATATCTTTTACATACGCAAAATTAAATGACATTTATCTTGGACATAATGGCCTTTGTTTGAAAATTGCACAGAAGCTTTTCCAAACATATTTTTCTTGAAAGGCAAAATATAGAGAAAAGTCTCCTAATTTCGGACACCATTTACAATTTATACAATATTTAATAGGCGATATTACTTTTTGATATTTTTTTTATATAATAACATACAACTTATTATAACGAATCATGATTTATTATGAAATACTTTTATTACAGTATTTTTTCCAAAAAACACGGTTAAAAAAACTTTGCGAATTTTTGTGAATTTGAAAAGATGTTCCTAATTTCGGACATATGCGAATTTTTTTCAAGAGTAGATCCCATTGCTTATGTTTCTTGTTATTCCTTGACATTTAAGAAGTAATTTAATCATTAGGCAGTTTTTTACGAAATACTATAGGAGCACTAATTTTAGATTCCCAATTTCGGATATCTTAGTAATTTTCTCTTTTTCAGAATTGTGTATCTTAGTTTCTTGTATCATTATAATAATAATAATTCATAGTTAGTTTTCTTGAATAACAATTAACTTTCGGATATCCGAAATTGGGAATCAAATGCAAAAAAATGCACTATCCGAAATTAGGCAACTTTCTGCTTTTTAGATTAGAAATTTGTAAAATGTTTTCAAATTGCTTAATTATGACTAGTGGATCAACTTAACCAGTATCTTAACTTACACAAGACATAAACATAATCTTCTATAACGATTATTTATAAAATAAACAAGCATGCTAATGCAACTGAGCACAAAACTGATATTTGCAATTTAAACGATATTTGCTACCAATTAACGGGATGAAGCTCTACCGTTACAGGACAGATTTAGTTTGACATTTGACTTCACATAAAAGTATGTTTCTGTTTACCTCTGCAGATAGTATCTTAGATACACTACTATCCGAAATTGGGAAACCGTCCGAAATTAGGCGTCTTTCCTCTATCACTATAGCTCGAAGGGTAAACAGCTGAAAAAAATGTGTACACCTGAATTTCCTCTAGGAGGTAATTCCTTAGACATCTTCTTTAAGATTACCGCTAAAACTGTTGAAAATTACCTAGAAAAAGGTCCCACGTTTAGCTAAATTAAGATTTCCTCAAGATATTACCTCCAGTATTTCCTAGAACTGATACACCTGAATTCCTCAGCGGTTTTCCCTTAAAGCTTAATTGTCAAAGTAAAATATCTCCTTTAATGTATTAATAAATTTCAACGTGTTTAAAACGTGGAATCAGTTTGGTTCCATTTACTTAACATTTCACAATTTTTTCTTGAATGTATTTTGGAATGAAACATGTATACCTAGGTATATCTTCTAGATACGAACTTTGAATGAATAAGTTAAAGTTGGACTTTTATTAAAAGCTTTTTAAATTCTAAAATTAAAAAAAGCGCTATATAAAAATATCGTTAAAAGCTGTTGTTTTTATTGCAGTTCATGTAAGTATTTTAGCGCTGGAAATTAATTAAAACAAAATACATTAAATAAAACTTTCCGAATTTATTCCAGTTTAATGTTAAGACTATAAAGAGATTAAAGTTAGATTACACGACCAGAAGCTTCTGTTATCGCACGCCACGGTTTAACTCTCAAAATACGAAACATTCAAAAAGGTTCTTTTTAACTTAAAGTTAAAAACAATTCTATTAACAATAAAGTAAAAATAGTACCTACACTTTCCCACTTCTTCACATAGTGAAAACCTTTTAGGTTCTAATTATTTGGAAAAACATTAAGAAAAGCCCCTTTCAGGAATTCCCTAAAAACTTCACGTTGGTACACATCTCGGTTTTGATCTGTCAAACGGTTTGCCCTCTAGAAACTACAGTCCAGTTACAGCGTGTCCTTTAAAAAGGATGGATGTAGCCTTCTTGGGACATTCCAGTGCAGCGAATTCGCCATCTTCTATGATGTACCTAGAGTATTTTTATATAAATGTTTTATGTATCAAGTTAAAGTGAACCATATATATGGTTATTAATGGTGTGATCTGTTGAATTTTAAGTTAATAATAATGGACGTTTGTAGATAATTTTTTTTGTGTGTTTTTAATGATAACTTTTTATATTAACGTGGAAATTACTACGGCAGTAATTTATCAGTGATAGTGCGCAAGTCAAGATACATATATTTATTATTAGCAATAGAAAAAAAATTATAAACCACATAAAACGTTTAATAAAACTAGATACAAAATGTTGTTATAATTTTTTTCCAGCTCCCTCCACCCCTTTCCCCGAAAATGTAAAAAATTGCTTCTAGACATAATATTCTTATTATTCACAATGGAAGAAAAATTTAAAAACCACATAACAGATAAAATAAAATTACATAAAAAAATTAATTATCATTTTTTTCAGCCCCCTTTCTGCCCCAAAATGTAAAATAATATTTCTGGACTTCTTTATTATTTAAAATAGAAGAAAAATTTAAAAATTACTAAAAAGGTAAAATAAAATTACATAAAAAATGTTATAATCATTTTTTTTTCATGACCCCACCTCCCTAAAAGGTATTAAATTGTGTCTGGACATAACTTTTTTAGTATTCACAATAGAAGAAAAGTTAAAAAAACTCCTAAGGGAACGTTCAAGTATTACGTAACTCAATTTTGATCATTTTGGAACCCCAGTGATGATCAAAGCATACCTACCCTGTAATCAAAGTATCCCCCATTTACGGTACAGATTAATTAAAATTAGCATTTATGAAATAAAATTATAGTCCAATAGTGCTAAATAAATTATGCTCAAAGTTTAAATAAAATATACAAAAAAATAAAATGAATGCCTAATCACGTCAATTAAACATGTATTAATGGCTTATAATCAATTATCTAACTTGTAAATGTTTGTGAACATATTTTAGTAAAAAAATATATTGCATAAAAAACACTTAATTTATACCATATGTGCTACTTAAGCTAACATAAAAAATTATAGATCTGTACACCGTGTGTTTTTTGATAAAATAAAAGGATCAAAGAATAACTGCAAAAAAGACTCAAATAGTGATAAAAAGCTTAAAAAAATAACGACACTTATAACGACTAATACAAGAATATGTTGCGGCTTTTGTATAAACACGAACTTGTCTTTGCTGTCCACGGAAAAATGC
This sequence comes from Brachypterus glaber, assembly GCA_958510825.1. NCBI lineage: Eukaryota > Metazoa > Arthropoda > Insecta > Coleoptera > Kateretidae > Brachypterus > Brachypterus glaber. The sequence continues at coordinate 35,663,847 of OY294049.1, forward strand.
AGTATGAGAAAATAATTTAAATATAAATTGAGATTGAGGCTTTTAGACTAAAGAGAAAAATAGTTGTGTAGAAAAGTAGAAACTTTACTTTTTAAATGTTAATTTTAACATATTTTATTCCCTTTCAAATTCAAATATACATAATGTATACATAATGGTTTAGGTATTACATATAATACATTATATATATACAATATATTGTATATTTGTACTGTACTGTACCTTACAAAATATTATATTTATTAGGTAAAAGGCTCGGTAAAAGGACTATCAAACCTAGTATAAAAACTGGAATTCTGGTTTCAGGAAAAAATATAAATTAATTAAACGTTATTTTAGTTGTAAATTTTTCTCCGTGTACTGTATTTTTAGGTGGTTGGTCGGTTTTTAAAAAAATTGGCAAGAATAAATGGCACGTCACTCATAATTACTATAAGAACGTTTTTCTTTAATTTAAGCCTTTCTCTAAAGTTCTCGTGCACACGATTATGGTATTATTACAATCTTACTATGAGTTATAACAAATAACTTAATAAGTTAAATGCTAGATAATTACTGAACAAATTTGTGTAAAAAATTACTAAATTTATTGGGTACCTGAACATTAGAGTGACACAAAAATTGTAGAAAATAAAACAATTTAGTGTTTAATTTTTGATTGTATAAACTTGTAAACTTACCTTTAATTGTATTTTTCTCGAAAACGCTTAATCCTACAACAAAAGTACATTTTTTTATGTTTTTTTACCTGAGAAATACTATGCTACACAAAAAAGTTAAGCAGAAAAAAGTTTGGGGCAAAAAATACCTCCAATTTTGGACGCCCCTGGTTAAAGTACCTACATTAAAATACCATTGGCTGATAGTCCTTATAACGCATAGAGCACGTGCAAAACCTTGTTGCCATAACCAAAATGATTTAAGTTATTAAATAAAAATCGCATTTTGGGAACCCCTTTTAAAAGTGCGTAGCTCCCTTACGAGTCGTTTTTAGACATACGTTTATGGGATTTCTTTTTCGTTAAATATTTCTCTTGCCTACAGAGACAAACGTTTTTTCCCGTTAATTAGAGCATCAAATCCACGTTTTAGTCTTAGTCTTATGCGTGCAAAAAAAAATAAAAAGTCGTCAAAGACATAAGAGCTTGTCCTATAAAAAGAAATAATTACACTTTAGCCGAGAATCTGCACTAAATGTAACAATTCTAATTTTGTACCCACTCTAATCTACTTAGATTTATTGCAGACTTTAATCCAAAGCAATTACCAATATTGTAGTATAGTTCGCATAGCCTTTGATTACAGACCAACCACATAGACTGCAATTTAAATTCTATCTTAGATTTCGTCGCAATAATCACATGATAAAGAAAAATAACTCATTCGGAGTTTAACTTCCTTGATCTCTCTATAGGAATCCCATGGTCCATGGTGGGAAGTAACTTAAAACTATTACGTTTCTTTAAGTAAAACATGGTGGGACAAATATTGAAGGCCAAAAACTCTTACGAGATGAGATGTTGTAGAATTTAGTAAAGAGGAACACCAAGCCATAACAAATTCAACTCCAGCATCAGTGAGCTGAGACTCACCTCCCCATTAGGGGTGGTTCATAAAATACGTCACGCAAATTGACCTATATTTATACACTTCATACCCTGTTTCTCGCGTTATTAAAGGCTTTAAGATTTTATATTTTTCAGAAAGATCAATGGATATTATCTTTGTTTAAAAATGAATCTACAAAAAAATGATTTAAATGTTTCACTTTGAAGGACTTTGCTTGGTTTTTCCTAAGATTAAAACTTTTGCATGGTAAATGGGTATGAAATAAAGTAAAACTAGGAATTTATTTATTACAAGTTAAATAAATAAATTGGTGTGTTGACTTTTTGCTAATATCTGTATAATTTTCTATCAATTATGGTAATTATTCATAAAAGTTATTGTTTTCCTTTCCTTCATGTAAGGGGGATTGGGGTTAGTTGGTAATTTGTCCCACTGGATATAAACTAGGTCTCCCTATAATTTTTAGTATCTTTTTTGAAATGGGTCCTTCTCTATAAGCGAAAACAAAACAAAAACGTACAAACCATGATATGAACTACCCTGAATTTTCAGAATAACACCTAAATTTCTAAATGGTAGAGGACTTTGATGAGTATGAATATATTTACAAAAGTTCTTTATATGCTAAAATGTTTGAAATAAAATAAACCTATAAAAGAAAATAGAAGGAAAAATTAGAAATCTTTTTTACCCAGTTTCCCCTAGCCTGAATAAAAATATTTAATATCAAGTGCTTTAAGCACGATTTATAATAATTAATTACTATTTGCTATAATGAAATAAATCAGTATTAATAGTTTATGACTTTATGATCTATTGTAAATTAATAAAGTGGTAGTAAACTTGACATTATCAAGATTGAAAGTAGCTTAAAACTGAGTTAATTAAAACATAAGTTTTATTTATATTCCCTAATTTTTTAGGTATACAAGGTGTAACAGAGTCGCATGTAGATATTTTAAGGAATGATTCTACATTAAAATATATAAAAAAATGTTCCTATAAAGGTTGGTCCGGAAATGAGTCCTAAGGGAGCTACGGCTCTTCGAAGATGACATATAGAATGGGAAACAAAAAAAAAGCATCAATAAAATTTTAATGCTGCAGGGTTCTTTATTTAAAACTAAGCAAAAAAGTATTCTTCACCAAAACATCTAAATTTAATATTAAAGGAGTAAAGTATTAAAAGTATTTAAAAAGTAACGTTTTTGGTGGCACAAAATGTTACTTCCTCCTAATTGCATTTTTTTTATAACGGTTGCTCCTACAGTGTTACACTATATGACATTTTTTATGTATTTTTACTGAAGGAATCTATATTTTTTACAAAAATACAAAAAACATGCACAAAAAAAAGTTTGGGGCAAAAATGTGTTAAGCCTCACATATTTTGTCCGTCTAGGCACGCCTCTGGATAAATTCAAAAAATTAATTAACACAAACTTATTGCCCTTATTAATACTAGTATACGTGCAAAAGCTCGTCGCTCTAGCTGAAAGGGTACCAGAGTTATTAAATAAAAACCTTATTTTTATTACAATTTTAAAGGCCCTTAGGGCTCATTTCCGGACCAACCTTTATAGGAACTTTTTTTCATATTTTTTAATGTAGAATCATTCCTTAAAATATCTACATGCGAGTCACTGTGTAATAGTGTGATTATAACACATAACGGGTAACTTATATTTATGGGTTACCTATTAATAATTAACTATATATGCATCCAGAAATATTTTTTTGTACTCTTTTTCCAATGCTATCCTTATGTCAGCTCAAAGTTTCTTTACTGCCATGAAGTTAGGAATGAATCAAAAATAATAAAAATACCGTCAGAGTACTATGTAATATGTTTAAGCCGAAAATAATAATATTAACTAAAAAAAAAAAAGAATTTGAAGTTAAAAAAATAATTAGGTATGGCAAATTATGTATCCCTTAAAAATAATTTGAATTTACAACTAATTTAAAAAACCAAAACGAAACAATTGTACTTTGATAGACAACTTGTTTATGGTAAATTAATAATTCTACATATAAAATAAATTTATTGGACAAGTCCTAAGTCATAAAGGGAATAGAAAGCCAACAATTATTATAGATGGTGAACGGTGGCATTTTAAAAACATTTAAACACCAAACAATAAGATTTATTGTAACGGGTACCATTTTATAAAAGCTAAGCAAGTAAACTTAGTCTACTTAGCTTTAAATATATGATTTTTTAGGGGAAACTGAAGCTTTTCACCATACATGTTGTGTAATTGATAAACTAATATAGCTTGTGTATTTTTTATGAAGAAGAAAATTACTCTTTCTATATGGTATTATTTCAAAAATTGAGGAATCAGAAGTGTGAATTTATATTTTTATTAAGTTAGGTTAGGTAAACCCACTTTTAATGAAGTTTAAGGTAATATTTTAAGTATTTTAGATCAAATGTATAAAAGTAAAGAAGAAACATGATAAATGAATTGATATGGTAAATATAAATCAATGGCGAGGGAGTAGGAACATGAGGAAAGTGATAAATCTGTAGGGAAGACGGAGATTTCAAGTTTTGCACGAAGAATATCTGAAGCCTATACCATCAAACTTTAAAATCTGCTAGTTAATTTTGGGCAAAAAACTGTTACGTTTAAAATGAAACAACTAATTTTTGATAATGCATATACATAAAATTAAATTTTGTCTACTTAAACTCCTTCAAACGCCTGTTTTTTTAGGGACTGATAAACACAAGGTTATGAAGTCTATATAATGATATTATTTAATAAATAATGTAATCCAAATACTTACTCAAAAACTCGTCAAAACGTGTAGATTTCATTTTTTGAACCTACAGACTTCATCTTAGTTTGTTTTGTACTTGTCATGTTAACAGACTGTTTTAGCAAGCAAAGCATTTCTCGAATGGGACGCATACAGACAGATACAGCACCAGGGGCTGTTTAATTCATTTGATATTAATGGACACAGGCGTTTGTCATGGAGTTCCGGTCCAAAAACTACTTCATAATTATAGAAATCCAAGTCATGGTGAAGCTACTATCAAATAAGCATTTATCTTGAAGTTGAGGTAGGTCGCGTGCTAGGATACCCAAGAATAATCATTAATCGTTTGGCGGTGGCAGTTGCCTCTCCTCTTGGGCTAAGAAATGAAAACTGCGTGGCTAAGGAAAGTCTGTTATTCCGGCCGCACAATTTTTTTAATACATTAAAATTTTGTATAACCCCTTTTTATTATGGACTGCATAATGTTTTTTACAGTCTATCCTTTTTATTACGCCATAGCTTTCAATTTGTCATTTAGTAAATAATATATGATTTTTCCATGTTAATTGTTTATCTAAGTGTATCCCAAGGTATTTTATGTCATTAATTTTCAAGTGATCACCCAAAGTTACTTCTGTTTGTCTCGCAAGCGCCAAATCATCAGATAAACTTAATTACAATATCGGATCAAACACACTTTATTGTGGTACTTCCGATTTTATAGGATATAAGTGATTGTATTTCAATTTTAATGTTACTTTATATCTCTAAACTTTTGATAGGTCATTTCTTCATACTAAAAGGACTTTTTTATATACATATTCTTGAAACAACAAACAAAAGTAATTGTATAACAAGGTAGAGGAGACTTTTTTATAGCCAAGCGTATTAAATCCCGAGATACGTAGTATAGAGAGATTTAAGAGTGCGAGGCTATAATAGTCTTTTCCACCGTGGCTTATATATAATTTTTTTTTACTACTAGCACAGTTATTCCTATTATTTAAACATTTTTATATCAATGATAAAGTAAAATGTTTGCTTGATATTAATTAACCGCAAAAGAACAAGTCGCATTTTAAATCGCCATTTTTAAAAACAAATGAATACATTAATTTATTCACTAAAATTTAACAGTTATAAATTGTTTATAAAATTAACTCCTACTAGGAGAGAAAAATTATTATTTCTCTAGGTGCAGATGATTAACTTCTTGGATTTAAAACAAACATAATGGTATATTCCAAAGCTAGTAGTGAAAAAAAATATTAAAAGGTCGGAAAAACTCATTCGGGCTTCAAAGGTCATGAAAATTAATTTATAGAGGAAAAATTGTGCGGCCTAAAGGATAGACACTGTAAAATGAAAACTGCGTGGCAAAGGAGCATGTTCTGCACTCCCCCGGGCTCCACGTGGGGCACATCCTCCGCAGTTAGTAGCCGTTGTCCGCCACTTACCGCCTGCTGCTGCCTCTTGTGCTCCCGACTTGAGAAATTGATGATGTCATCCATGTGACGGACGTCTAATTTTTACCTTCTCTATTTTACTATCTTAATTTGTCATTCATACTGCCCCGACAGTTAACAGCCATGTAGGTGGAACTCTTTTTAGCCAATAAACAAAGATTAATGAGCGTTTTCCTTTCCAGGGTTTTGAAAATGTTACTATACGTATTTTGAATCAAATTTTCTTATCCTGAGACCGTATATTTAAATAAGAAAGCAACGAAAAGTTACTTGGAAAAGGGGACAGATACCCCTCAGGAAACCATATGATATCCCCGACGTACTATCGACGTCAGTTTTAGGTCATGTTAGTGATGTCATACATACGACGCATATCAGACGTCGACAAGACTCCAGTTTTAGGTCAAATCTTGACGTTATCAAAATTGTACGTCGCCGGGACGTCAATTTATTGCTGAGGCTATAGGTGGCGCCACATATTGTTTTCTACCACTAAAAAAAATTTTAAATTTTATATATTAATTAAAGATTGATAACTTTATAAAGCCTTTTTCTGGAATTACAGGGGTGTTCTATGGAATTATGTAAACTGAACAGTACTGTTCAGTCGCTATAGTGACTATAGTTGGCCTGCTAATTTGATGTAAATCATCGGATTAGTATGGATTTTCTATGCCTTTCTTATTCCTTTCACTAGACAAGAGCAGATATGTGGAGGGAGCAATGGCAAAAAAAATCTATTAAATCCTGCCATAGGATATTATATTATAATATTGCCTTCTCTAAAATTAACCCATTAACCCAGCCTTCTGTGCTAATTTTCTCATGGGCAAAATCCTAGTTTCCTCTTTCATATTATATATAACTATTAATTGGAGAGATATGCAATATTAAACACGTTATCCTAACGTCATATTTCTGACGTTATCCTAACGTCATATTTCTGACGTTATTATAACGTCAGTAATGTTACGTCCCTAGGCTGTGACTTATACACGTCACTGGGACGACAGCAAGACGTCATAATATGACGTCATGTAGTTCAGTTAGTGCCCAATAATTGAAGTCTAAAAGAAGTATTTTGGTTTCCTGGGCCTCTACCCGGAGAACAAGTATTCTTGAAGAAGACAATTTAGAAATAATTATAAAAGGAATAGCTAAGCAAATTGATTGAATACAGATCTGTTAGTCAGCAGTTGCCTTAGATTTTTGATATATTCTTCTTCTTCTTCTTCTTCTTCTTCTTCTTCTTCTTCTTCTTCTTCTTCTTCTTCTTCTTCTTCTTCTTCTTCTTCTTCTTCTTCTTCTTCTTCTTCTTCTTCTTCTTCTTCTTCTTCTTTAATTTTTGGCATCGCAATTAAGCATTTCTGCCAGTCTGTTCTTTCCTTTTTTTACTAACTAAAAGTCATTTTTTAATGTATTGTCTGATTAAGATACTACTTGTGCACTACTACACTACTATTCACTTTTTAGAAGTCTATAACTTGCACTACATTAGTCATTATTTTGGGTTCAGGATTTAATTTAAAGCAGGGTACAACTATAGGGATTTGTTAATGTTTCTTAAAAATCGGGATATAACGTTAGCTATTTCTTGGGTTGGGTTTGCCATAATTGTTTGGAGATTTTTGATATATCAGGGACTTTTTTTTCAGCCTAGTTTAGTTAATCCATAGAAGAATAACAAAGTTCTATTTGTAGAATATATTGTGTCAATTCAAAAACATACATTTCTTAAGTATGCAGTTATTAAAGGATATAAGAAAGTCAAAGAAGTTTAAAAAAGATCCGAACCTGAAATTGCTAACACAAAAAATAACAAAGCAACAAATTTGCATACCACCAGTTTAAAAAGAAAGAACGCATAAACACAAATGTTTAATGCAGCATGTCGTCCAAAAAAAAAATCTCAAGCGTATTACAAACAAAAATTAAGTTGTTACCGATTGAAAAAATACGTTCTGGTTAAACCCACGCTGTTATCAATTTATCCTGCTTATTTACATATATTATAATGTTTTAATGCATTAAAACATACCGTGGAAAGAATTATTTGGACTGTTAATAGGTACAACTGTTAGTAATTCGGTGTAATGATAAAGTTCGACAAGTGACATGTTGTGCCTTGTCGATAAACTGGAGTTGATACTGGCTAATCCCTCGTTATTACTTATCAGGAAGAGGTGTCGAATCTACATTACACTTGTAAACAAAAGCGCTTTGAACAAACGGTTATTGATTACACAGATCTGCGTAATGAAGAGCATTAAAAATCAAGTTATGGAACTAAGTTTTGCTTTCCCATTTTGAAAATTTTCAAAATTTCGGGAAAGACTTGTATTCGTGCAAAAATTTTCAATTTTTTTTTGTGTATTTTTACGTTTCATGACTTTTTTGTCGATATAAATCAATTTGGAGAAAAAAAAATTGTGGATCGATCGGTCGGTCGATCGTTCTGTCCGGGAATCCTTGTATCCACGATAACTTAAGAATGCTTTAAGTTAGCGACTTGAAATTTGGCATTCAGGTATGTTACCAAAAGTTCTCGCTTGGGATTGTTTTTGGTGACATTGGGGGCAAGGGGGGCAAATGGGAAAAACATTTTTTACAAAAAATTGAGTATTGCTATATAAGGTTTTTAAGGTTGCTGAAATTGAATCTGATAATAAAAAAAAATTGTAACTCCACCCCCTGAGGGGCGGGGGGTTGTTTTCGTGAAAATTGGTATATTTTTAAGGTTGCTAAAGTGAATCTGATAATAAAAAATCTATTTTAGGAGTGGAGGTGAAAAATGGGAAAGATCTTTTACAGTATTTTTTTACTTCATTTCAATAATTTTTCTCAAAGAATCGCGAACCTGATCAAAAAGTTATTTTTTTTGAGCGGCAAAAAAGACTTCAAGCATAGTCGATTTCAAAAATTATAACGGTTTAAATATATTATTAAACAATTACAAATTATACATAAAAATGTCGTTTGGACATGTTTCCTCTTTCACGAATAAAAAGGAACTCTTTGGTTTACTAAGTTTCAATAAATGTCAAATATTTGTTCTTTGACAAAGGTTCTTTTGAACTACCAAAAAGTTTTCTATTTATTTTTTGCACTTTGAAGAAATGTTTTATCCGGAGAAAAAATATATATTTTAAAACATTATTTAGTTCTCAGAAGGCATTTTAAAACAAGGTACTTCAAGGCAAAAGTGAACCGTTATACACCTATAAAAATACGAAATATGTCTATAGCAGACCTGTGTTATTAAACAAAGTAAAACTTGATAAATATGTAATCACGGCTATCCTGATTGACATGCTGATTGACAGGGCGAAGTAGCAGTGTTGTGGCGCCCTCTGGTCATGTTTGTCCAAGTAATGGAAAGGCAAACACCGGCACATATGCACCCGTCATCGAAGAATTGTTGATAGACAAATACCATTTAATAGACTATATGTGGGTTATTCTTCTATTTTTGGGGGTTTGAATTAATTTTCAATACAGTGGAAACTTAATAACTCGAACCTCCATAACTCGAAATCTTCCATTTTACTGATGTTCCCCGCATATTTTCAATTGTAACAATGTATTTTTCCCTCTCTAACTTGAATTTCTCCATAATTCGAAACCAGTCACCCCCACATTTTCTATTCTTCAATGTATTCCCACCTATCTAACTCGAAAATTCTATAACTCGAAAATATCGAAACCACAGTAACACAGTATTTTCTATAACTCGAATTTTCGGGCAGCATAAAATAAAGTTTGTCGTCACTGGGTCTATCTTCCCGCGCGATCGCTCAGAATCGTCAAATTTCTTCTTCTACGTCGTTTACTGTGTGTGTTTTTAAGAGAATGCCCAATGCTTTGCTCATAATCTCTCTCGAACTGATTTCGCGGTCCCTTGAGTTTCGAGTTATGGAGTTTCCACTGTATTAGAAAACAAATTAAATGGTACCTGGTAAAATATTCATCATTATCGTATATTTTACCAGGTAAATAAAAAATATTATTAATTATAATTATTGTGGACGATTAAATGGTAGTAAAATTTAAAGTAATGACGATTCATGATAATAATTTATGCACCAATGACAAAGAAATACTTAATAATACCTAAAATTCATGGTAATGACAAAAAAGCCCAAACATTCACGAAAAAAAAGCTATAGTAGGTATACCACATTACCGGTAATGTCAAAAATTCATGCAGACTAATATTTAATTTTTTTTTCTAGCTACGATAATGATTCCAAACCTATAGTAACAATATTTTATGTGTTACTGTTAATGTGTTTCAACTTTTTTTTTAATATACCTACCTAATGAATTAAGTTAATAACGATTTGAGTCAAAGATCTATACAAGAGAAGGATAACGAAATTGCCCTTAATGGAAAAATGACCCATATACACCCATATAGATAGATAGATAGATAGATAGATAGATTCTTTATTGTCTTTAAGCTATTATAAAAATAGATAGACTCGTCACATAGGTAGTATATATACTATATATACATATAAATAAATAATACAAAAAAAAGCAGGTAAAAAACATAAATAGAAAAAATACATAAACACTAAAAAAGAAACAAAAACATGAATTAAAAGTAACATAAATAATATAACACGAATAAAAAAATGAATATTTATAACTCAAACAAGGGTAGCTACATGCTCCTCAAATTCACCTAATGAATAAAATGTATTCGAGGTCAGCAATTTTTTTACCTCCATTTTAAACAGGTTTAGTGATTTAGCATCTTTAACATAACTGGGCAATTTGTTATAGTAACTAAGAGCTGCGTAATGAGGTGACTTTTTGTACATACACAACTTGAATCTTTTCAGTCTAAACAGGTGTCGATCACTTGTAGGATAATCATGTAAGTCACCATTGGTTAAAAAAGCAGATTTATTTTGAAAGACAAAGACAAATAATTTATACAAATATATTGACGTTACAGTTAAAATACAATTATTTTTAAAAACTTCTCGACAAGAATCCCTAAACCCTAAATTAAAAATTATTCTAATCAGTCTTTTTTGCAGTACAAGTACTCTATCAATATCACAGGATTGTCCCCACACTATAATATTGTAGGATATTATAGAGTGAACATTGGCATAATATACACTTAACAACGTTTTACGGTCCAATGAATTTTTAAGCCTATTAATTAAAAAAACTTGTCTATTAAGTCTAGAACATATACTGTCTATGTGATGGGACCAAGTGAAATGTTTATCAATGACTATACCAAGGAAATTTGTTTTATTTTGAGGAACAAACACAGTATTGTTTATGCTAAAGCTGGAATTAGAAAACACTTTTCGGTGATGTCCGAACTCAATAAAAACCGTTTTATCATGATTTAAAATCAACTTATTTTTATAACACCAATCATTAAACGCCTTGATAACTAAATTAACTTTTTTAATTAAGTTTTCTTTATTTAAATCTATAATTACAATTGTCGTGTCATCCGCGTACATAAAAATCTTGCCATCTAAAATAAAATAAGGAAGGTCGTTAACAAATAGTAGGAAAAGCAATATATATATATATCGTGAACATATTAATTGCTTTTTTCTAATAAAACTACTATTACACTCGTTTTATTTTTCTGTGTTTATTTGTTTTTTCAGGCATACTTCATCATGTACAGAAATTAAAAGTATTTTCAAATAAACTGCTTTAAAAATATCTTATTGATTCAATAAAAAATAAAATTATTTTCATTTAAAATTCAAACTACTAAGCTGGGGTATTTTTAATTCTATATTATTTATAGTTTTAGTTTTTTTATGCAATTGAACAGTCCACTAAAATTTTGAAACCGAGTATTTAACATTCCATCAATCAGTTTTTTTTCCAATTGCCTTCGTCAGCAGCCCGACACCGGGCAGTCTACCAATATGACTCTGTACGATGATTGGAAAAATTGACTGAATATTTTATAATTTCGATTAAAATTTAAAAACCCTGTCCTTATCCGTATGTTATGTTAGTACAACACATATTTAACCTTTGTTATTAATTGTAATTTTTACAATTTAAAATATTTAATTTAATGACAAACATTATGGTTTTCTCTTTATCATCATGGCTCTACATTTATGTTTTTATTTGAATACTGAGAACAAGTTAATTAGTCACAACAAAATACCGTAATTTAATTAAATTTAAGAAACACACAAACCCATTAACATTAATTAAATTTTCTTAAAATAGAGATATATCCAGAGAAAAATTATTTAAAAATAACAGTTATAATAGGCCAAGGCAGAGTGGACTAGTCTACTAAATGGGTACTAGCTAGTACCTATTTCACGGAAAGAAATTAGTGGGCTCTGCGCTATACATTATAAGATATTTGGTAACAGTGGCAAATTATAGTGATTTAAGCTATAGATTATAAGTGACACAATCACTAATAATATTAAAAATAAATTGGAAACGATTATATATATTACAGACACGATTATATTTATTACAGGCACTATTATAAATTTACAGAAATTTTATTATATTATAAAAATTATTAACACGGACAATAATTAAATCTATTTAAGCTATAAATGCCATACTATTTGTTATATTTTATTATTCACTAAACAATTAAAGTATTTCATATAATTTTTTACACTGATTGCCATAATTGTAAGAGAAAGCCTTGTATTTATATAATAAGCGATTATAATTTGCTTGGTATGTGTGTTATAGCGCTCCTAGATATAATTTTTTTTTTCCGTGTTTTAGTACCTACTAAACGTCTCTTTACTATTATTGAGTAAAATCTTAAAAAAAGGAAAAATGAATGTGTTAATTATACTGGAAATTCAATAAAACCTGCAGTGACTCATACCTTTGCTGCTTTTGTATAAAGGGTCCGCCTTTACGAAGCTTCGACGAAATTACGCGAGTCCGGAACTGGTATGATCTTCGCCTTTTACCACACATTCACAACTGAGTCACTGCAGGTTTTATTGAATTTCCAGTATAGGCACGCCATGAAAAAAAATCCGAGTTTTTTATGAAACCTATTCATTGGGGGTGTTTGGTGTCTCTGAACCCAAATCGGATGTCAACATTTTAACAATTTTAAAAATTGTAGATATTTTTGCAAACAGTTGTACGGAGGGGAGGGGTTCGGGTCGCTGAGACTGATTCTGGAGTTATAAAATTCAAAATGACATATTCAGTATAGCGGACGTAATTTTAAAAATTATAACTATTTTGTATAAATCTAATATCCCTTTATAAAAATAATTAAAGCACAGAAAAACGCTTATTCGAATATCTATTAAAATGTCATTTTTATTTTTTTAAATACCTAATGGTTTTCAAAATATATCAGCCTAACGTTTTTGGAATAAAAAAAATATGCCATCCTATTTTACAATTTTCAGCTGCAATATTGTCATTATTTTGACAGATTTAGGTTAAGTATGTGTAATATTACCGATTTCATGCAAAAAAAACATTTATGAAACTTGTTCTCTTCATTTGTTATTAATTTTAAGTTAAAACTGAAAATTTCACCTTAAATTTGTGGATATTAATCAAATAATAGGGTCTTTAAACCACTGATCCTTTTTTCACCACCTTCCCCTACGTAGTTTAATGACACGTTCTACATCCATAAGTCACCATTGCTGTTCATTACGGTGACCACGTAGCAAGAGCGGAATGGCTGACGACCTCCGACCCGGAGACCCCATTCCAGATCACCATCTCGGTCCTAAATGGCCGTCATACGTCTTGAGTAGTGAAATTTCGTCACTCGGAGTTTTTACATAATATCTAAAATATGTCATTTAGAAATAAGCTGATTACATACATGTAAAAGTTGGAAAATCAATTATTGTTAACTTCTAATATCTAAAAAGTTTAAAACATCACATATCCATCCAATCGTCTGGAACTGTCTTGTGACTAACTTTACTTCATTCACAGAAAAAATAGTTTTAAGTACTTAATTTTTTAAAATAACATTAGATACACATTTAAAATGCAATATGTTCGTAAAATATATTAAATTTACAACCATTTAGCTGTCAATTCTAAAAGATCACTCATAAGTGCTGCCACCGCCGCTAATTTAACGAAGTAAATACATAACGTTATTTTTATACTTTTTTAGACAAATTCACAATTATTAAGCGAACCAAGGACTAAACGAATATGTAAAATTCAGACGGGAGAAAAACACTCGTCGAAAATTTTCACCAGCTCTTCGACTACTAGGTCCGCAGTCCGTCATTCTGAACTAAATGACAGCCATTAGATGGGAACTTTCTTCTAGCATCATTTGTCAACCCTTTTGCCGAGGATTTCCTCTGAAAGAAATTTAGATTTTTAACATTGATATCCGACTATTATTATGGAAAAAAGGCAGATAGGAAAGAACTATTTACCATTATAATAATAACACTATTAGAAGGTTTAAGAGTCTAAAATTAATAAATAGGTGGTTGATTATATAGAATATTTTTTGACACACAAGAAAGGTAAGTTCCAAATTTTCAACCACTTATAATACTTAACTTTTTTACCAGTTTGAAAGTGATCTACTTAATTACTAGATACGTATGTAAGCTTAAAAATTATTATTATTATTTGAAGAGTCTTCCTTATGAAAACTTATAATATCTATAAAATCTAATGAAATCTTATGAAATCTCATGTAACTTGAGGACTCTAAATAAAACTTCATCAGTAATTATAACTGACATATTTAAAAAGAATGAATTATTGAGAGAAAACATAGAGTTTTCTTCAGCACATCTGGATTTCCAAACATAGGTACCACATGAAACCTGATGAAAGTTCGTGAGAAACCAAACTATTTTTAACAGATTTTTTTGTAGAGATAGTTATATGTAACCATCAGTTTTTGTAATTTTTAGTTTTCGCTCATGCCAATTATTAATTTTCCGAGTATGCATTAAAAATTAATTATTAGGTAAGTAAGTATTATATCATTTAAAGATCATATTTATTATGAAAGCTTTCTAAATAGTTTAGCTTTAGAAACATGAAAATTCACTTAATCTTAAATATTTAATTTGCAATTAGGCATATCTACAATCTTTTGAAATATTTTAATTATTACTAGTAGAAGAGTAATTTAGAAGTTCCTGTTAAGAAAAAAGCACCAGAGAAAACTAGATTGGTAAGTTATGTATGTTAATTTCTCATATTTTTTCTTTTATATTTATATTTTCTATAAAAAATTCTGATACACATATCAAAATTCACCAAATCTTACAAATGTTCATATTGAAATTCCAAAACCGCATAAAATATTATAAAAACTTACGAAATCGTGTAAAATCTCATGAAATCCTATAAAATCTCATATATATATTTATTCAGTTTTTAAATGGTAAAGTGACTTATGGGCTACCCTGTAGTTATAACTTGATGAAAAAAAGTTCAGAAAGAATTTACAAATTTACAGTACGATGTAGATATTTTTATGAGAAAACATATCAGCACATCTGGATTTCCGGATACAGGCACCAAATAAAATCTGATAACAGTTTGTGGGACAGTAATTTCATTAGATTTTTTTTTTATAGAGGGCAATTTCTAGATGAGGAACATTTTTTAAAAGAACCAAAATTATTTTCTCACCCCAATATTATATAAAATAATGATTCTTTCCTTTATTAATACATAAAATATCTTTATGAAATAACCACCTACGTTCTTTATTTTATTTTATTTTATTTTAAAAATATTCTTAAAATAATCGAATGGAGTATAAATTAAAACACGTGCTTAAGCAATTTTTACTTCATTTGAATTGAATCTAAATATTTTAAACATATAATTTTGGCTTACTAAAGTATAGTATATTCTATAACTAGTATGAAATAGACAATATTCCGCGCGAGCGGAAAGTTTGTTATACGAGCCGGTAGGTGAGTATAACCGTCCCGCGAGCACGGAATGACTATACCATACGTGTTGTAGACTATACTTTTTCTTGGTCTGCAAATATGAAACACTGTATGGCTTTAAACAAGGTCAAAAACAATGTTTTTTTGTGACACGACATTGTAAATGCAACAAAACATATTTTTAAATAAAGCTATTAATGTTATTTAATAATTTTATCAAATCAGTAGTTAAAAAAGATTTTTACTTAATTTTAGCACATATTTGTTTGTTTTATTGTTTTACTGTTTAACGTCGTTTTTCGCTGCTATGGCCTAATTGACGGGACCGCCATCTTTACGTGACCTCCGAAGCACGGTCCTCAACAGAACTCGCATCCACCCTGAAATGTGTTTACAGTTTCACCTGCAACCCACATTACAGTTAGTCATCGTAGTTCCATCTACCGACTATTTACATCACTATACATCCATGCTCTATGTGGGGCTCGAACCCACAACCCCAGGATCCGTAATCAAACCCGCTACCATTGCGCTACTGGGGTCGGCTTAGCACATATTTACAAATTATAATGCAAAAATTGAAGGTTATGTCAGATTGTTGTAACATATATCAGGTTTAAATATTTAACAATAGATGGAGCAGTTTTAATTTTTTGAACTAAATTGATTAAAAACTGGTCAAATATTAAGAAAAACTAATAAACTCTATGTAATTTTAACGCAAAACTTTAAATTGCATTAAATTATTTAATATTTCATGGTAAAATATATATATTTTTGCTAATTTTACTACAGTTTTCTTTATTTTATAAACAAAAGATGGCACTACATGTGCTCATTCTAACACTTGATACGGAATATTCATACCATACCTAGAGCTAGAATGGATTCATTCTGTGTTCCGTGAAAAGTGTGTGAATTTGCTTATATTCTAAAGCAGTCGTAGAAAAAATATATATTTAAGTTAAAAATTAAATTGGTATGATTTGGAGGTAGCAGTTTACTTAGAGTTCGTTCTTCCGTGTCTAAATAACCACAAATTTCCAAGCTCACAATGACATAAGGAAGATAATGATACCTTTTATAAAAGACGTAATTTAAAGAGGAAACATATATAATTAAACGAGTTATAAACAGTAATAGCTTTAACATGATGATAATAATTGATAATTGAAGAACTCGGGAGAACAAGGGACATGGCTCACATTTATCATATTTTAAGGAAATCGACTTTAAGGTATATTTGAGATAGATAAGTATGTAACATTAGAATGGACATTATATTTTTTTATTCTGAAATTCTGATTCTTAATTAGGCCCCTAAAATTCGTAAAATTTCTCATAAATCGTAAAAAATCGTTGAAAATTTTCTGTTTGTATAAGTGAAAAATTTAAAGGGGGTAAAATATTTTTTCTTTTTCTTTTAAGCATACAAAATTATGTGCCAAATTTTAAAATGATCAAAAGATTCTAACCCGTGCCTAAAATTCGCCAAAGTTACCCCTAAAATAGATGACAATTTTGAGTGGAATAAAAGATGTTTTGCAATTATACCCGAAAAATCCAAAGATCAGTATAAAAATAGTTGAAAAATTTTCAAAACATGGTGCAGTGAAAAAAAATATGTGGAAACATAGAAAAGTTACTAATGGCTTATTAATAAATAATAATTTCGTTCGAAGCAAAAACCTAAAAAGTCCAATAGCGTTAAACAGTTATTGCTCCAATTGTAATTTTATAATTTAACTTTAATAAAAACTAATTTAAAGCTTTAAAAATTAAAAATTACATTATTATCTAGTTTCCGCCTCCCGATCGGTAAGTAATTTACTTACCGATCAGCAATTTGTAAACATAACCTACTGCTGTCATAATTAGGCTAGTAAACACGTCAAATTACCCGATTGGGCAAAACAGTTATTTATAATACAAGGGTGAAAAGTTAAATTTTTCGATTGAGTAGGTTTTTAGAAGCCGAGGGCCGGCGGATGGGAATATTTTTTATTCGATTGTTACTAATTATAATAAATTATTAAAATATACTTAATTTTAAAGTGCAAAAAATATTTCTTTTTACTGTCTTATTACTTATCCAGTTATTCATGACAAATTGCTGTCCAATCAAATCGCTACAAAAACAATTGAATCGCTTCTTTTGCTTGCGGTTTCATTTTCAAATTAAAAAAGCTATAGCTTGGTGATTAATTTCTGTTAAAATATGTCTGTTGTGAAAATAATACTTGTGAAACCGTTCTATAAATATTATAAATATTGAAAGTGATTTTACAATTGAAATTTTTTGTTTTTAATTTATTTTAGTGGGTGAATACAGATTAATCAGTTGACATATATTTTGAGGTTATGTTATGGAAATTTTTTTATTTTGTATGAAATGATTATAATAACTGTATCTGGTCAAAAAGAACGGTTAGTTCAAGACCAAAAGTGATCAAAAGGTCATATTTCTTTATAAATATTACAGTAAAGGTAAAGCATCTTTTTTTAAAAAGCTAAGAAATAACAAGTTTTAGTTAGCTGGCGAAAAAAACTTTTTGGCCCTAGGGACAAACTTTTCGCCCGTAAAACATGAGCAAAAAGTGTCGCTTTTAGAATCAGTCGAATAAAAAGTACTTTATTTGGGAAACAAGACATTTTAAGTACAGCAAAAAAAAAATTGAAGGGGATCTAGCGATCTAGGGGCAAGTTCCTATAAAGATATTTCGTTTTATTTAAAAATGTGGCTTATGTTTCTTGTTCCCCCGAGCCATTTAATTGATCACGAATTATACAAAGTAATAGAAAGAAACCCACACAGAAAATTGGTGTCTAGTTAGCAAACTACACATATCCTTCTACGATGAAAGCAAATTTTCTTATTATTTTATAACTTGCGTAACGTTTTTTGATGACAGGTGCCTTTTATCATTTATTTGCAACTTTTTAACGTTATTATACGTTCGTGACTAACCTGAGAATCCACAAGCGTAACGGAAAGTAAATGCACTTGTTGATACACAATTCTTAGGAGTCCATGTGGATAATACATTAAAATGGTAATCTTATATAGCAAATCAACTAAGCAGCGCCCACTACGCTATTTACTATTTACAATATATAGTTAATAGCATTTAAGTTTCTTGTTTTATGATTTTATAAAGATACAATATGTCAAAATATTATGGAGCTTCTCACATACATCATGTATGATACATGTAACAGATTATTCAACATAAAAAAAACATCAACATAAAATAATGACTTTTTATTCCATACATCCACAATATATGTATTAAAATTTTCAGCAATCTTCCTAAAAATATGAAAGAAACTGAAAATTTAAATTAAAAAAATATTATCATTTGGTTTGGACCTTTTGCATGATAAGTACTGGTTATTAAGTAGTAATATATTGCAAAAAAAAATTAAATTGGGTTAAGGAAATAAAAATGTTAATTCTAAATAATGACTATAATCTCAAAATAAATTATAATACTTATGTTAATTATTAAAAGTACAATTCGCAACCAAATCGGTTTAATATTTATTTATTATTATTTATAATGTATTAATACGGACACCTTGAAAAAAAAAAAGGATTACAAAAAAAAAATTCTTGTCTGATATGGTTACAGTTAAAAACTTGAAAAACGAGATATTTAACTAGAATCGGCAAAATTTTAGGAGCATTTATTTCAATCAGTATCACGTGACCACGTAATCTATATAAAAAAATCGATAAGGTGTCTGTCCGTTTGTCTCTCTGACTGTCTGTCTGTTTGCACTTTCAGGGGTTTGATTCATGCTTCATACACACTGTAAAAAGTAAACTAAATATTCAGTTACAAATGGATAGAAAATCCTATACAATTGTACTTTAATTTTTTTTTTAAACACGCAACATTTCCTGTCCGTCCTTAAATATTAAAGTACGTGACTTTAGAACTATAGTGTTTTTAACAAAAATTAAAACAATTTTTCGAAATGTTTTAATTTTTATTTCTTTTTGAGAAAATCAAAAAAATTTAAAAAAAAAAAAACGAAAATGATAGTTTTCTTATTTTTAAAAAAAGTTTAACCCCCCCATAACTTTTTGTTTAGAGGGGAGTTACTTTAGAAAGCAATAGGGATCTTCCTCTCATAGAACATGATTTTTCCTGAAAATTTGGAATCGATCAGATTAGTCGTTCTTGAGTTATATTGTGTACAAAAAACGTGACATCGGACAAACAGACGGACATTTTCAAAGTTCCTTATTTTTTCAATACATTTTTATACAAGGATTTTTGTCTAGGACGTTTTTTGGTGTTTTTGGAAAATTCGAAACTACCGTATAATACTATTCTAGCGCTACGCGCTGTGAATAGTATAATAATAATATTATGATTTATAGTTGAACATAAATTTGTTTTAAGTAAAATAGATAAGTATAAAATTTGCATATTTTTATATTTAATTTTTTTTCAAAAAGGTCGTGACTATTAATATCTATCTAATAATAATGCAAATAATTAATCATATTTTATTGATTTAATTTTTTTAAATATCAGACTTTAATTTTGTTTATGTCCTTAAGAATTTTTTTAAGCTGGTCTTCAAAAATAAAGAATGCAATATCACTTTTATAGTTCTCCGCATGAAAGAAAGTCTCCGACGAAAGGGGGAGGAATCATTAGCTCTCTCTTCTTTCCGTCAAGAGTGTTATAAGGCGTGCGTGCCTACATCGGGCCTCCCACTTGCACACACATCCCTAACATATTTCTCGTAGTCACAGATCCTTGCCTCAAACTATATATTTTTTCTGCAACCTTAATGTCTATGGAGCAATATGATAGGAACAAATCAAAACATCTGATTTTAATTGTCAAACTGGGACATAAATAAATTTACATCGATAAATATTTTAACAACAAGTTTTAAAATTATGTATCACACAACCCCTTTTTCATTTAAAAAAATTTTTCACCCTGTCCCCTGCCTCCATTGTTCCCCCTATATCAAACATATACCAAAAAAATATTTTGGTTATGGTATTTCTTATTCAAAATTTTTTGATATATTAAGCAGTACAAAAGTTAAAGGGACTTTAGACACGCACTGTAGAATAAATTCGATGAGGTGTCTGTCTGTCTGTTTGTCTGTCCTTCCAGAAGTTTTTCATACTTCCCAAACAACAGTTTTTTTTATTTAAATTTAAAACTTGGCATGAACTTTGCGAACCTGGGTTTGTTAATGAGAAGATGAGAAAACTCTGCAAGCCCAGCATTTTTTCAAGAGGGACAAAAAAATAAAAAATAATTTAAAAATTGGATTTTGGAGTTTAAAATAAAATTTAACAACAAATTATTGGCTAAATGTACGATATCTCGTAATTCAGCTAAGTATATAAAAGCTACATGTAGCTACATGCAATCCTCGTATACGTGCCTTAGCTTACACTTGGGTCCCGTGACAATTCCATAAGCAGTTGAATTATGCAGTCGCATAATGCGCTAGAATGCAAATGGCCCAGTCTGACTATCCTAATCGAGGCACGGAGCTTACCAGGGGCGTCCCTAGAATTTCTCCCAAGGGTCTATATCTATATCTAACCTCACACAGTTGACCGAATCCAATGCTAGAGGAGCTCGGAGCATCGCATTTTTATGTTTTATTTTCTTATGCGAGCTTGTGAATAGGCACTTACGCAATAATTCATATGCAAGAAATCCAAAAACCTGCATAGCACAAAATTTTTTAACAATATTCTTAAAACCTATATATTTGGAATGTTATATGATTCTAAAAATAGGCGTTGTTTGTGTCACGTAAAACAATGTCTTACACTATTCAATATATAATAGAAAAAAATTAAATTCGGGAATCATCATTGACCAGGGGCTTTCCATATATTAAATAACGCGTTTGGGGGGGGAAGGGGTCACAGAAAATGTGACAGTTTGTGACAGGGGGAAGGGAGGTGGTCTATGACAATGTTACGTAACGGACCTTGATTTAAGCGAATGTTCACCAGTTAAAAAATATGGAATGCCGTTTTTCGACGTGAAAAACACATGACCAGGGCGGTAGCTGTACATAGAGGGATGTGGGAGCCTTCGCCCACCTATCTTCAAATTCAAAAAACTTCAAAATTTCAGATTAAAAATATAAAAGTTGTTAAGGAAACAAAGTAATGTTAGCAGTAGTGGATCTTGAAATTTGAAATACTTGTAAACTGCATGGGTTAGTAAATCTGACAGCTTGAACCACAGGGGAAGGGGGTCAATAATTTCGAAAAATTAAGTAATATATGGACAGCCCCTTATCTAATATTTTAATAACATTTCCAGTGGAATAATTAGACATTAATCTTAGATCATCGGTAAAATTGGGTAAAATATATCTATATATATTTTTTAATTTTAAGTAGAATCATATAAAATGTTTTGCCGCAAGAAATACCTTTAATATTCTAGGGAGCTAAGGTGGACGAATTTCCGTCCCCAAAGGGAGGGCGCTCATGGAACTTACAGACACATTCCAAATAAACTATTTTACTCGAAAACCTCACAAACTTACTGAATAGACTAAGAATTTCTCACGAACGAAAACTGAAATATTTCGTTTGAAAACGATCCCACCATAACTGTCATTTTTTCTGTTTATGATAGTAGTTACCAAACAATGTTAAAAGGGGATAAATATCAACGTAAGAAATCTCATGAGCTCCCTCAAGAATATAATTAAATTAAAATAAATAAAACAAGTTGGAGTTCTTAAAGAGCATTGAGAGGGTGAAACTCCTCACAACTCGCCGACCCGGCCCTGAATCGGCCCAGGAAACCAAAAGGCGTCTTTTTGACGTCAATTATTGTGCACTAACTAACCTACATGACGCCATATCATGACGTCTTACTGTTGTTCCAGTGACGTGTATAAGTCACAGCCCAGGGAAGTAATATTACTGACATTATTATAACTTCAGAAATATGACGTTAGAATAACATCTAATAATTTATATATCTCTCCAATTAATAGTTATTTATGGTATGAAAGAGGAAACTAGGATTTTGCCCATGAGAAAATTTACCCACAAGGTTGGAGGCGGAGTGGGTTAATTTTGGAGAGGGCAATATTATTATATGAGATCCTGTGACAGGATTTCATAGAAAATTTCTTGCCATTACTCCCTCCACATATCTGCTCTTGTCCAGTAAAAGGAATTTTCCACAGGCATAGAAAAACCATACTAATGCGATGATGTACATCAAATTAGCAGGTTAACAATGGCAAATGAACAGTACCTGTTCAGTTAACATAATTCCAGAAAAAAAGACCCACTCTTTAATCAATATATTAGATTCAAAACTTTTTTTAGTGGTAGAAAACAACATGTGGCGCCACTTATAGCCTCAGCATTAAATTGACGTCGCAGAGACGTACAATTTTCATGCCATCAAGATTTGACCAAAAACTGACGTCTTGTCAACGGCTGATATGAATCGTATGCGTGACGTCACAAATATAACCTAAAACTGACTTCGATATTACGTCGGGGATCAATATGACCAAAAACTGACGTCTTCTCGACGTCTGATATGCTACATACGTATGTCGTCACGAATATGACCTAAAACTGACGTCGATAATACGTCGGGGACATCATCTGGTTTCCTGGGTGACCAGCACTATGCGCTCATGTAATCTTGACATCTAATGTCAAAACATAGTTACCAACTAAAAAATAAAAAAATTTACCAGCCTTTTTGTCTCCATTCTTTTTCTTGCCAGAAAACGTCACATTTAGGTACTCTAGCATAGTCGACAGCGTAAATTTATAATAATTTTTGCGACCTTTTGCTCTTTGCTATTAGCGAAAAAGTCTGGGTAGACTAGACGCTTTAAATACACCTCCCCACAATCATCTTTCAAGCAGGTTCTGCTTTTCCGCTTTTAAGAAATTAAAATTTCATTACACTTCGATGTTTCTAATTATTAATCTGCTAGATTTCTTAATGGATTTCAATGAATAATAAAAAGAATAAGAACAAAATAACTCAAACCTTATTTATTTTTTAGTATACTCCTGCGAAGTAAACTCCAGGTACGTTAGTAAAAAATTTGATCAAGGCTATGATTAGTAGTTTAAAAATGGCTTTCTGTAATAATTTTATTACTTAATGGGTAATATCCATTGTGCTTTTGATAGTATTTAATATTGACTGTCATTTTACCTTTTAAAACTAATTATAATAATATGTTTTTAAAAAGTAAACGTTTATTTAAAATTATAATAAAAGTTTTTTTTATTCCTAATGTGCCATTAAAATTAAATTTTACATAACCTAAGCTGGTGATACCTAAAATTATATATTTTAAATAAAATTATGGACCAGTATTATTTTAACTTGCCAAAAAAATATCTGCCACATCGTTATTATGAAACTGCGTTATATTGCTTTATTTAACAAAACATTTGTAGATTGATAGCTTTTTTAGGTTCTTTCTTCTTCTTACCTTTATTTCCATTTTTTTTAGACACAATGTTGTTGACAGAAAATTAAATTTATTTTGCCAAACAAAAAAAAATGAAAAAAAAAAAAAATACAATCAACTCAAAATGTTGCAGTATTATTACCATATTCTTTTTCATTGTCTTTAAGCCTTTAAAGAAAATACTTTAAATAAAAAAAAGCTTTACATTTTTTAAATTTATTTTTAAAAACATTTTCATAATTTTAATCATATAAATTGCAATATTTGTTAGAAAATATCCTGAAAGCGAATTATTTCAAGACTAGTCAAATTTATTTCATTTTTGAAATAATAAAAACATAGTTTTGTGGCTGTCCATATATTACGTAACGAAATTTTTCAAAAAAATTAACCCCCTCTCCCCCTGTGTAACAAACTGTCACATTTACCAACACCCCCCCCCCCTGTGTAACGCGTAAAAATATAAAATTTTTGTTTCGCAATAAATTTAACTGTATTCTCACTATTGATTCGTTTTTCTCGACAAAACAAACATGAACCTAAAATATAGTATAACATAACCTTAAAAAAAATTTACACGAAAAAATCACTCAAACTTTAAAAAAATATTCATAATCAATATCACACAGGGAAAAAATACTAGGTACCTCTTTTTACACTGAGTGTCACATATAACACGTATATTGTTTATGCACAGGTACACAAAATAGTACACACATTAGTGTTCTGTGAGTACACATTCCGCGCGAAAATGTATCATCGCCGATGATTCATCGGCAAGATCACGCAAGAACAGGGCCGTAAGATTTTTTTTTAATATCAATTTCAACAGATTTTTACTGAGGACAGAAATTTTTAATTTTAAACAAAATTATAAAAATATTAATTTATTATTCCATCAATCTATTTTCTAACTTGCTACCATTCAAAGTCTCCAGATTAGGAGAGGTATGAGTAGTCTACATATAGAAATAGATGGCGCACAAGTCTACATCAATCTAATGGCTATATTCCTTTTGCGAGTAAAGTCTAAAAACGTTTTCTTAATCAGCGTGCAGAGTTGACTCTTGGTAATGAAGAGGGCCAGCAGCCCGAAACTGTCAGTCTACCAATATCACTCTGTACGATGATTAGAAAATAGATTGATGGAATAATAGATTTTTACTGATTACAATATTATTTAAATATGCATAGTTTCGTCAATTTTTGTGTGAAAAAGGGAATTATGGGCCACTAAATAGTAATTTATGTTCAAATAAAAATACATCTACCAAGCTTAGGAAATAAACATTAAATTTATTAGATTCCGTTACGTAACGTTTACCTAGACCCCCCTCCCCCTGTCACAAACTGTAACAATTTCTCTGACCCCCCCTCCTAGGCGCGTTACGTAATATATGGACAGCCCCTTTGCTATGATATAGATACTGATATTTTCGATAGTTTGAGAATTCAATTTTATGCTTTGTTAAACAAAAATGCAATTTAACGAGCTGTATAAATATTTATTTTTTTACACTCATCCATTTTAAATAAAAACCTATCTATTTTTGTAGAAAAAAAAATAAAAAAGGTAAAATATTGTTAAAAAAAAACAAAAATTACATTGTGAAAAAGTTATAGGTACATTATATTTTATTTAAAAGATAAATATTGTTTTTTGTTTATTTAAAACGTTATTTTAGGGTTTTTAATTTAATATTGTAGATGTAAAATCTATTTTTTTTTTATTTATTGGAACCTATTATTATTATTATTATAACATTTATGTTATTTGTTGCGTTTGATGAAAAAATTTGACGCTTGACTCGGACTAAAAGTACTACTTTTGGGCACGTTAATTTCGAATCATTAAGCTCGTTGGTTAAACGTACATACTTGTAGTCTAAGAGCTGGTGACCATTTTTATTTCATTATTTGCTCCCAGCTGTGTTTTATATACGTTTTAAAGTACATTCAAATTAAGCTACTTGCAAATCGCCAGGTCTTGGATCGGGTTGCTTTGGATGCTAGAAGCCTCGAAAAGATAGTGAAATGGGGTCCCCCAAAAATATATTTGTAACTTACGAAGTCAAACAAATTATATTTATTATATTTAGATTAGTCTATTTTCACAGTTTTACACAATTATTCAGTAGGCTAAGAGTTAAAAAAAGACTTTAAAAACTTTATCTGACATATGTCAACACTAAAAATTCTTAATAATTTTCATTTAATCAAAATGTAATTTCACAAATTCTCATTTCTTTAAAAAATTAAGTATCACATATTTTAAAGGCACTTTTTAAATACTGTTCTTGTCCCTTGGCCCCAGAATTATTGTGTATAACTATGAAAATAGCTAAATCTGAATGTATTAAATGAAATGTATATGACTCGGCAAGTTAAAACTAGTTTAGTAAGTGATAATTATACCCTGAATCAGCCATAACAATGATCATAGCCCATATAGAATTCTTACAACTGAATTTTGGGACACTCTGTTTGATGAACAAAATTTGATCGATCAAACAAGTTTAATCCATAGAATGCGTTTCTTGATTGTTTCGTTTTCTCACAGGTCTTCTCGCTGTGAGGAATGTCATATGTAGATGTGCTCAGCAGGGCGCGCTCCGTGTGTCCATTATCCTATGGAGATGCCGCCGAGACCCCGGCCCTTGCCCCTCTGCATCGTGTTCCATGGTGATGCAAACATGTGTTCTAGAATAGGCTTCGTTTATAGATAAATGTCTTTACGATATGGGCTATTATCGTTTAAAAAAGCACTTTTAATTATTTTATCTGGTAAAGTTTGTGGTAATATTATCATGCTATATTACTATATTTTGACACAAGATAAATAGCGAACGAAGAAATATATCTAGAAATTCTAATGGACACTGAGAAAATATTAGCTGTCAATCCATGAAATTCATTGGTTATAACCAGGTTTTATATAGCCTTAAACTTTAATTCTAAAAAGGTTAATGAATTAAGTTTTTAATTTAAAATAAAATATGCAAACCAACTACAAAATTGTAGTTTGTACTTTGAAGCTTTAAAAATAATAATGACCATAATGTAAAAGAAAATTTAAATTTAAATTATAAATGAATCGGTCAGTGGAAAAACAGTACTAGTCCAAAAGTAGCCATTTTGAGATAAGATAGCCAATGTTCGCAGAATTTGTAGCTTTATTCATTCTGCTTAAAAACATTATTATTTACCCGACACTACGGATGCGAGATCCATATATTTACAGCAGTCACTTGTTCCTAAATTAAATTAAAACCTTACAAAAAAAAATAAAATAGATAATTTTATAAGCTTTAAAATGATATAGCACACGACCCCCTTTCCATTAAAAAAAATGTCCCCCCTCTCCCCCTGTCCGCATTTTAAGAGCTGAAAATATTAAATATATGCGAAAAGATAGATTGGGTTGTCTTTTTAAAATGTTCCAAATTTGAAGTTGATATCTCAACTTGTTCAGAAGTTAAGAGGGGTGGGGTGACTTTTGGACTTTTGGACCGCACTGTATGTATGGGTATGTAATAAAACGTGTTATTTGCAATGCTTGTTATTATTTACTATCGTATAAATTAAACTAAAACAAATTTATTAAAAAAACAAAGAAAAAGAAGTCAGTTAAAAAACATTACATGTCCCCGATTTAATTTTTTTCTGCAATTCATTAATGAATTGTTTTTCCCAAAATTGCGCTTCTTATGTATCGGTCTAGTTAAACACTGCAACTTACTAATGCATGCAAACACTGTATAACCAATATTTACGGAAATAAAAGGTTTTTTGTGTTTATCTCAAAACAGCAATTTTCGACTAGTACTGTTTTTCCACTGACCGATTCAATTAAATCTTCCATCACTCTATTTTTCAATCATCAAACAAAATTATATTGGTAAACTGCGCAGTTTCGGGCTGCTGACGATGGCCAGCAGCCCGAAACTGTTACCAATATCACTCTGTACGTTGATTGTAAAAATAGATGGACAATTTAAGAGGGATCTTGTTTAAAAATATTTTTGAAAAAATCCAAGTAGACGAAAATCCTTAGTTTCTAAAGGAAAAAGATGAGATTAAATTTAGTTTATACATAAATGTTATAAAATAAAACATGATGAAAATCTTTGTTTTTTTTTAAGTTCTAGTATAGTATATTCTATAACTAGTATGGAATAGACAATATTCGGCGAGAGCGGAAAGTTTGTCATACGAGCCGGCAGGCGAGTATGACGGTCCCGCGAGCGCGGAATGACTATTCCATACGTGTTGTAGACTATACTTTTTCTTCGACTGCAAATATGAAATACTGTATGGCTTTAAACTGAGGACCAGGTTAAAAACAATGTTTTTTTTGACTCGACATTGCAAATGCATGCATACAAAACACATATTTTTAAATAAAGCAATTAATGTTATTTAATAATTTTATCAAATCAGTACTTAAAAGAGATTTTTATTTAATTTTAGCACATATTTACAAATTATAATGCAAAAATTGAAGGTTATGTCAGATTGTTGTGACAGATATCAGGTTTAACTATTTAACAGTTTTAATTTTTTAAACTAAATTGATAACAAACTGGTCAAATTTTAAGAAAAACTAATAAACTTTTTAACGCAAAACTTTAAATTGCATTAAATTATTCAATATTTCATAGTAAAATAAATATATTTTTGCTATTTTGCTACAGTTTTCTTTACTTTTATAAACAAGAGATGGCACTACATGTTCTTATTGATACGGAATATTCATACCGTATCTAGAACTAGAATGTAGTAGTAGTAGTAGTAGTAGTAGTAGATAAAAACTGTTCTACAAACTTTTAGAAAGTACTTTTAGAACCACCCATATACAATAATATATTGACTTTTATCTTGTGACCACAATAAAAATCTACAAATTACAAAGTCATTGTTAACGATGCGATCAAAACTTATTTGTATTGTCTTGGTTAGATGACCAAATCAATGGAGTGGATTTAAACGGTTTTGATTCAGATTACATGCACGATTGGATCCGTGAATATAATCTCATTATTACCTTTATACAAAGCTTAACATGTTCCTTTTGAAATTACTTGCAATCTTTTGATCATGGATTATTATAAATAGTTTACGATGAAGAAGTAATTTTGTAAATACTGTTTACCAAATATTTTCAAATATTAATGTCAGATAAGCTCCGCGCAGAATCCTTCTAAGTTGACCAAGTCATGGGCATCGTGCTTATTTGTTTATTTTTCTGTGGTTGGCAGAATAGATTTAATAACCTATATTAGGTTGACTTTTGAAAGTCAATGACTTTCTTGTGTTTCCAACTCACTGTCAATCAATAAATTATTATTAAATTTAAAAAAAAATCAAATAATTTGAGAAAAACAAGAAGAAAATGGCAAAAAGAACAAGAAAATTCCTTAGAAATTAAACTAAAGTATCAATCTGCAAATGTTTTGTTAAAATGAAGCTGTGCTCAATAAAAGTTTTATAGGAAACTATAGTCCGTCCAATTATGCAAGATAGTAGTTTAAAATTCCCGCGGTTTTTAAAAACTCGTACCTTTTAACATATAAAATATTTTGACATTTTTTGTCTATGACAATGATTGACGGTTGTTAAAGCTAATAAAAGAAGAGAAAGTTACATAAAAAAATGGTTATAGTTAATGTTATTTTGTATGGTATTGAAAAAGGTACTTTTTTGGTTTATTCTTCATACACTCACACTAAATTAGCATATTCTACATATTATACAAACGTAAATTATATTGAACACAGGGAAAACGTCAAATTTTTAGGTTACAATTACAACTTAAGGCCTATCCAGAGGCTCGCATAACAACCATTACAAGATACATGACGACACATCAAGCCAATCCTGGCATGGCATTCTTATATAGTACATATAGTACCATCATTTTCATAGAAAACGCTCATATCACAGAACCCTGAGGTACCCCAACATTTTAAATTTTTAGTTGTGGTATATGTACTTTACTAAGATTGACACTGACATTTTCCGTAATAATTAAGCAAGGTTAAAGTACAGTCTATATTATATAGTGCAAGTCCTATAACTGTTTTTAAGCATATATGCTTATAAGCAAAAAGGTTAACAAATTTTATTATAAATGATATTTATACAGTATGTCTCCAGATAGAGTTACAAAGAGGAATTAATTTTTTATTTTTGATTTGATCTCAAAAAAAGTCACTATAACTTGCCCTGCTTGATTTTAAACTCCCAAAACACTAAGCGCTTTTTGTACAACTCTTACGGTTCATGGGATAATGTTTTTTTCTTCAAAATAGTGTCTTTAAAAATATAAAGAAAAAAAAACATCATCAAGAGTGACTTATTTTAAGATATCAAAAATAAAAAAATCTTCTTTGTAATTCTAACAGTTGGTTTGTGTAATTTGGTGTAATTTTTGCGTGCCAAGCCTCAGTGATGGCCTGTCGTAATTCTTCAGCATTATGACCCAGGAAAGTTAGTTTCTTCCCTCGCTCTGACTCCGGTATGGAAAGGGTTTTCCCGCAGATAATTCATTAATTGCATATCTTCTTCTGCACTACTCATTCTACTTCGAACAGAACCCC
This sequence comes from Brachypterus glaber, assembly GCA_958510825.1. NCBI lineage: Eukaryota > Metazoa > Arthropoda > Insecta > Coleoptera > Kateretidae > Brachypterus > Brachypterus glaber. The sequence goes on from OY294049.1 coordinate 35,694,633, forward strand.
GCTTTCTGCTAATCTGTCCAGTTTCCTCAAGTTTTTTCTTTGCTCGCATTATAGTGCTGTTTGCAACATTTAATTCAGTGGCTATTTCACGTACACTTATCCCGTCATTTATTCTTGCTGTTATAATACATTTTTGATAATTTGTAAGCTGCGGCATAACTAATGTGAATTATTTTGACAAGTAATGTCATAATAATATTTGACAAATAAATGTCAAAGTTCAATATAATCTGTAACATTTTTAGGTGTAAGCGTTTATTATGAAAACGATGGTACTTGTTATGCGAGTTTTCCCGGGCCCGTATTCCCGGGAGTGCAGATCTAATATAATGACAGGGATTTTTTTACGTTGTGGTTTGTAAACATTCACTACTTATTAATTTTTCTCAATGAATTAAAAAAAAAACAAAATTTATTAATTTTTTAATAACAAAAAGTAACTATAAAAGAAAAAGTTCCCTTTATCTTTATACAACAACATTGTTTTATAATTTAGCTGCTTAGCATAAACATGAATGGGTACTATTTAATACATAATCATAAAAATATGTCGTGCTTGTGTTTATGACAAAAAATTATTCATAGAGCGTCCATGTATCATAATGAAAGTCTTATGTCTCTTCTAACTGTTTTGTTAAAGCTCGTAAAGCACTTCGTGACAGATATGATACACCGCTTGTAGATTTCTCTTTGGACAAACTAACATACACTGTAAAAACTTTTTATACTAGACTGGTTTCTAAAAAAGTAAATTTGTATATAAGTACTACTTATAGCTGTATGTTATAACATTTATGGGCACTAGATCTAGGTCTTAAGTCAGCAAGAGCTGTGTCTCGCATTGCTAAAGGCCTATCCAGAAGCTTGCATAAGAACATAAAACATAATAATGCGGTGCCGTCATTGGCTTACAAGATACATGGCGGCAGATCAAGCCAATCACGGCATCGCATTCTTATGTATTACGTTCTCATGCGAGCTTATGGAAATGCCTTAAGTTAAGTCCTAGATCTGGTGTCCCTAATAACATTATCTCCCTTGTTTTAATAATTATATTCCTAAAAAAAACTATAATAAATTTATTTTATTTTAGAGGAAGGGATAACTCACTGACCTTTAGCGCACACAAAATTTTGGTTCTAACCTGATGCAGCCATTATCTTTTTTCTTACTCACATTCCACTATGGGCCAGGAGAACTTCGTTTTTGGCGAAAACTCGGCTTTTGGCCCTAATATTGTAAAAATTAGTAACATGGGGTTTTCGAGGATGGTGAAACCGAGTCTGATTATAAAAATACAAAATTCAAAATGGCGGATCCAATATGGCGGCCAAATCTGTTAGATGTTATTGGATTCTGATGAAAATTGGTACCCAGGGGTTTTCGAGGATGCTGAAACCGAATCTGAGAACATTCTATACTACTTTATTGTTTTAGTTTAGTTTATTGGTTTAAAGTCATTTTTAAACATCTACAGAGATATTTTATAGCGTATTAGACTGAATAGTTAGTAGAAATTTGGTAAAATAACTCGGTTTTTAAGAGAAACTTTAGGTATTTGTGTGGACAAAAGCTAAGAATAGAGAGGTTAAGAAATTACATTTTAAATGCTAGATTTTGTTATTTTACGCAAATTCTTAAGAAACCATATCCTTTTTAAATAAGTATTCCCTAATGCAAATGACGGGTCTGAGCGGGGATAAATGTTGCATAAACCGGACTTGAGCGGGTGAATTTCATCCGCTCACGTCCGGTTTGTGCACCGTTTGTACCCGCGCAGACCCGTCATTTTCAATAGGGTATAATATTATAGTTAAAAAATAATCACTAAAATGTAAAATTTAACATGGTTAATAAAAAAATATATTCCAATCTCAAATTCTTGATTTTTCTGTAAAGAATTTTTTACCGTGTAGGTATCTCTTCGGACAGAAGAGCCATTATTTAAAAAAAGTGATCGCACACCTGTTGCCGACGTTGTGTTGCAGTATTTTTTATTAGTGGTAACAGGCGACACTCTACGTACGATTTTCCATCGTTTTCCTGCTATATAGCACAATATATTACTTCATTATTACCTACAAATCCGTTTTACTTTTCACGCCGTATAAAATATTGCCTATGACTTTTTTTTGGGACATAAATTGTTCCTTTTCTATGTTTTTTATTAGTTCGTTGCCAAATTTTCGGCGCTGATATATTTTATCTTTTGCGGATGGTTGGGGTAAGTTTTTTACATCTGCACTTAGTACTACTAAGAGTGTCGAGTATTATAGTATTTTTTTTTGGGTCCGTCTGTCTGTAAGCTTGATACCTCCATTCCTAGAAAAGATATCGACAAGCGGTTTTTTGCATATTTTTGGGGTAAACGATTGGGGCAAGGGTGTAAGAATGGGGTAAATTTTCTTTTATTAACGTTTTTTGGTTGTAGTTAATTATCACCTTATTTTATTAAATTGGCGCTTAAATCAAAGATTTTTTTTAATTGCTCCAAAAATGTAAAATGTAAAAACTATTTTTTTTTCTAAAATACATTGTTTTCGATATACCGGCGTTTAAAGCAGTAAAATGTTTTTTTTTACATAGTTAAATAAAGAATTCAAAGCTCCTTAAAATGACTTATCACCAGACCTATTGTGCCGTTTAAAATATTGTCACCCATTGCCACCCTGGCGCCGCCTTACCGAATAAAAAATTGAAAAATATTTTAAATCATAGCTTTTATTGTGTGATATACATATTCCAAATTTGAAGTTTATTTCTCATTCCGTTTAAAAGTTACGAGGGGTGTACCATTCAAAACAATAACCCTGTATAGCAGCTATATATAGGTATTATTCAACTTAGAAGATAACATGTTGTGCGCCTTCGCCATTTTTGCAAATAAGTAAAAATGTAGGTGAAAGGAGAAAGTACTTACAAAAACACGACACCCAAGGTAAATATTTTTTTTTTAAATGATTTTAAAAATTTTATTAAAACAAAAAATATTTGATTTGGACATTTTATTGAAAAAAAAAATAAAAAAAGTTTCGCTGCGAACAGGATTCGAACCTGTGCGGGCAGAGCCCATTTGATTTCGAGTCAAACTCCTTAACCACTCGGACATCGCAGCTCTTCTTGGGCTTGAATTTTTATGCCATGCAATTTCTTAATCGATTAGATTAAATCAATATAAAATTTTAACAAGTTTACAAAAAAAAACAATGAATTAACAATTTTTTATTTCTTTTTTACTTTACAATAAATACAATTAAAAATTATTGTCATAAATAAAAAAAATTAATTAAAAACTATTTAATTTTATGCTTATTCTAAATAGATTGTCAATTTACAACATTAAAGCAGTAATATTTAAAAAGAAAAGCATTATACTTAATTTTTATATAATTCATATTGATTTTTCCCGAACTACTGGACCTTCGAGCCGGATCCTAACTTTTTTACTTATTTATTTATTTATTAAAATTAAAAACTTTATTAGATAAAATTAAAAACAACATAAACATAAAATTCTAAAAAAAAAATTAAAAAATGCAAGGTAACCCTATTCTTTTTATTATTTTGTACTTACAGACATAGTGTATTTTTTACGCCGTCTAATTTTATAATGAACAAGTGAAAAATTCTCGGAAAATTACTGTGCAAAACCAATTTCTTCGGTCCGATTTAGGGCTTAAACTGAATGTCCGAAAGGTACTGAGATGCGGAAAGCCGCAGTTAGATGTGGAGAGAAATCAAAAACTGCACACTATCCAGACGTAAAATTTACGCCGTTTCTGTAGGTAAGGGTTAAAAAATAAACAAACTCAAATAATTCTAATCAAATTTAATTTATTATTATAAATATTTTCACGAAAGATTGTCCTCTGTAAAAGTGAATCAGGACCCTCCACATTGACAAATTTAATTGAATTTGACTTCCATGATATAAAACTAATTAAATTAACCCAGCAGAAGCAATAATAAACGTAATTATCTCAACATTTACAATTAAACATCTTATTTTTTATTACTTAATTACTACGTTTATATCCCCATAAAAATATCATCATACATTGGAAAAGTAACATTAATCTTGTACGAGTAGGTAGTGTCATTTTTCTCTCTTTATTTGCGATTTTATTAAATCTTAACTTTGGGCCCAAACTCAGAATATCTTTTGGCATATATTCAATACTTTTAGTTTTTAAAATGGAGTCAGGGGGTCAAAAAGGGGGGTCGTGAGATACATCATTTTAAAGCAATTAAAATTCTGTATTTGACCATATATTTTTTTATTTTTTTTAATTTTTTTTTTTTATTTTGCTAAAATACTATTTTTTAACTTTTTTTCGTAAAAATTTAATTTAACGCATTCAAAAAAATTTTAAGAAATTCTAACCAAATTTCGTATTTTCAACCTTATTTTAAACCCCAAAAAAAATATTCAAAAAAATTAGAAAAATACGTGGACAATTTGAGAATCCCGTGAGCTTTAAAATGATGTATCACACGACCCCCTTTCCATAAAAAAAATCTCCTCCATGTCCCCCTGCCCACATTTTAAAGGCTGAAAATATCAAATATAGTGGGGACCTTTTTTTTTAGTCATTAACTTTTTTGTCGAAGAAAAAAGTTGCATTTTTAGGCTAAAAAAAGTTGGCATTTTTGACCTTCTACCCTTCCCTACGAAATCTTCTTCGCCACAGCCTTGGTTGTAACCTATGGACATATTTCAAAATATTTAATAATATGGAATGATCTCAACACAAATACTTCAATAAAAATATTATTATTATTATTTTAAATTTTTTAAATATCTCAGTATGTTAACTGGTACCTAGGTTACAATGGCAGACTTGATTAAAAAATAAGTTTTTAGGCTAGGGCTAGACAAAGCAACCCTAGTTAAAACTAATGGTAAAAAGTGATCTAGAGGGTGGATTCGAAATAAAGATCTTGGGAGTGACTTACACGAATTTACATGACATGGGGGTGCTTCGGTCGAATTGACCCCTAGAGGAAGTGTTGACCACACCAACCTTTCTGGCACGTCACTCCCACATTTGCTACGTCGTTCATCATCCATAACTTTATTCTCTGTGACCTACGCCCGTAACGTTGATTATGACATGATATATAGTGTTCAACAATCACTAGTTTCACTGTCATATGATAAATATCTAACTGACTAACAAAAAATATATCTGTGTAGGTACTTTGAGAGTCCACATTTAAATATCGTCAGGTTAGGGGCTGTCCATATATTACGTAACGCGCCTAGGGGGGGGGTCAGAGAAATAGTTACAGTTTGTGACAGGGGGAAAGGGGGGGCTAGGTAAACGTTACGTAACGGAATTTAATAAATTTAATGTTTATTTCCTTTTAAGATTTATTTTTATTTGAACATAAATTACTATTTAGTGGCCCTTTTTCACACAAAAATTGACGAAACTATGCATATTTAAATAATATTGTAATCAGTAAAAAAACTGTTGATATTGATATTAAAAAAAAAATCTTACGGCCCTGTTCTTGAGTCATCTTGCCGATGAATCATCGCGATGATACATTTTCGCGCGGAATGTGTACTCACAGAACACTAATGTAATGTATAAACAATATACGTGCTATATGTGACACTCAGTGTAAAAAGAGGTACCTAGTATTTTTTCCCTGTGTGATATTGATTATGAATATTTTTTTAAAGTTTGAGTGATTTTTTCGTCTAATTTTTTTTCAAGGTTATGTTATACTATATTTTAGGTTCATGTTTGTTTTGTCGAGAAAAACGAATCAATAGTGAGAATACAGTTAAATTTATTGCGAAACAAAAATTTTATATTGTTACGCGTTACACGGGGGAGGGTTGTTGGTAAATGTGACAGTTTGTTACACAGGGGTGAGGGGGGGTCAATTTTTTTTTTAATTGCGTTACGTAATATATGGACAGCCCCTTAGGGTTACAAAGTTATACAGTTGCAATCTTTAAAAAGTACCACACCCAAAAATTGTACTACACTATTTCGTTGTATTTTTAATACTGAATGTTATTTGTTAATACATATACATGCATTTCGAATTATGTATGTACTTAATTAAATTAAATCTTCTATTGATTATGAACCATATATATGAACTTTATAATTATTATAAATAATTTTGACAAATATTGTCAACATTGACAACTGTATTATCTGTAAATAATTAATCAATTTACACAACTAGATTTTCTATCTTGTTTTTTTTTTCGGATCCAACTGTACAACAGTCTCCCCTACTAAGTTTTCTAGGTACTTATACCTATCTTGCTATAAATTATATCGTCAAACTTTTTAGGTTTAAGTACACCTACACTTATAATAATTTGTTCCTTAGGAACAATTGTTACAGACTATAAAATCTTTTCCTTCTAACAAACCCATATATTTACCATTTTAAAATTATGAAACACACATTTCTCATATTCACACCACATTTATCTTATTTTTTTCGAACTAGTGTGACCTTAGTCACCACACGTGAGTTATGAGACAGGAAAGTATCACATTCTCAAACAGCATGTTGTCAGCCCAGTCAGATTTGAGAACAGAAATGAGGAAATAGGATTTTTCAGGATTGGTTTCCTCATTAGAAGATATCATTGAGGGATCGAATATCATACGGGCTATTTGTTTCCCATATCTTGATAATTTTTACTTCGTTAACAAAATTTATGGGAAAGTTTTCTACTATCATTTATTAGTAAGAAATAATTTATATTACATACATATAGATATAACTAAAACAATAAATATATCAATTTTTCTTAGAGCCTATGAGATGTTAAGTAATCTATAAAAAAGTACCTTTAACTTTTTATTTAAAGACATGTGCTCCTTGATAAATTTTTCATTTTGTAATAAACCTGAAGGCTCACTTTTTATATTTTCCAGAAATAAACCCATCTTTGATTTTTTTTACGCGAACCAGGTAGTTGAATTATTAGGAACATCCATGATCAATTAAGCTTTCAGCTAAATTTTTTTAATTGGAAAGGGGGTTGTGTAATGAATCATTTTAAAGCACATAAAATTCACGATTTGGCCATACATTTTTTATTTTTTTAGACTTGTTTTTCAAGATTTAAAATAGGGTTGAAAATAGAAATTTTTGTCAAATTTTCTTTTAAAACCCCAAACTATTTTTAAAAAATTATCAATTTCATGGGGGAAGACGTAAACTATTTTTAAATGCTAAAAAATCGCATTTTTATCAAAAAAAATGAAAAATCAACATCTTAACTCCTTCCGTGCGCATTACGCGCCAACGCGTGAAATGGTTCCTGCGTCAGGTGCCCATTTTGCCCTGGCGCGTGATGAGTACATGGTAATAGCAATTAAGGCGGTTGGCACCTGAAGAAGGAAAAAAAATCAGATGGGCAATGAAAGTGTTAAAAAAAATATATATAAAAAATAAAATATAGAATTTTCTTTGCTTTAAAATAAAGTTTCCTCCCCATTGAATATTAAAAATAGTTAGTTGTTTTTTTTGTGATTTAAATTTTTCGATATATCAACTCTTTCAAAATAAGAGGGGGGCGAATTTTGGACATTACTGTATGTATACTCTTTATACAGGGTGATCAGTAACTGCCATCCCAAATTTAAGAGGTGATTTAAAAATATGAAAAAAGTTCCTATAAAGGTTGGTCCGGAAACTAGCCCTATAGGGCTTTTAAGGGAGCTACAGCCCTTGAAGATGACCTATTGAATGGGGAACAAAGCATCAATAAAATTTTAATGCTGCAGGGTGATTCTTCATTTAAAACTGAGCAAAAAAGTATTCTTCACCAAAAAATCTAAATTTAATATTAAAGGACTAATAGCCTTTTAAAAAGTAACATTTTTGGTGGCACAAAATGTTACTTCCTCTTAATTGCATTTTTTTTAAACGGTAGCTCTTACAGTGTACACTATATGACATTTTGTATGTATTTTTACTCAAGGAATCTATATTTTTTACAAAAAATCCAAAAAACATACATAAAAAAGTTTGGGGCAAAAATGTGTTAAGCCTCACATTTTTGTCCGTCTAGGTACGCCTATGGATAAATTCAAAAAAATAAATTAACATAAACTTATTGCCCTTATTAATACTAGTATACATGCAAAAGCTTGTCGCTCTAGATTAAAGGGTACTTATTAAAAACCTTATTTTTATTACAATTTTAAAGGGCCCTAGCTCCTTTAGGCATCATTTCCGAAACAACCTTTATGTGAAATTTTTGATATTTTTGGATGTAAAATCACCTCTTAAATTTTGGCATGCCAGTTATTGATCATCCTGTATAAATATATGTTTAAGCTCTTTCCATATTTTGTTTTCTCAGGCATACAGAGAACAATTTAAAGACTCGAAATTTTATTTATCAATGGAATTTAAATCCTTACAATTTCGTCAACATTAAGAAAACAAACAAATGTTTTATAATTTTTCAAATGGAATTTCTAATGGGTTTGAGTGACAACTAACACACATCAAATATAATACACCATTGTAACATATATTCGAAGACTAAAGGAAAAACGCACTAAGTCCATTTTTTTTAGTTTTATTTGTCGATAAGTAAACCCTTTCCTGAGATATGAAGCGAATAATATTCTAAAAATGCCCCTTAAACATGCTCTAGCTTCCCTAAGAAGCCATTAAACACAAACGTTAATAGGAACTTTTTTTCTCACTTTTTTACGTAAAATCTGATATCTTATAAATGATTTTTAAATCTCATATTTTCTTGTCAAAACAAATGAAAATCGTATTTCTCAAAAACGAATCGAGAGATTTTTTTAAATTTGGTCTTAAAAAGATACCAAAATAATTAAATTATGAAAAGATGAAACGTTGCAGGCACCCTGTCAAAAGATCGGCACTATTGTACACTAGAGCCATCTAGTTTGCAAATTTCAAACTAGGTGTTTTGTTTGATTTTAAATTCTGTATTTTTAAAACATTATATTCTAGCAAAAAACTGTATATAACATTTTTTATAGGACTTAAAAAGAGCTTTTATTTAAAATATAATTTTTTGAAATCGGGTTATAAATATTTGAGATACGCTAAAAAAAACTTTTACTGCTTTAAACGCCAATATCTCGAAAACAATGCGTTTTAGGAAAACGCTGTTTATAACATTTTTTGACCAATTTAAAATTATCTTTTATATAAGTGCTAAATTAACCAAATACAATAATAATTGCCTTAATTATAAACAAAAAACGCTAAAAATAGGAGTTTTACCCTATATTTACCCCCAATCGTTTACCCCCAAAATCTAATCAGCTCTTCGGAATACGATAAGAAATAATATGCAAAAAACCGCAAGTCGACATCTCAGGTAGAAATGGAGTTAGAGAGTTTACACCCAGACAGACAGACAGACAGACAGACAGACAGACGGACGCAATTTTTTTTTTACTGATTTCGACTGAAAAGAATGGTCTAAAACGTCAAGAAATGTGAAAAAAGGTGGTCAAAGATTTTGACTTTTCGGCGAAGATTTCAATACATCGGCACTCTTAGTAGCACTAAGGGCCGATTTAAAAAACTTGGGTTATATGAAAGTTGAACTAAAAATTGTTTCCAGACCAGTGTGAAGTGTAGGTACCTTAAAATTTTTCTAAAGTGGGTTTACTGCGTTTTTCCTTCGAATTCTTCATTTCTTTTCTAATCTTGGATCTTTTTTGTATAGATTTGAATAGATGCATCTTCCATAGGTACTTAGTAAATGATTTATGGCAATTTAATGAAATACAATATAGCTATAAATATAATTTAATTGTCCTTGGAGCTTCGAATATTTTCAGCTGTATTAAGTTTCAGATAATACCGTCTTGTATAACAATTTCATTAATTCTATTTTTACCACCCAAGTTCAAAACAGTGGAAAATTATATTACTTCAACTCGAATGATATAAGTATTTATTTGTAATTAATTTGGTTTATTTTAAATTAAAATAGAAAACTTTAAAAGGTAAAGATGTAAGGTTAGCAATTTGTAAATCTTCACCGTTTACAAAACCTTTTATCACAGCTAAATGCCGATTATTAACTCTAACCTTGTTGCTCAAGAAGGTTAGATTTATAACTCCCGATTAATAAATACCCGTAAATATCACAGAAAAGGGCGTTTACAAGAGAGTTAGTTTAGACTAGTCTAGTCCCGTCCAGTCCAGTCCAGAAGAGTCCAGTCCAATCCATCCCATCCCAGCCCAGCCCAGCCCAGCCCAGCCCAGCCCAGCCCAGCCCAGCCCAGCCCAGCCCAGCCCAGCCCAGCTCAGTCCAGTCCAGTCCAGTCCAGTCTAGTCTAGTCCAGTTCAGTCCAGTCCAGTCCAGTTGGGTCTCGTGTAAACATAGCCTATGTAGGATATAGCAGAAGTTTTTATAATAAAATGTACAAGAAAATAAATGATTGGTGTTAAGATTTTGAATAATGTTTAGCGATGGTAAATGTGATGGGGTTATTTGACTAGTTGGTGTCGGTGTGATTAGGGGAGAGTATATAGATTCAGGCTGACAACAGTGTTAGCTTAACTTTTCCTAAATATTATGCATTACAGTATCCGCATTGATTCGATATTAATTTGGCAAATATTTTATGAAAACATTGACAATTTATTCGTGCTCATGGCCGGGAATCGCTCATAAATATTAATGAAATCGAACTTCCCCTTTATGTTTACTAAATGCAGTGGCGGGCCCACAGGGGGCGGCCTTTTAAGGCCTACTCGAATCAGCTAAAATCGTAAAATCTACTATAACCAGGCCAGTTGGCAGCTAAAGAGAACTGTGTCCCCTGTCAAAAATTGTCACCCCCTTAAAATAAAATAGTATAGGTACTATACCAATATTTGGATTTGAATTAAATATTATGAATTTTAATTTTTTTTATGTCCCCGCGCGAGCCCCTGACTTCCTTCTCCTAGCTACAGGCTTAATAGCTTTAACTCTAAATAAAATGTTCTTTGTAATTATAATTTAACCCTTTGGGCCTTTGAAGTTTGATTTATTCAATATTTTGATCAAATTTTACTTAAATCTATAAAACTACAAAGGAAAATAAAAGTAAAGCTTACAATATACATATCTTTTAATGTATTTTCCGAAAATTTGGGGGACATGGGTTGTCTAAAAAGGAACCAGAAGAGATACCTATTTAAAATATGTTTTGAAATTCTTAAGTGCTTAGAAATAGATTTTTTTTTTTGTAAGGTTTGGATTTTCTTAATAAAAATCTTTTGCACGGAAAGAAATTAGTGGGCTCTGCGCTATACATTATAAGATATTTGGTAACAGTGGCAAATTATAGTGATTTAAGCTATAGATTATAAGGGACACAATAACTAATAATGTTAAAAATAAATTGGAAACGATTATATATATTACAGACACGATTATATTTATTACAGGCACTATTATAAATTTACAGAAATTTTATTATATTATAAAAATTATTAGCACGGACAATAATTAAATCTATTTAAGCTATAAATGCCATACTATTTGTTATATTTTATTATTCACTAAACAATTAAAGTATTTCATATAAATTTTTACACTGACTGACATAATTGTAAGAGAAAGCCTTGTATTTATATAATAAGCGATTATAATTTGCTTGGTATGTGTGTTATAGCGCTCCTAGCTATAATTTTTTTTCCGTGTGGAAAGGCTCCCAATTGAAGGTTACGCTACTGACTAAGTGTTTGCTATAGTGTATTAAAACAAATTATTAATATACCGCACACAAAACGCGAAAATTAAAAATACTTTGCGAATTAAAATTAATTAATTAAAGCAGTTTGCGTTGTGCATTTATAGCCGTAGATTTATTGTTTGTTTAAAATTATACAAATAACCAATTTTCCGTGCATAACTGAAATGCATTTTCAGTGTCATTTAAATTATTGATTCTTCTGAAAGAAAAATCCGATATATTATAAATTTGTGTATACACACACAAAACTTTTTAATATCAATATATTGAAAATCTACTAGTAGTAGTAGTAGTAAGTTTTTGGGTTGGCCAAAGCCGGAAAACTAGGCCATTTCTGGCCCTTTTTGTCATCCCAGGCAATCCCAGCCATTTACTAATTTGAATCCTCCTTTAACCTGCCCGTCCTTGCAATAAAGGTCAGGATATTGGCCCAGGGGAGATCTCTTAGTTCATCTTGGTTGAAAATCTACTAAACTTTTAGTAATTTTTTATAAAATTTTATTAAAAAAAGAAGAAAACCCTAAATTACGTTCTACTGTACAAGAAAAGCAAAACCGTGTTAACATGAATATGTTTTAAGCCTCCAGTAACGAGACACGGTTTTCTTTACTTACATATTTCTTAATATCGCGATATATCGTAAGCGTCACATAAATTTATAGGTTCCCGGATGGGATCGTCACATAATTTTGGTTTGGATAAAATCCAAACCAAACTTTGTCACATATTAATGTTATCACAGTTTTGCTTTACTTGTACAGTAGAACGTATTTATAAAATGATCCCATCCGAGAACTCAATGATCAAAGCCGAGAACTTTGGTGATATCGTTAGCTTCACATATTTTGGGACACTTTTTGTAACGGTTTTTTTTCGTAACGGTCTCAGCCCTCTACCCCCACCGTCTTAAACATATTAATGTTAAAAAAAAGAAGAAGTAAAGAAAGAAAAATAAAAAAGAAGAAGAGGAACAAGAGGAAAAAGTAGTAAGTAGTAAGTAGAAGTAATCAATTAAAATTTGTTTATTTAACGCAAAAGAATCATGTAAAAACAGTAAAATGTCAAAATGCTTTAATGCCATCGATAGGATTAACCAGCTGAACAGTTGCAAGCACCTTGTCAAAATATCGGCACTAGCACCAATTTAAAACCTAATGAAATGGTTGTGTGAATAGGCAATACAATACAATAATACACCTGCGTGTTGCATAATTTATTAAAGTTTTAAAGTCTGTATCTCCAAAACGTTATATTCTAGCAAAAACTGTATATAATATTTTTTGTAGGGCTTAAAAAGATCTTTCATTTGAAATATATTTTTTTGAAATCGATCTATAAATAAGTGAGATGCCAAAAAAAATATTTTACTGCTTTAAAAATAGGAGTTTTAACCCATTCTTATCCCCTTACCCCCAATCGTTTACCCCAAAATCTAATCAGCTCTTTGAAATACGGTAAGAAACAATATGCAAAAAACCGCTTGTCGATATCTTATTTAGAAATGGAGTTATCTAGTTGTAAGACAGACAGACAGACAGACGGAAATTTTTGTTTTATTGATTTCGACTCGAAAAGTCTAAAACAACGAGAAATGCGAAAAAAACATGGTCAAAGATTTTGACTTTTGGGCGAAGATTTCAAAACATCGGCACTCTTAGTGGCATTAAGTGCCGATGTAAAAACCTATACCCCATTTGGCGCAGAAGAATCTGATACTTTTCTGTCCAATATTTCATAAAAGCGGTGTCGACAGAACGCTGTTTCAGCTCTGGATTATTGGAATATTTATTGACTAAACTTACACTTCTGAATGGCCCCCTTATTTATCACCGATGACACTTTTTCGGTGATTTAAAAAATAACTGACCCTCTGATGTCCCGGCCATTTATTATTCATTTATATTTAATAATTTGCAATTTACCCTAAAGCTCTACCATTTATCAACATGATGTTTTTATAAAAAAAATGGGATAAAATGGTTCAATTTCATTTCTTTATACAGGATGATTCAGTAATAAGTTACAAAATTTTAAGGGGCGATTCTAGGTCCAAAAATATAAAAAAAAGATCCTAGAATCTTCCCTTAAAGGTTTGTTACATATTTTTGAATCACCCTGTATTCTTTTTGGGACCTGTGTGAACTGTTTTATACCATAATTGACAAAAACCAAAAAATATTACCTAAATAGGGAATATTTTTTGGTTTTAATATTGTTATTATTTTACATCTTACGAATAATTATAAGAAAATGTTTTTAAAAAGTAAGTAAGTAGTTTATTTAAAATTATAATCAAAGTTTTTTGTTCATAATGTGCTATTAAAATTACATTTTGCATTAGAGGAAAGTCGCCTAATTTCGGATACCATTTACAATGTATTCAATATTTAATACTCGGTATTACTTTTTGATATTTTTTTTATATAACCAGATACAACTTATTATAGCGAACCATGATTTATTATAAAAGCAATTTTATTACAGTTTATTTTTTCCAAAAAACACGGTTACAAAAAATCAGCACATTTTTGTGCATTTGAAAAAGGGCTCCTAATTTCGGACATATCCGAAAAAAATTTTTCAAGAGTAGATCTGGATCCCATTGCTTATGTTTCTTGTTAATCCTTCACATTTAAGACGTAATTTAATCATTAAGCGATTTTCTACGAAATACTATAGGAACTATAATTTTAGATTCCCAATTTCGAATGTCTTAGTATCTTAGGTAATTTTCGTTTTTTCAAAATTGTTTATCTTAATTTGTTGTATCATTATAAAAATATTAATTAATGGTTGGTTATCCTGAATAATAATTACCTTGCGGATATCCGCAATTGGGAATCAAATGCACAAAAATGGTCTATCCGAAATTAGGCAACTTTCTGCTTTTTAGATTAGAAATTTGTAGAATGTTTACGTTTTCAAATTGCTTAATTATGAATAGTGGATCAACTTAACTAACATCATAACTTACCCAAGACAGAATCACGAACTTTTATAACGATTATTTATAAAATAAACAAGCATAATAATGCAACTGAGCACAAAACTGCCATTTGCAATATAAACGATTTGTGCTGCCATTTAAAGGGGAGAAGCTCTACCGTTATCATATTACAGGACGGATTTAGTTTGACTTTTGGCTTCACATAAAAGTAGGTTTCTGTTTACCTTTGCAGACAGTATCTTAAATACACTACTATTCGAAATTTGGGAACCATCCGAAATTAGGCGCATTTCCTCTACCTAAACTTAAAATACTAAAAAATTTTTTTTTGAAAATAATTATAAACCAGTGTTATTTTAACTTGCCGAAAAAACTTCTTTCACATCGTTTACTTTGAAACTTTTACTAAGAACTGCGTTATGTTGTTTTATTTTAACAAAACAGTTGTACAATAATGGTTTATTTTCCTTTGTTAGGACTTTTCTTATTCTTTCTTCTTGCTTTAAAAAAAAATGCATAATAATGTTTTGATTGACAATGAATTTGAATAACAAGATAACAACCTTATATAAGGAATTAAATTTATTGAAAACATAAAACACGAAACAAATGAGAATCAACAATTTTAATAAATTTTAAGTGTATATTTTTATTTTATTTTCTATTCAGTGTTGTTATTTATTTTTACCCTTTTTCATACCATCAGAATCTTATTATAGAAATATTTGTTAACCACATATAGGCAAAGCTATGTTAATGGAGATTTCTCCCGTTAGATTAAACAGGGACAAAAGTTCTACCCAAAAAGGATAGAAGACATAGATACACTCCCACTTCCACCCAACCAAACAAATTCTGTATTTGTTCTTTGTTGAACAAATACAATATTTACTTGGCCGGGCGAAGAGTATTATTTTTATTAAAGAAATTACTGGCGCCATCTAAATTTTAGTAGAATTATCTTATTCTACAGATTCACATTAGCTATGTTCGCTCACCGCTACACTTTCCGGCCAACACAATAAATACTGTATTTGTTGTATGAAAAACAAATACAGTATTTATTTGGTTGGCTGGAAAGTGTAGCACTAATGAGATAGAGATAGGGTAGACGTCTTTTGTTTCATAATTCTAGTTGTAGAGAGCTCCATTGACTTAATCTGTATTTAAATCCAATGCATTGGCCCCTGGGATGATTATGCAGCATTCTTTTAAAATTGAGTGTAACAATACTGTTTGGAAGAAATTACACATCTATCATTATCATTTTAATGTGTAATAAATCATTTTTAACAACATAACAATGCATGTTCAAAAATAATTGTCAATGTTTCTTAACAACATAAGGGATATTTATTATTATTACCATACGGGCGAATTACTTAGGTTAGGTTAGTTTTGACTTGTAATAATTTATTTACCTTTGTAAGTAATGTAGACATATAAATTATTTCTAATTATTATATTAATTTATATTATTATTATTTATAAGGATATAAAAAATTAAAAAACATATTTTTTTTAAAGATCATTGTGAAAAATTTTTGAAAAAAATAAAAAAAAGCTTAAAAAAATAATTTACAAAAAAAAATACAAAAATAATTTTTTGAAAAGTTAACCCCCCATAACTTTTTTGTTTTTGAGGGGATTACTTTCAAGAACAATAGGGATCTTCCCCTCATAGAACTTGATTTTTCCTGAAAATTTCAAGTCGATCGAATTATTCGTTCTTGAGTCGGACAGACCGACAGAGGAACACTTACTTGAAAAAAATTGCTTATTTTTTAATAAAACTAATTTATATCCAATAATTTTTTGACTAAGGCGATTTGATTTGATTTTTTTTTTTTTTTAAATTCGAAACTACCGCAAATAATTCTAGCGCAGGCGCTGTGAATAATATAATAAGGCACTATAACGCAGTGCTCAATAAGTTTTATAGTAAAAGATGTGACAAATATTATCAAAAAAAAAAAACTAACTATTATTCTGATTTCAAACAAACTTTGACCCTCGCATTTTCTTAAAATTATTTGTAAAATTTCGTTCAAATAACTATCGATACATTTTTACATTTTTAGCAGGCCGAAAATTTTGTATGCTCAATTTCGAAAGTCAAAGGAGATTGGGTCGACCGGCAACGTGGTTTATTCTCGAAGAAGATCTGGAAGGTTGCGATATCCAGACTGCCATTCCTCTTGTCCGCTGACAGCCATGAAAATGTTTATGCAGATGCTCGTCTCTCTGAGCTTTAGACCGCTCTTTCACTGAAAGATCATACATTAGGGTAGTCCAAAAAAAATTATTTGCTTAATCTTTTCTATTTGCATGGTAAGAACCCCCTTAGAATAAAAATTCATATAGACAACCCTAAGTGGTACTTTTAGGGCCCTAGAAGTCCTAAAATCACCCAAATATCGATAAAATTTGTATAAAACCAGCCCTAGTATTTGTAATTTTATAGAATTTAAAAGCCTTGATATTTATATTTTTTTTATTTAAGTATAAAAATAAGCCTGCAATATCTTAGCCTGATAAAAACGATCCATAAAAAAAATAAAAATAGCCTACATTTTCGCTTTTTTTGTATAAAATTCCAAGTCATCGTTATTATAATATATAATTACACAAGAGGCTGAGAATTATGCTGTTTTCATGAAAATTTGCTGTCTGGAAATAATTACGACCGGTTCATCGCCCTACAGGGGCCCCTGAACTAATTATTTCCTTTGAAGAATCATAAGTAATTCGGAAGATTATTTTTTAAAGATTAATAATATGTGAAACCTACTTTTATATTTTTTTTCATCGCAAAATTATATTAATTGTTTTATTGCTTATCTTAATATTTTTACAGGCATATTCTTTGATTTGGTTAATTTAATTCCATTCTCAATTGCTAAACTAAAACCTTTTTTGTCAATTTTTAAATTGCAAATTATGGTTTTGTCAGTAGTTTAGTCACTTACTGCAGTACTGACTAGCTCGGTATTGCGCTAGGCTATCAAGCATGTCCATAAAAGTCAACGTATAAAAACTGTCATAAAATTTTATAAAATAGTTTATTCTATAACTAGTATGGAATAGACAATATTCCGCGCCAGCGGAAAGTTTGTCATACGAGCAGGCAGGCGAGTATGACGGTCTCGAGAGCGCGGAATGACTATTCCATACGTGTTGTAGACTATACTCTTTCTTCGACTGCAAATATGAAACACTGTATGGCTTTAAACTGCGGACAAGGTTAAAGATAATGTTTTTGTGAATCGACATTGTAAATGCAACAAAACACATATTTTTAAATAAAGCAATTAATGTTATTTGATAATTTTATCAAATCAGTAGTTAAAAAATATATTTGTTTAACTTTAGCACATATTTACGAATTATAATGCAAAAATTGAAGGTTATGTCAGATTGTGACATATCAGGTTTAAATATTTAACAATAGATGGAGCAGTTTTAATTTTTTGAACTAAATTAATAAAAAACTGGTCAAATATTAAGAAAAACTAATAAACTTTATGTAATTTTAACGCAAAACTTTAAATTGCATTAAATTATTCAATATTTCATGGTAAATTCTATATATTTTTGGTAATTTTGCTACAGTTTTCTTTACTGTTATAAACAAGAGATGGCACTACATGTGCTCATTCTAACACTTGATACGGAATATTCATACCGTATCTAGAGCTAGAATGGATTCATTCTGTGTTTGAAAAGTGTTTATATTTGCTTACATTCTAAAGCAGTCGTAGAAAAAGAATATTTTGAGGTATTTTTTGTTAAATAACAAAGTAATGACAATTATTATAAATAGTAATATATTCATATTTAATTATTAATTAGTTTTACGTATGAAATCTTATAGAAACACTGAAAAACAAAATACCACAGCGCTTCTCACTAGAATTTTCTACAGTAGAAAATTCGCAATATAATGATTGGACAGAAATAAACACGTGGTCATAAATATTGTTAAATGATTGGTTGATAATCGCTAAAATCAGAAATATATAGTTGGTTTTGGAAAACTGAAGATTTACCGACTCTTTTAATGTCAAATGTTATAGGAACTGTAGCTATTAGCAATAGCCAAACCATCCATCAACACCTTATATCCCCGTCTCATTTACAGAGGGGTGCTGCAACAAGAATTCCAAGAATGTTTCTAAAACAGTGGACCCTTCATTTTTTTTGGCTTCAAATGGGAATTTCACATTTGAATATTTCCATTAAATAATTTTTATCCAATACATACAGATAATAAGACAATTACCAGCTTTATTTTAAATAGATAAACTCAATAATAACCCCCGCGTGGCTTTTACTTTATTGAGTGGATAATTATTTATTTTACCCACTAAACTGTCACTTGTCAAATTATTTTCTTGTAAATGTTAAAATTTTTAATAAAAATATGAATTCCTAAGCTATTTATTGGATAAAACCTTGTATGGCACTTATGGGTAAACCGATATTGCCCTCTCGAAAATTAACTTGCTTGGCTGAAGCCTTGCAGGTTAATTTTCTCATGGGCAATATCTTACTTTACCCACTAGTACCATAAATAACTATTTCTACGATCTAATAGAAAAGTTAACATTTCTACAACAACAAATGAAGTTTTCAGATTCAAAATAACCTATTTCTTAGTATTTTACTTTTCTGACAGCACCATGACAGCAGGCAGAAAAGTGATTTTTTTCGCGCCCACAGTGTAGGCAACTGGCATGTCAATCGTAAAAGAGCTGTCAGTTATATTCGACGAGATTTTGGTCCTCCTTTTAATATGAAATTATTATTTATTTTGAATCAAATCTCAATTTCGTGTACTACATAATATTATTTTTAATAATATTATTTGTTGTTACGAAGGAATTACTGTGATAAGGATTTTTCTTTTACACCAACAGATTTGCAGAAAATCATACTCAAATGCTGTCTCAAATTTACTGTCTATAATTTATATATTTATTTATTTTAGATCGTAGAAAAAATGTTGTTTGTATTACGAGCGCAAAATGTGATTTCTGCTTCCGCGTGATTACTGATCTCGGCTAGACGCCTCGATCAGCAAATTCCACGCTCAAGCAGAAATCAGTCATTTTGCGCTCTTATTACAAAAATAACTATTCTAGATAGTAATTTTGGTTTATCAATAGTATTTTTAACAAAATACACTGCCCAGTAAAAGAGCTTTCCCATTTGTTTTATTATCAGATTCACTTTCAGCAACCATAAAAACCCCAATATACCAATTTTCACGAAAACTACTCCCCGCCCCTCAGCGGGTGGATCTGAAAAAAATTTATTTTAAGATTCAGTTTTAGCGACCTCAAAAACCCCAATATACTAATTTTCACGAAAACTACCCCCCTCCCCTCAGGGGGTAGAATTTTGACGAAAATATTGAAAACATTTAAAAATATTTACCCCCTCACCCCGGCAGGGGCGAAGTTAGAAAAATTTTATTATCAAATTCAATTTCAGCATACTTAAAAACCCCTATAAAGCAATTTTAAAATTTTTGTAAAAAAAAGGTAATTTTCCCCATTTGCCACCCTTGCCGCACCCTAATGTTCACCAAAATAACTGATCCGGAGCGAGCTTTTGGTAACATACCTGTATACCGATCGACCAACAAGCGACAATTTTTTTTGCTTGATATTGAAAAAGGTCATAAAACGTAAAAATACGCAAAAAAAATAAATTTATTTTTTTCTATTTTTTAATTTTTTTTTGTGTCAATCAAAAACGTGATTTACGATTACTCTGGTATGGTCTGACACCACTAAGGGTTGGTTTATTTAAAATCGTTGTCATCGGTGTCCACTGTTCTTGTTTTTCCTCCCCACAGTTTGATTCTATCTACATTCTTTTTGCATTTCTCTCATTTCGATCATTTTTTCGCATTTAGCGTTAAAACACCGAAAAAAAACGAAAAAAAAAACTCTTTTCCGCTCCTTTAAAATATATATATAAAAACATCCTCTGCGTGTTTTACTGTAAGCCGTAGTGTCTGTAGGGAATTCACATTTTTTCATTAAATATCTGTTCAATTTATGAACAGACGGAAACTTTTTTTTATATTTTAGGGGAGATAAAAGCTACATTGGTCCATAGGCTGTTTTGTTTTAAAACATCGACTAAAACTTTTTTGACAGGTGATTCAATTTAAGTAAAATATTGTTTTAACAATTCAGTCTTTCTCAGATTATATCTTGAATTCTGTTTAATAATTGTTTTGTGTATCACACAGGAAAAAATATTTTTTAATATTTTTTCTACCAGGGACGCCATTTCAGGTGTTATCAGGGGGGTAGAGATTCAGATACCTGCATCTTCTCCAAAAAATATATACAGGGTGATTAGTAACTGGCATGCCAAATAGATACCATTTTTCTTAGTTTTAAATCAAGAATTACCCCGCAGCATTAAAATGTTATTGGTGCTTGTTTTGTTCCCTATTCAATATGTCCATCTTGGAACTGCCGCAGCTCCCTTAGGGCTCATTTTCGGACCAATCTTTATAGGAACTTTTCTTTATAATTTTGAAGTAAAATTAACTCTTAAATTTTGACATGCCAGTAACTGATCACTCTGTATAAATATATTCTTAAAAAAAAAAGAAAAGTAAAGACAAATATCAATTTCAATAAAAGTTACTTTTTTGCGTAAAAAAGAATGTAGGTTTTCATGAGGGTTTTCCTTTTAAAAAACTAAGTTGACTTTGAAACGTTCTTGAAGATTAACTCAAAATTTAAAAAAAAATGTATTTCTTGCATTTTATTCAACAAAAAGAACTTATGACTAAACCATTTTTTTCTAAAATATTTGCTTGCTTTTTGAGATACCATCATACCTAGTTCACTTTCTTATCATATTTCTGTATACAGAGCGGTCCAAAAGTCACCCCCCCCCTCTTAACTTTTAAACGAGTTTAGATATCGACTTCAAATTTAGAACTCTTAAATACGACAAGTTAAACTATCTTTAAGCATATATTTGATACTTTTAGCTCTTAAAATGTGGGCAGGGGGGCATGGGGCGACATTTTTTTAAATGGAAAGGTGGGTCGTGTGATACATCATTTTAAAGCTTATAAAATTCTCCATTTAACTGTATATTTTTTATTTTTTTTAAACATTTTTTTTTTGGGTTTAAAATGGGGTTGAAAATGGGTATTTTTGTCAAAATTTCTCTAAAAAATCCAAACAATTTTTTAAAAATGCCTAATTTCATAATGAAAAAAAGTAAATTATACTTTTAAACTAATTTTAGTTGACATAAATAAAAATTAACAAAAAAAAACTTAAAAAATTATTTTTTTAGCACAAAAAACTGAAAAATCAAAACTTTAAAAAACAAATTTTAAAAATGTATAGTTATATAGAGAATTTTATAGGCTTTAAAATGATGTATCACACGACCCACCTTTCCATTTTAAGAGATAAAAGTATCAAATATATGCTTAAAGATAGTTTAAGTTGTCTTATTTAAGAGTTCTAAATTTGAAATCGATAACTCAACTCGTTCAAAAGTTAAAAGGGGGGGGGGTGACTTTTGGACCGCACTGTATGTGCCATCATTAGGTTACTTCCCAAAAAATAAAATTGAAAAAAGTGCAGTATGCTGATGAGTTTATCTTTCAGGAATAATTAAATTTTTTGCATACTCCCCAGATTTAAAAATATTACCATCGATCACTTAAATAATGATTAAGAAAAAGCGCAAAACATATTGTGCAGCCTACTCTATTGTTTTATATTTTAGATTATTATTTTTTGAGATCATACAAATCCACAATAATGCTTGAATCTCTAATAAATGCATAATAAATCCCACGAATTCTTTCGAATTGAAACGTGGCATTGAACTGGAATATATAATGTTGCAATTCCCTTATTCCCAATTCGTTACACATCATGTAATGCACATTTCCCCTCTTGAAATTCATTCTTTTTTCTGTGACAAATCGTTGTGCAGACATACACTATTATGCAGTGCCGTAGGTAAGAAAATTAAAAAAAAAAGTGTTTCCCTCTTTGACCACCCTACTCTACCCCAATTTTTACCAAAAACAATTTAAGTTAAGACCTTTGTATAAGGAATCAATGTTTTAAATTTAAAATCTTTAGCTTAAAGCATTCTCGAGTTATCGTTGTCACAAATTTTCTCCCACAGGCCGACAGAATAAAATAGATAAAAAGTCTATGGTGGGTTAAAGCCTGCGGACCAAAACTATTTTAACCCAAAATTATTATTTTTTTTGTCAATCTTTTAAAAAGTTTATAAACACTAGAAGACTTTAAAACATAAGGATTGAATTTAGTCTTTAGTTCAAAGGGTTCTCGAGTTATCGTGGTCACAAATTTTCTCCAACAGATCGACAGACAAAAAATAGATAAAAAATCTATGGTGGGTTAGAGCCTGCGGACCAAAACTATTTTCAACACTTTTAACCCAAAATTATTGTTTTTATGTCCATTTTTTAAAAAGTTTGTAAACCCTAGTAGACTTTAAAATATAAGGATTGAGATATTAAAATGTATTTACTTTAATAATAGGGACTGGTTTCAAATAGAAACATAAAAAAAACAAAATAAGTCGTATTTTTGAAATAATTAACAGTTTTAAATTAACATTTTTAATGTGTATCTCAAATTATGAGAAATATAAGGGTCCTATAATGGGACTTCCGTTTTTAATTTTTGTCTATATAAGTACCCAAAAATTCTAGCTACGCCACTGCTACCATGAATGCATGTTTTATATATTGAAATGACTAATGCCTTCATCTAAATTTCCAAAATATATTAGACTTTTTTCGCGTTTTGTCGCGAACTTCCTTTTTTATTCCAACAACTCCTTTTCATGCAAATTGTCTATGTTATCTACATACTCCTACATCAAACGTATACAGATTTTATTTGCTTTTTTGCTTTTTAAAATTCAAATTTCATATTTGATATACTTCCAAGTATACACATTTTTCTATACATAGAAGCATTCGTTTATGTTTTATTTACAAAAAGGTGTAAAAATCAAAAGAAAATGTACACTGTAAAAAATGTTTCCGGTAGGCAATACATTTTAATTACCGGCTCTAGGTACCAGAATGTTTAAAGATATTGTAAAATTAAAATTTTACACTAAAATTAAATTTTTGCTTTTAGGCAAATTTCGTCCAGTTTCATACCGGTATACAGTAATTTTATAGTATATTAAAGTACTAGTTTCATAACATACGTTTTTAGCGCACGAGTACAAGTTTTGAAAACGAGCCGCTTGCTGCGAGTTTTCTAAAGTACTAGTGCTCTAAAAACGTGTTATGAAACGAGTGCTTTATACAATTTTTTCTATTTTGCTCTAAAATTTAAAAAAACTTACATTTAAATTGATGACTGATTTAGGGATTTTTGTTTTGGGTTGGCATTACAGTTTACACTATGTTTAAAATTCTAAGAACAAATGATTTTTTAATATATTTTACAGTCATCTCTTCTTTTTTCACTGCAATTAACCAGTCCACAATTTTAACACGGTAAAAAATAACCCAAACACAAATTTTTGTAAAAAATTAAACTTTAAATCGACATTGACATTTGCACGCAAAACGTCAAGAGATAGGCTTTTGTATGTTGCCAACCCAACAGAAAAAAAAGTAGAGACCTCTTATGGGCCTATAAGAACAAGCAAAATGCGTGTGATTAGCTTATAAGAGTCGCAAAATAGAAAAAAATAATATTTAAAACTTGATTTTAGGGTAAAACTTTAATGTTATATTGTCATCGTAAATTTAAAGGGTAAATTGAAGAGCTCGGGGGAACAAGGACATAAGCCACATTTTTTTAAAGCTTTGCTAATATTAAATAATTTTTTTTCTAATAAAAATCTTCTTATTTTGTAGTACTAAAATATGATAAATAATTGCCCTTTATAACATTATGTTTGGACTTTTTAAAATCGCCGGTCAAAAAAGTAACACCTGATTTCAGGATTTCACCAAAACCTTTAAAGTTGATTATCTCGAAATATGCCCGATGTGGCTTGTGTACCTTGTTGCCCCGAACGCTTCAATTTAAAGATTCAGTTAACTCCTATTAAACAGTAAAACATTCTGTTTAAATCATATATATTTTTTAATTTAATCTTTATTATTATCTAACTTTACCCCCATTTTTTTACAATATAATGCACACTAAAGTTTATTTTTTTAAGGTATAGTTATTTTAAACCTTCCCGCTTGTAAACAATCTCGAAATTACCATGGCAACGTAAGATACGCATACGTCATAAGCAAAATGACTAGGCCCAATTTACACAACCGTAAAACGTTGACGTGCCATTAACGAGAACAAAACAATGGTTTATTCCTCTAAATTATTGGAATAAAAGCGATTTTATAAGCAAATTTTGTTTCTACAGGAATACAAAAGTATCTTTAGCAACAGCTTTATCAATTCTCTTTTTTTACATCAAAACATCATAAGAACAAAGTAAGTAAACAAAAATTATAAATTTTGGTTATGTTGACATTCAAAACAAGCCACATGCTTCAGTGTAAATCGTACTTTGTGGAGTATTTAGCGGCAAATTTAAATGTAGATATCTTTATGGTCTGTTTTTTCAAGCAAGATAGTAAATTAAAAATCGCACAGTGAATATTTTCAAAACAGATTCGAATATTGGATGTGCGAATATACTGCGTAGTTTATTTTATAAAATATAACTATATTCTATACACAAACATATACTATTCAAACCTGTTGTAAAAATATTTACTGTGCGATTTTTAATTTACTATCTTGCTTGAAAAAACAGACCATAAAGATATCTGAATGTTTTAATACATATAGTTATTTTAAATTTGCCGCTAAATACTCCACAAAGTCCAATATACACTGAAGCATGTGGCTTGTTTTGAATGTCAACATAACCAAAATTTATAATTTTTGTTTACTTACTTTGTTTTCATGATGTTTTGATTTAAAAAAAGAGAATTGATAAAGCTGTTGCTTAAGACACTTTTGTATTCCTGTGGAAACTGTAGAAAATTTGCTTATAAAATCGCTTAATATAGTACCTATATTATAGTAGGACAGATGCCTACCTTTAGAATTTGTGCAAAGTAAGCTTTTTTTTGTTATGGTGGCTGAATTTAATTTGTATGCATTAAATTAATCAATTTTATGGCTAATATAATATGCAATTTCATTGAAATTATATATTAATTCAACACGTTTAGTTTTAAAAAATAATTAAACAAATCTAAATAAAATTAAAATAATATTATATGGGTAGGGATGAACCTATTTAACATGTTACATGTAGACATATTTTCCAATTAGCATTAAAAAATTAATTAATTTGCATATTATAGTATTGATCAGGTGTATAAAGAAATGTAGAAGGAAAGGGAAAAATATTAAAACTTAAAATAAATAAAAAAAAAACTAGCAGAACTTTAAATCTAGTATTTTCAAAGTTTTTGCTTGTAGTCTGGTTCTAAATTTTTAAATTTCCCAAATTTACGAACACCCATCTATTATTAACTTCACGTGCTATATTTTCCTCATACCTTATCTCCTTTTTTTATTGATGAAAATAGTATACAGGGTGATCAGTAACTCCATGCCAAAATTTAAGAGGTAATTCTACATCCAAAAATATGAAAAAAAAGTTTCTATAAAGGTTGGTCCGGAAATGAGCCTTAAGCGAGCTACGGCCATTCGAAGATGACATATTGAATGGGGAATAAACAGCATCAATAAAATTTTAATGGTGCAGGATGTTTCTTCATTTAAAACTGAGCAAAAAAGTATTCTTTACCAAAACACCTAAATTTAATATTAAAGGAGTAATAGCCTTTTAAAAAGTAACGTTCTTGGTGGCACAAAATGTTACTTCCTCTTAGTTGCATTTTTTTTAAACGGTTGCTCCTACAGTGTTACACTATATGACATTTTTTATGTATTCTTACTCAAGGAACCCATATTTTTTACAAACAATCCAAAAAAAGTGCATATCAAAAAGTTTGGGGCAAAAATGTGTTAAGCCTAATACATTTTTCCTTCTAGGGACGCCTCTGGATAATTTCAAAAAAATAAATTAAAATAAACTTATTGCCCTTATTAATACTAGTATACATGCAAAAGCTCGTCGCTCTAGCTTAAAGGGTGCCAAAGTTATTCATTAAAAACCTTATTTTTATTACAATTTTAAAGGGCCATAGCTCCTTTATGGCTGATTTGCGGACCAACCTATATAGGAACTTTTTTTGATATTTTTCGATACAGAATATCCTCTTAAATTTTAGCATGGTAGTTATTGATCACCCTTTAGTTGGGTAAAATTTAAATCATTTGATTTTTTTTTGTATTTTTATACATTGTTTTACTTTTACATCCTTTTGTTATAACCTTAAAATATAGATGTCATTTAATGCTGTAAACTACCAATATAGTATTATGTTAAACATACCCGTTGTTAAAATCTGTATATTTATGAATATTGGCAACGTGTAGAGCACAGGGGGAAGCCTGCTATGATACATAATGCAGTTGTGGTATTTTTATTGCTCGTTTTACGTACTTTAGTTTGATATCGGATGGCCCATAAACGTGCAAAACTTTATGGTGCATAGTTGCTTTAAAAATTATGAAAAGCTTATTGCACGTAGTGGGAAAACGACTATCCTGCACACACAAAAAAATAAATGTTAATTTATATCATATACTGGGCATAAGGGCATATCCACAGGCTCGCATAAGAACGTAATACATAACAATGCGATGCCGTGATTGGCTTGCGATGCGGCCATGTATCATGCAAGCCAATCACAGCACCGTATTTTTATATTTTATGTTCTTATGCAAGTTTCTGGATAGGCCTTAACATGTTACATATGTTAGTGTGGGCCTGATATTTTGTTATTATTTTAAAATTTTCATTTAGGTGTATAGAAAATTTTGAAAATATGAGAGTGATGAAAATTCTTTAAGGGTCCTAATTGGGCACCTAAAGTTTGTAAAATTACCCTTAAATTGTAAACATCTTTGAAAATTGTCTGTAATGTTGTATAACTTAAATATTTAAAGGGCTTGAAATATTATTTTTTTCCAAACCGCATAGGAATTCAGATGTAAAAATTGGAGGTAATCTGAAGGAAATCTTTGAAGGTTACGAGGTGATCTGAAGGAAATCTTTAAAGGTTTCCTCCTTTTTAAAGAAATCTTAGAAACTCGATGTATTCTTTGGAGGTAATCTGGAGGAAATCTTTGAAAATTTCCTCCTAAAAGGAATTCAGGTGTATAAAATTTTGTCCGTTAAATCATTTTAATATTATGAATAATTATCAGAATGCGTTAAATCAAAATAAATTCAGTCCGATCTGATACATTTTAAAAAAGTTTGTTTACCGTTTGACTCACATTTATGGTAGAAATTCATAAATTTTAGTGTTAAGGGCAACTTTGGCGGGTTTTCGGCACGGGTAGAATCTTCTGATCATTTTGAAATTTGGCACATAATTTTGTATACTCATAAGGAACAAAAATAAGATTTTAAGCTCTTTAAATATTTCACTTACACAAAAATTACAGACAATTTTCAACGATTTTTTATGAAGTTTGATCACTATCATATTTTTAAAATTTTCTAGTTTCACCCTAATGAAAATTTAAGGATAATAAAAAAAATATAAGGTCCACCCTAATAACCCATCTATTATTTTTTATTAAATGAGAATCTATTAAAATAATTTTTTATTAAATTAGATTTTTTTTCAAATATTTAGATCTGACAATGATGACTTGGTTTGGTTTGGTGATGACTAAATTAATTATTTTCTTTTGTGTGTGTAGCAGAAAAACGACTGTGGTGCATCTCAAGCTCACAATCTCGGATATAACGCTATAAAAGTTTATGAGCTGTCTTTATAGACCACTCGAGTAATATCGAGCAGATATCGTTTATTGGCCCTTGTAAATCTCTACATAATTAAGTATCAAATGCATATACACCTGTCAAACATTTATTAATCGTATCTCTATTTGCAAACACCATATAGCAACAGGAATTACAAATTTAACCAAGACCAAAATTAACTAAATGGCACCCTTATAGTCTATACCTACAACTCTTGCCTATATTGCCAATAGGCAATATAGTAGCAACTGGACATGTTAATAATTATTATTATTAATAACACAGGCCCACAAAAAAAAAGTGGACTGTGCTGGGGTTGAGACCTAACTATTCTTATGTATTTTGGGATGCTTAATACGAATCTGTCATAAAAAAGGCACTTCGTCTGCTTATTTTGTTGCTACACTGAAAAAACTGTCTGACCCACAAAAAAAGTGGTCTGTGCTGTGGTTAAGACCCACGGATTCTTATGTATTTTGGGATGCTGAACACGAATCTGCCATAAAAAAGGCACTTCATGGGCTTATTTTGTATCTACACTGAAAAAACTGTCCTGGCCCACAAAAAAAGTGGTCTGTGCTGGGGTTGAGATCCACTTATTCTTATGTATTTTGGGATGCTGAAAACGAATCTGTCATAAAAAAGGCAGACAGATTCGTGTTCAGCATCCCAAAATACATAAAGACCACTTTTTTTATTTTGTGGCCTGTGTAATAGGCCGGTCGGTCTTACTTAAAAGTTTCCTTAAAAAAGCAAATGCTAGGTTATGTTTTTGTCAACAAATGCAGTCACGTCAAAATTGTCTGGTTGGCAGCATTGTTTAACTTGCAATATATAGCGTCAAACTTGCGTATAACTTGCTCCGTGAAAAGGCAAAGAATGTGTAATTGTCCTATATCTGGCAGCAAACTTGCATAGCAGCGAACTTGGACTTGGAATATTATAAATAAAAATAGAAAGTAAAAAGTAACAAAAAATAGTTATTTTTGAAATTATTTTAATTATTGGGTCTACCTACATGAATATCGTAGTCTACAACTTGTAGACAACATTGTTTTACGTTGAAATTATTCAGAGAGACATAATATTGTTAAGAAAACTAATTATACCATAACATTTACTACGACAATCAGTAAAACTTTAAAATTTATGGCTTTATTGTATTCATAAATTTTTAGTTTTATATTTTCTATTACTAATAGGTAGTGGTGAAACATTTACAGACCCTTTAATTATGATTTATTGAGCAAGAGTTGATGACTTTTTCCAAAATAATGGGTTTAGCCATTATTTTGAAATAGGATCAGGTCACCTCCCATAGGTGAAAGGGTCTTTTTGAGAAAATTCTCAAAAACTGGATGATTTGGTTGATTTTATATCCACGAGCAGATTTTTATTTTTAAAACCTAAGAACAAATTAAGCTATTATTCTGTATCATTTAATTAAAGAGAATAAAGAAAATAAATGAAAGAAATGTGAAAACCAACAGAAATTTAAAAAATGGATACACTTATACCGTGAGATTATAAAATGCCGAACACTTTTTAATGCAAAACTGGCATTAGCGATGAGTAAAATGCAAGAAAGCTGTGTGCGTTTTACTGGCCACCGAGCTGTTGTACATAGCAATCACATGGGCTTGTGGCGCACAACTCTAACAGAGGCGTGGCTTCAAACGAAGAGTATTTTCTTTTCAAACTGTTCGGCACTTTATATTCGCAGTGTATCTAGAAGTTTCTTAGGTTCCTTCTATTGCTTTCTCCACAACTGCTTATATCCCAAAATATGCAGGTTTATAAAACATTAGTCCCTTAAACTTTAACATTTTTTGTGGTTACTTTATTCCCATGCATGGGTAGATTCTGACTGTTGCTGTCATTATTGCTTTACCACATACTGCTAAGATTGTTTTTGTCGGATGTAAAGACAGTCTGTAAAAGACCCCACTCGATTTATCCAGAAATAAACTTTAAGTATTTAAGAAATTAATTTAAATACGTATCTTTTAAGCAAAAGGAAATGACGTGTCCAAGAGGTCATCAACTCTTCCTTTCCAGCATATTTTAGATTAAATTTGAAAAGAAACCCCCTAGACCATGCCCTAGACTTTTGTTTTGACAAATAAAAATATTCGTTATGTGAATTAAAAGTGACCAAATAAAAATTAAGACCGTAAGATAAAATGTGGATGACGCTTTATAAAAAAGTTTTAAAATCAAAACAAAACCACTTACTTTTCTAAAATTACCTTCTATAAAACTTATTTAGGACCTCTAGTATAAGAAAAACTGAACAAAGTTTAAATTAACACGTAATACAGTATGATTTGTTATACACTAGGGACATTTTTAAAGCTTTTAATTTCCTATAGTCTAAGCCTAAATACGTTATACTTTACCCAACCAAAAAACGAAATATAAAAGAGAAAAATTAACAAAAAAAAAATAAAGAAACCAATATTAAAGGTTTTGAAAAAAACTTGAGTTTTAGTTTTGTCAAGATTATCCATGCTGGCGACTTCGCCAAATTTAAAAGTACCTTAATAAAGTAGGGGATGGGGCCCTAAGTTGAGGAACATGCGCTCTGATGGTTTGTATAAAATAGGGTTTTCATTTTAATCATTCTTTTTTTTTATTTAGAAGGGGTAATTTAATTAATAGTTTATCAAATTATTATATTTTATCCAATACATACAGATAATAAGACAATTACCAGCTTTATTTTAAATAGATAAACTCAATAATAACCCCCGCGTGGCTTTTACTTTATTGAGTGGATAATTATTTATTTTACCCACTCAACTGTCACTTGTCAAATTATTGTCTTGTAAATGTCATTAAAAATTTTAATAAAAATATGAATTCCTAAGCTATTTATTGGATAAAACCTTGTATGGCACTCATGGGTAAACCGATATTGCCCTCTCGAAAATTAACCTGCTTGGCTGACGCCTCGCAAGTTAATTTTCTCATGGGTAATATCTTACTTTGCCCACTAGTACCATAAATAACTATTGTTTTGTTTTAATTATTGATTTTTTTTTATTTAAATAATTAATTTCTAATATAAAAATCAATAAAATTTATCTGAAACCCCAGTGCCGTAAAATACGTATAAATCTGTACATAATACATCATTGAAATAAAGAGTATTCAATTTCAATTGTATAGGAATAAAAATTTAACGCGTTGGAAAATTTTTAGAAGATAACTGTTCGTGATAAGACATTTGCATTATTACGGTGCAAAAAGTTAGCATTGCCGGGGTGGGGAATATGGCAAGGAAAAGCTGAAAGCTAGAGGATAATGGTTATTTGATAAGAACTTTTTTTAATTTAAATTATCGTTCTTCGTACTAATTACACTGTTTCAAATCTTACAAAAATGATTTAATTTTCTTCTCTATAAACACTTTCTGTTAAAACTTAGAGTTTGACTTAATAGTGTTAATTCTTTTTCCTTTTATCTTTCTATTTATTGTGTAAAAATTAAGTATTTACAAAAATAATTTTAAAAGTTTCATGTACAAATCTACATTTAATTAATATGAAGCACGTTTCTTTGTGGCAGTAAAGACGTTCATCAATGGAGCTCTCTACAACTAGAATTATGAAACAAAAGACGTCTACCCTATCTCTATCTTATTTGTGCTACACTTTCCCGCCTACCAAATAAATACTGTATTTGTTTTTCATACAACAAATACAGTATTTATTTGGTTGGCCGGAAAGTGTAGCAGTGAGCAGCACGAACGAACATAGCTAATGTGAATCTGTAGAATAAGATAATTCTACTAAAATTTAGATGGCGCCAGTAATTTCTTTAATATAGTTACACTTTTCGCCCGGCCAAGTAAATATTGTATTTGTTCAACAAAGAACAAATACAGAATTTGTTTGGTTGGGTGGAAGTGGGAGTGTATGTATGTATTATATCCTTTTTGGGTAGAACTTTTGTCCCTGTCTAATCTAACGGGAGAAATCTCCATTGAACATAATTTTAAAATTTTAATTTTCTTCTGGTTCGGTATTATAGTTTTATTATAAAGCTAAACATGTACTTATTCCATAAGGAAACCTTAAAGTATTACGTAAAGCAAATTTTGATCATTTTGTAACTCTATTTTCCTATACCATTAACATGGGCGTAACACTCCGAAATGACCCACACCCTAGGAGCGTTACGTAATACTTGAACGTTCCCTAATAAAGCACATCACGTATAACTTAAAAGGTAATAGGTATGTAATACCTAAATGATTCCTTTTTCACCTGTCTCAAATTTTCGAATAATTTACTAAACATTTGAGGCAGATAAAATAATTTTCATAATTTAAACTTTTAAATATGAGTAAAAACTGAATTTTTAACTCTTGGTATTTTATAAATGCTAATAAATGAAATTATGCATAAATAGTTTCAGGCTCATTTGCATAGATATATGTATAATAATTTTAAAATATGTACTCATATACAAATAGTAGAAATTTTAAATAAATTTTAGCATAAACATATAATTTTAAAACTTTTACTATAGAATTGTAGATCATACATATAGGTATTTTTTTGCTGAAATATAAAATATATTAAACGTGTTGGATTTTTATTTTATTTTTTTTGCTAAAAAATGTGTTTTTTTTGAGGTTTACCTATTTTGAATTTTTTTTTTTCAAGTATATTATTTTAAATTAATCATTTTATCAGACATTGTTAGATTTTTTTTAAGCAATATAACGAAAGCTCCCTTTTTCAACACTTTTTTAAACCCTCAAAAAAATGTCTAAAACAAACAAAAATAAAAATAAAAAATATATGGTAAAATTGATAATTTTATGAGCTTTAAAATTATGTTTCACACGACCCCTCTTTCTATTTAACAAATTCGCCCGATGCAACCTGTCCACATTTTAAATTTTAAAAACATCAAATATATGCACACAGATAGTTTTATCTTGTTTTTTTTTTTTTTTTTAAAGGTTGTACCTACCATTCGGTATTCAACCGTGTCGGTTATGGCCTATTTATATGTAGTACAAATTAGTAAATTATAGCAATTTTAAAGACACCACTACACATCCATGCCCCAGGCGGGATTCGAACCCGCGACCTTGATGTTACAAAGCGAACGCTCTTCGCCTTACTCCACCGCGGTCTTGTTTATGTGTTTCAGGTTAGTCGATATCTCAACGCGTTCAGAAATAAAAATGAGGAGTTCACTTTTGGACCGCACGATAGAGAGAGAGAGACAGAAATAGTTGTAAAGTAAAAAAGTTTGTTAAACTGTGTAAACGATTCTTGTATAAAAAGCGTTAAATATGTTATTTTAGGTGAGCTGTTTAGTATACTACTATGTAAGTCATAAATTTTGAAAAACTGAAATTTTATGTTTACTTTTCTCAAGTGGAAATGTGTTGATAAAACGAGGGTAGAATTCAAAAAATACTTATATAATATATGGTTCATTCATATTATGTAATATTAGACCATACGTTTTGTTATTATAGTCCTTTTTGTCAACAATGCCATTCATTTAAAAAAAATGCGATAAGAAGCCTAGACAAGAAAAAAATTATTATTCTAGATTTAATATGGTTGGGGCATACATGCTATTTGACTAAAGCTAAACTTTTATCAACGTTTAGATTATTTTTTTTTGCTATAGGGATGTCTACGTCCAGAAGATAAGTAACACGATTGTTGATTTCTTACAAAGAGGATTTAAGGATATTTTTTGACAGAACAAATATTTTAGTTTCAAGTAATTTTGAATTTTTAAAACATTTTCGGAAGAATATCTTTTCCCTTTTCTACTCTCATTAAATCTGTTAATTTTGTTTGTGCCACGCTGTATTTTTTAACCGACCCTCAAAAAGGAGGAGGTTATCAATTCGACGTGTATTTTTTTATGCTACATCCCGCATAACTTTGAAACGGATGAACGGAATTGAATGAAACTTTTTGTGCAACTTAAAGAGGGTATTCCTGAGGTGATCCCGTTTTAATTTGACGTTCGGATAATGCCGGATAAGCCGGATAATTAAGATAAATTTAATAATTTTTACGCAATTTTGCTTAAAAGTGGCTTTTTTGGTTCTAATGTCAACAAAATTTTTAGAGAAATATCGGATAACTCGGATAAGCCTGATAAATTGATTAAGGCTTCACTCAAATATTACGGCAGGCTAAAAATCTTTTAAATGCCGCTAAACTTGATTCTGTGGACCTGTAATATTAAAATACCAAGAGAAAATGATAAAATTTGTGATTATACCTTAAGGCGTTATTTAATTATTATTTAACACTTAAAGTTTAACAAAGATTTTCTTCAGTATTTCGTTTAAATTAAGGTTGGTTGGACTCTTGGGCACTGATATAAAAAAATATTATTATTAGCTTAGATAACATTACAAATCTACAAGTTCTGTGTCTTTAAAAATTAAAAATTAAAATAAGTCGGTGTCAATTTCACAGCAAACAATTTAACAACATTTTTTATTTTTATTTTTTTAGTTTTTATAGACATAGAAGTCGGTTCATTTTTTTTTTTTGTTAAAAGTTTTTGTTTTTTATTATATCTTTCAATTTAATTGTCATTTGAAAAGTGTCATATGACAAGGTGGTAAAAAGTACAGAGATGTTCATTTTCGGCACGAAAAAATTGAACATTTTATGTAGATCTGTATATAGTGTCTGGGTGTCACTTGTTAAGTGATCTGTCATAGTTGGAACACCCGGTATATCTCAAGAAAATACTTCCAGAATCAATTTTCTTATTATTAATATTTTTTCATTCATTTTGTGGTTGTACAATGTACAAAATGACTTTGTGTCAAAAATAATTGTGGATTAAAATGGTCCTAAATTCTGGGAAAGCTAAAAATATTCGAAAAAGGGCATGTAAAAGCGTTGAAAGGGTTTATGGAATTAAAAATATTCATTTATGCTTAATACAGCTGTAGTTGTGACAGTGACAAAACAGATTATAAAAAGATCTGAACATGTATCAAAAGAGGGTGTACAAATGCTTTAGTAACCCCATGATCGTGATGTGGCATGATAATTAGACACCTAGTGGGCACAAATCCGCAAAAGCAGATTAAGAAATTGACTTATAACCCAGATTAAAGTAATCACAGTTAAGACTTTGACCATATTGACCATAATAAACCCATTACTGACGGATTGGAAAATTCAGATAACGTGCCTAGTTTAAGCCCTGGATTTATTTTATTTAGTTCCCATTATTATACTACTCACGGCTAGCCTTAAAAAATTTAAATGAGAAGTCAAACCACCCAGGATTTTTTGATTTTAGGTTGTTTTTGGGACATTGCCAAACAGTTTTTGACAAAAATTTAAATCGCCCACGTAGCCGTTTTAAAATAAGGTCATTCTTCTTCTTCTTCAAGTTTTTCCTGCCATCGCAATACGGAGTTTTTTCTATGACACATCCTATAGCATAGGTACTACCTATGATACTCAATATAATCACGACCATTCACACGCCTACTTTGTTAATGTCCAAAATACGGTGGTCTTATTTTCGACACACAGAGTCAGAGTTGGTTGATCTTAGTATCGCGCGTAAAACATCTCCAAAGTTTGCCAGATAACTTTTTATTATTGACAATGATTATTTTTCATAACTTATATGTAGACTTACTTAAGTAAAGTTTTTATTAAAAATGTATGTGGTAGATGCTTGAAAAGTACAAAAATTTACTCATTAGTCGAGAAGTCAGGATCATGTTATGATTTTTAAAATTTTACTCTTATCTGGATTTTTTTTTCAAATTCTCGTGAAGCCTTAGCCACGTTATTTTTTGAGCTCCACTTCCCTTTTGGAATCTAATATTAGTCTTTTCGTAATTTTTTACAAAAAAAAAACTAAAAGTTATCCTAGATTAGAGCACAATTTTTGTTTTAGTACCTACACTGGTAAGAATATCTTTTTTTGTGTATGAGTTCTATAAAATTTATGAGATAAACAGTTTTATTTATTTATCACAGACTATCCTAATAAATTGAAAACTAAAGAAACTGAAATTCTAAAACAAACAGATTTTTTGTCGTTTTTATTTGAAACTTTCTACTTGACGATTTCATTAGGGAGTATATCATTCTAAATAATATATTTTATTTTGATAGGGCCCTTTTTCATAGTAACTAAGTACACAAAGGAAAATATTAATGAATTCTTAAAATCCAGTAAAAGCGGGGCTTGATTAAATTATATTTTTACACTAGAAAACGTTATAAAATTCTAGATAAAACTACAAATAGGGCCGTAGCGAAGAATATTTTGTGATGGGGTCAAAAATTACAACTTTTCTTGGCCTAAAAATACAACTTCTGGATCAATGACATATACAACTTTTCAAGATAAGTGGGTGGGGCGCCCCTCATAACTAAGGCCCTGACTACAAATTTAAAACTACATAGTTCCTCGCTTTCATATTTTATTCGCTCACTTCATTTTTTCGTTTTTTTTCTAAACTCCAGAATATTTATATTTTATATGTATTAATTCTGCTTAAAATTATTCAGAATAATTCACTAATACAGGAACACCTAACCACATATGCTGATTCTATAAATAATTTATAAAAATAATTGTTCTGGTGTTAATTAATTTAGCCGATGTTAATTTTTTTCAACGTGATATTTAAAACAGGACGCCTTATTACAATATAACACGCGATACATATTAATTTCATATCAAAATAAATAACATCTTTACATTTGCATTTGATTTTAATATGTGGACTTCCGACAGAAAAGATCCTTGTTCGTCGGTTACAGTTTTTGAGATATATGCAAATAAAAAAATAACCGGTATGGAAATGAAATAATTAATAGTGGTTTAATCGGAAATTTAAAATGAATTTTACCTGTTCCAGAATTTTTATTAGTTTTCCCCCCTTTGCCCCTCCTGACCCACTCGAATGTTCACCATATGTAATTTATCACACACTAAAAAGGTCTTGAATCGTTTGGTAAAAGAATTTTTTAAATAGGAAAATTTTATTCAAAAGTACAGGTACGGGTACTAGTACAGGTACCCTTAAATATAGTGTCATAGAATCTTTAATAAGTTTTTCTGTGATTTTCGTTATTTTCCAACCTTTATTGGAAATAAAATGGTTATTTATGGTACTAGTGGGTAAAGTAAGATATTGCCCATGAGAAAACTAACCTGCGAGGCGTCAGCCAAGCAGGTTAATTTTCGAGAGGGCAATATCGGTTTACCCATGAGTGCCATACAAAGTTATATCCAATAAATAGCTTAGGAATTCATATTTTTATTAAAAATTTTAATGACATTTACAAGAAAATAATTTGACAAGTGACAGTTGAGTGGGTAAAATAAATAATTATCCACTCAATAAAGTAAAAGCCACGCGGGGGTTATTATTGAGTTTATCTATTTAAAATATAGCTGGTAATTGTCTCATTATCTGTATGTATTGGATAAAATATATTTCTAATAACGGTTCAAAAACAACGAAAATCCATAGTCGAAACGTCACAGCAAAATTACATAACAATTTTAGTCAGATCCAAAGCTTTATTCCCCAAAAATATAAAACTGAAATTATACAAATAGGGCAAAAACCTACAATTGTAAATAAGGTATCGTACGACAGACATAAAGAAATACCGACAGATCGAATTTAGAACTTCTGGCTTTTGGAAAGTGGGTTAAAAATATTCTTTTTTTAAGTTTAACAAGGCTTTTTGTGAAAGAAGTATATATAAGGCTAATCTTAAGCCTATAAAATATTTATTGACAATGTCACGATATGTGGGTTTACCTACATGTGTCTTGATATTTATTTAACGACTTGAAATTAATTAATTAATTAATTAATTACCCTCGCTTTAATAATCAAGAATTTTTAATGGCATTTTTACGGATTAAATAAGTAAACAGTTATTTGAAAATAAAGTCTGTAAAATCTAGAATCACATTTTAACACTAGGCCTATAGGTTTAGGTTTCAGATGTTTCATCTTTTCTTCTTTATTTCTTTAGAAAAAATAAGTACATGAAAATAACATACGAAGATGGGACTTATTATGATTAGTTCACGTGCAAAACCTCGTTGCTATATCTTAAAGGGTTCCTGAGTTATTAAATAAAAACCGAATTTTTCAGCCACTATTAAAGGATCGTAGCTCCCATACTAAGCATTTTTAGACATATGTTTATGGGAACTTTTGGTCATATTTTCTGATGTAGGATCACCCCTTTCGGACCCTATGTCAAATACACCTTGTATACAGCGCATAATTACTTTATAGACTTTATAACTTTATAGACTTTATAACTTTATATCGCAACTTCTAAGTGCCATCTATGAAGTATAGATAATAACTATAAGTTATGTTCCCAAATGGGATCACGATGCTATATAGGGTTGATTATTTGTTTTAATAGGGGTATCGTAAAGACTGAGGGGGCAACTAACCTGGAAAATTTGTCCCTATTGCCAACCTGATCGTAAATAGTCAGTTATTAAGATCACTAGATTTTTTAGCTTTTAATCCTAATAAATTTAAAATTGTCGATGATCAAATCATGCTTAGAGCTAATATTTATTTTTGTCAACTTAATGATGTTTTATTTAAAATATTTACGATATATAAATAAATAAATCTTACCACAATTAGTG
This sequence comes from Brachypterus glaber, assembly GCA_958510825.1. Lineage (NCBI taxonomy): Eukaryota > Metazoa > Arthropoda > Insecta > Coleoptera > Kateretidae > Brachypterus > Brachypterus glaber. The sequence continues at coordinate 35,733,927 of OY294049.1, forward strand.
GTACCTATTGTGCAAATAATTTTTGGGGTCTGAGTGTGTAAATATTTATATTAAACATTGTTTTATTTACTAAAAGTGAGTCTGAAGGAAGAGTTTTTACAAATGTTTATTTTTCAAATAAACAAAATCGAAAAATTTACGTTTAGACCATAACAAATGGTGATTATATTTAGGTTTGTTTTAAATGTGTTCCACTAATTAAATAAATATATTATATATTTAAAATAAATATATTATATATTTAAAATAATCTATGCTGAAATAGTGTAAATTGTAATTTTATTTAAATAAATAAAAAAATGTACTTGGGTGCGTTCAAGTATTACGCTCTTTTTGGAAAATTTTAACCCCCCTCTCATGTAAACTCCTCGCAGAATCTATCTGAGTTGATTCTCATTTGTTTCTTGTTTTAAAGTTGCTATCTTGTGTTCCAAAATAATTGCCAATAAAAACATTATATTCATATAATTTTTGAAAAACAAGAAAAAAGAACAAGAAAAGTCCTAAAAAAGGAAACTAAGCCATCTATCCACAAATGTTTTGTTAAAATGAAGCAATAAGCAGTGCTTAACACAAATATCATAGTACACGATGTACCAGATTTTTCTTTTAAGTTCAACTAATACTAGTTCAATATTTATTGAAATAATATTATTTTAAGTATTACCAGCTCAGGCAATGTAAAATTTTATTTTAGTAGCACATTATGAATAAAAAAAGTTTTTTTATTCTAATTTTAAACAAACTTCCACTTTTTAAAAACATTTTTTTATAGTTATTTGTAAGACATAAAATATTTTTTTCTTCAAGCGTACTAAATCGTTTATATTTTATAACTGAACACACTAGTTAGAAGTGATCTATTTTTTTACAGTAAAAAAATGAGTTCATTGTTGTACGCCGTAAAAAAAAGTTAGTTAGCAAAACCACCACTGGCGGTAGCACTCTTTGACATTGATGACAGCCATACTTCAAACTTCTGGTTGACTCGAGATTCTGTGCAAAAACCTTGCTTGAATTGATTAAAAACACCGGCACACAAAAAAAATTAAGTAGAATGTGCATTTGACCGGACCTACCTATGGGTACGTATTTTGGTCCGCTGAATCCGAATTCGAGGTCAGTTTTACCCCTACACCCTCGAAATTTCGAGAAAACTTCAAAAAACCGTAAAAATGATGAAAATTGGCAGTTTTAATGATAAAAAAATGTTTTGGAACTAAACTAAGCGTGATTTTCATGTATTTCGATCCGCTGAATATGAATCGAAACTTTATTGAGACCACGAGCCATTTTAAATGTGAAAAAATCACACAAAACTCTCGAAAATTCCGAAAAAATATAGTTTTCATGATAAAAAAACTTCTTCTGGTCCAATTCAGATAAAATTTTATATCTTTTGATGTCTTCAATTCGCATCTTAATTTTTTTAGTCGAATTACCCTCTAAAGCTGGAAAAATTCGAAAAAATTGTAAAAATGACCATTCATAACAGAAAAAAAATTGATTAAACATGATTTAATGCCTAAAATAAATACTCTATAACGTAGATATATCAAATAACTTGAAATCTGTGAAAAACACAAGACATAAAAAGATAGAAAGAAATGATTTTTACGAATCCTAAACTTTCCTTCGTTTGTATCGCACTCTTTTATCCTCAAATGATCTTCGTAGTGGATTCCTCTTTCGTTTACGATTTTCTTCGGGTACTTCTCTTTTTAACATCCAACAAAAATTACTTTTTTCGGAATTTTGGAGGGTTTGTGTGATTTTTTTACATTTAAAACGGCTCGTGGTCTCAATAAAGTTTCGATTCATATTCAGCGGATCGAAATACATGAAAATCACGCTTAGTTTAGTTCCAAAAAATTTTTTATCATTAAAACTGCCGATTTTCATCATTTTTACGGTTTTTCGAAGTTTTCTCGAAATTTCGAGGGTGTAGGGGTCAAACTGACCTCAAATTCGGATTCAGCGGACCAAAATACGTACCCGTAGGTAGGTCCGGTCAAATGCACATTCTACTTAATTTTTTTTTTGTGTGCCGGTGAAATGATTGAAGAAGAATATATGGTCTATACATCTACAAATCTCTCCGAAATTGCAAATGCTACATTAGACAAGTTACCATCGAAATCGAGAAAAGTTTACGATTTAGCCTACGAAAAAAAATTAAAATAAGCTGAGGAAGGTTTAAGTTTATTATATTTTAAGGGTTTTATTGGCCTATTTTAATAAAAAAAAACATACTTAATAAATTAAATTCAAAAATTAATATTTAAAAAAATAAATAGGATGCTTGAAGAAAAAATAGTATATTTCACAGAAAAAAAATGCTTTTTTTACTCGGCTGTAGTTTCCGTAAATTCTACATACTAGTAAAAAAAGCTTAACTTTTCCTCTTAGTAAAACAATATACTATTTTCATAACGTTTTATGAAATTACTTAAACTTAAGTAATCATTTATAACTTTTCTAAAAATTAATTTATTAGGTACAATAATAAATAATTATGATTAGTACCTACAAAAATAAATAGATATTATATAGTAAATATAACCTTAAAGAAATTCATTTGAAAGCATCCTAGTTCCTGAAAAGGACAAGGTAAAAGTATTCTTTCTTTATACCTGTCATTTTACGACCTGAAGGATTAAAAATTAACAATATTATCGTGAAAGTTAACTGCAAGTTAAATGACAATAATAGTTATCCCTTTTAGAAGAGGCCATAAAAATCTATTTTTAAAATTTTCAGTTTTATTGTTTAGTGCCTTTACTTTATAACCCAGACATGTAACAAAATAATTTATTTTCAATAGAATTTAAGTGGTAACAAAATGAAGCTGGATGGAAAATTGCACGAGTGCACATTTTCCAATAATTTTGTAATAACTATTGATATTTAAAAAGTCCAGTCAAAAAACGAGAAATCCTTATGTTAAATTTCAATAAATGAACACTGGCTCATATTTTAAAGGGTAGTAGTGGATACTAACATAATAGTTTCTTACCGGTGATTTGCTTAAGGGGTGTGCTATATCAAGAATTTTAGGGGTGAGTGCGGTTATCTCACCAAATATGCACCTTACTACAAAAATACAAATAACCAATTTTTTTAAGGACAAAATTTCCAAAAATTTTTGTTTAAATTATTTTTTTAATATATTAATAACAATCGAGTTATAAATATTCAAAAATGGCCATTTTGGGAGTGAAATAGTTTTTTTCGAGTTTTCAGCCAAATTATTCATCTGAGGATAAAAGTAGTTATGATCAAACTTGTAGCTCTGAAACTGTTCTATAATTTTCATATGTTATGAATTTCAATAAGTAGTTTGGTACGATTACAGTGGACGCTTAAATTCGAGTTGCGCCCTCTGTAACCGTACAAAAGTACTTTTACTATTAAAAAAATTAACCAAACAAAAATTGCGATCTAATAGAAAAGTTAACATTTCTAAAAAAAAACAAATGAGGTTTGCTGACCGAAAAGTAACCTATTTTTTAGCATTTTACTTTTCTGCTCGTTACAATGATAGCAAGTGCAAAATTGAATTTTGCGCGCTAGAGTGCTAAAGTGCTGCGACCTTGTAAGGTTATAAATTTCCTGCCCGAAATTTATTTATTTTAGATCGTAGAAAAAAACGTTGTTTGTATTACGAGGCTAAAATGTGATTTCTGCTTTCGCGTGATTTTACGCTCTTAATACAAAAATAACTATTTTTTGAATGACTAACTGTTTTGCGCTCTTGATTTACTTCACTTTTTGTACCGAAGTAATTTAAAGAGTTTCCAGAAATAACTACCTACATTGCAACTATGCATTTAACTAGAAATTCATATTTTACCGTGCTATATTACCACCAATATTAAATGTTTTAAACTGACTATTTCACAAACAATATATAGGTCAATCAAAACCTTGCATTTTTAGTTTCTTGACCAATCAGATCAAAATGAATATGATAATTTTTGCACATGTGCAATTATCACTTGGTTACTATGGAAACAATATACTGAAAGTTACTGATATCTTAATAAATGTTATATTTTTGCAAAATGTGTTTTTAATTTGTGAAGTTTATTTATTTTTATTAATAATATAAATGCTTATTTTATTACCAAAACATCCTAGGTATAAACCCTAATTAATTTCAGATAATATATTATATAATAATTAATTATTTATATTTTATGCACTTTTCATCTTAAAAGCTTTAAATCACTGATATTCATAAATTTTAATTTATTTAATTAATATTTTTTTCAAAGTTTGAGTGCTTTGAGCCATCTTTAAAATTAATTGATTTGGCTCATTTTTTGAGTGGCCACCGTTTTTACCAAGGAGCAACTTTTGAGCCAGAGAGTGTTTTCGATTTTGAAATTCGGGATTTTTTGACACACCCTACTGATAACTTATACAAACTGCAATAAATTGTTCCATTTAGTTCATAAGTTAAGTTATAATAAAAACTGAATGTACATGAAAGTGCAAAGTTAATTAGTGCCAGGAACCGAAAATTGGTTGATTACAGATACAAGGTTGAGAAAGAAATACGGCGTTATTGATTTAAACAAAAATTGTGACCCTATATTATTTCAGAATTTATTACTAAATTAACTACCAACCCTAATTTCAGTATTGGAACTGTCGTTAACTTTTTTAACTTTTTAATTTTAGAAAATTAATGTCAATATTATATAAAGATTCTGTTACATAAATCAACATGGACCCACCCTTCTAAGAAGAAATATAAGTCACCCTTAGTCTTAAAACAAGGCAAGTACCATAATAAATGAGGAGTTAACTTTCATAAGGGTTTGTGTTCAGCTACCCCAAAAACCCCAGAGTGAATTTTAAATTACATGAAAGTAAGATATTTATTTTTTTAAGTTAAAAACTATACTGTTTGACATCCATTGATAATTATTATTATTTTAATATCCCGTTGTGTGTGAATATTTTTGTTTTGTTTAGCTGTTTTATGTATTCTTTAATAATTTTGCATATAATATACATTTTTTGCTACACTCTGATAAAATCCCAAAAAAATTATTTTTAGGGAGTTTTATTTTTGGGTTGGTATTGAAGATACAAATTTAGGGCCTATTCACAGGCCCTTATGCGAGCCTAACAACATTATAAGCCAGCCCACAAGATACATGACGGCACATAAAGAAAATCACGGCATTATGTATTATGCTAGTTATGCGAGCCTCTGGCTAGGTCTTTATGTTGTCTGCGTACTGTAAGTTTGACAGTAATAAACTTGAATTTTAAATAATGTGTTAAAATTTCGGTTTCGCAAGAATTAATAATTTTTTTTTCATCCTGAAAAATTGATTTAATAGCATTGATCCCCTTATGAAAATGGTGCTCTTTAAATATAATAAGCTAATTATCTTTTTTTATAATAACTTAATTGAATATTGTTTGATAAATTGTATCAAATTTACAGCCTTAATTCTATAGATTAAAATAGATTTAAAATTTTAAAACCTAATATTAAAATTTAAAAAAAGCTGTGAATATATTTAGGCATTGCTTCATATGTTACAAATTTTAAACATTAGATGTTCTGTACACAGATAGAAATAACATCTTATCCAAATTAATATAATTTAAGCCAACTTTATATAAACGCAACAACATATTTTGTTATAGTGTCAGGTATTATAATTTCAATACTAAAACCCTGAAGATTTATTGTGACATACTGTGGTGTTAGTTCGACAGAATTCAACTATAATTAATTAAAATCATTTCTTTGACGAACTAACATCTTTTCCTTTTTTTGTTTCATATTTTAATGAAAAATAAACCGAATTAATGGAAAATAAATAAGCATATAACATTAGGGTGGACCTTATATTTTTTTATTATCTTAAAATTTTTGTTTAACTAGAAAATTCTAAAAAGGTTAAAAGTGATCAAACATCTCTAAGGGTCCTAATGGGGCCCCTAAAATTCGTAAAATTATTCAAAAATCGTAAAAAATCGTTGAAAATTGTCTGTAATTTTTCTATGAGTGAAAAATTTAAAGGGCTTGAAATATTATTGTTTTCCTTTTGAGCATACAAAATGATGAATGATAAATTTTTACCATAAATGTGAGTAAAACGGTAAACAAACATTTAAAAAATATATCAGATCCGACTGAATTTATTTTTATAAAAGTCCAAACGAAAATTTTAGATAATAAAAAAAGGTCCACCCTAATATAACAATGAACATTAGACAAGTTACCATCGAAATCGCGAAAAGTGTACGATTTAGCTACCTATGAAAAAAATTTAAAATGAGCTAAAGAAGGTTTAAGTTTATTTCGAAAGGGTTTTATTGGCCTATTTTAATAAAAAAACATACTTTATTACTGAATAAATTAATATTTAAAAAAATTTATAGGATGCTTGAAGAAAAAATAGCTTTTTTTACTCGTCTGTAATTCTACAGACTAGTAAAAAAAGCTTCACTTTTCCTCTTAGTAAAACAATATACTATTGTGTTCAGACATTATTTTTATGTGTGTGTAATTTTTTTTTGAGTATATATAACCTCTATCTTTTTTTATGCCGTAGGGACTCTTATTAGCATAATTTTTGAATAAATCATAATGCTTATAAAATCCTTTTAATATAACAACCCTTGATAATTTTATATAATTTGCATATAAATACAAATAGTTTTTAATTTTTTTAGAGGTTTACAGAATGTTTAACGCCTGCAAACAATAAAAATCAAAATTATTACACTGAAAAACAGTGTGAAAAAAGTTTGTTATGTATTTTTGCTAAGAGCTATAGTTGTTTTAAAATAGGCTTTATTCTTGAAAACTCTAAAAAATATACAGGGTTATTCTTTTAAATGGTACTCCCACCGTAACTTTTGAAAGAAATGAGATATAAACTTTAAATTTGGAATATGTAAATCACACAATAAAAATTATCATTTGGCAATTTTTTATTGATTAACGTGGTACCATTGCCCCCAAGGGGGAACAATATTTTATATGGCACCCTAAGTCTTTTGATACTTCATTTTAAAGAACTTAAAATTCTCTATTCAACTAACTATTCACTTTTTAATATGTTTTTTTTAAGATTTTTTTTCTTATTATTCAAATTTTTAATATTTTTTGCATTAATTAAAATTAAAAATTTCAAAAAAATATTAAAAAATAAATAGTTACATGGTTCAATAGAGAATTTTAAGCTCTTTAAAATGAAGCTAAGTTTAAAATATTGTCCACCGCTGCCCCCCTGGCTTCGCCTTACCGAATAAAAAATTGAAAAATATGAAAAATTATGGTTTTTGTTGTTGGATATGCATATTCCAAATATAAAGATTATATCTCATGCTAAAAAAAGGCTTATAAAATATGTGTTATTAGAAAATGTGACGTTTCTGTACAGAAAAGTATTCATTTGCACATAGAACTGTCAAACTTCAATTGTTTTCTAGGCATTAAAACGGCTAAACTATTTTTGCGGAATTTTTCGCTTTCTTAGGTTACGTAGGAAAAATTTTATATGCTTTAATTGTTACAAAAAGTGACTTTGTGAGGCTACAGGTTCTTTCTTATTCATTGCTTTTAGCACATGTTTAAATCGCTTTATCTTCTTCTGATTTTCCTATTCTTCTGTTCTTTTATTTCTTCCTTTTTCTTCTGTTAATATTGATTCCTCTGTTTATTATATTTCTTCTGTTTCTTCTACCTACTGTCTCTTCTGTTCATGTTTTACTTAAAAGCTAAAAAGCAAAGCCTGATACCTTATCCAGGATTATATAGTTTGACGCACGGATCTGTGGCTACGGGAAATATGTTTGAAATGTGTGTGCAAGTGGGAGGCCCGTTGTAAGCACCCACGCCTTGACGGAAAGAAGTAAGCGCGAATGATTCCTCCCCCTTCCGTCGGAGACTTTCTTCCATGCGGAGAACTATACCCATAGGCGTAACAGAGGAGGGACTTAGGGGGGCTAAGTCCCCCCCAAATCAAACTATAAAAGTAAAATTAAGCAGAATATTTTTACATATACATATATGTAGGGGGCTTAAGCCCCCCCCCCAATTTGGACCTGGTATGCCTCTGATTATACCTTAAAATTTATGTTTTAAGGATTTAATATGCAACTCCTTGCAGAATTATAGTCGTCGCTTTCAGAAAGTACCTTAGTACCTTAGTAGGATGTTCTGAGGATGTTTGTGACAGCTTTGTTTTTGTCAGGTAAAAATACACAATCGAATAATTCAAAAAATGTCTTGACGTAATCTTTGTAATGTAAGTAGAAAATATGAAAATAAAAAACAACATTTTTTAATATAAATTTCTGGTGGCATATTTCACGTACAGTACATATTTCTAAATATAACTGCCTAGTAGAAAAAAATCAATAGAAAAAACATTTACTTTAACTGTAATTTTAATTATAGGATGAAATAAATCAAGAAACCTATGGCAATCAATCAGCTAATCTATCCCCAGCTCCCTAAGACGTAATTCAATATATTTAACACCCCATCCTCATGGTGTAGTTGCAGTGAAGAAAAAAAGTTCACATTTAACATTTTCCCACTAAACTAGGGAGGATTGATTCAATCAATTCGATTGCAAATATTTTTATTCGCATCTGTATACGTAATACACACATTACATGTATTAATAAAGTTTGGGAAGTACGTGATTTCTTGTCCCACTGTTTTCCACGTCTGGACCTGACCTGTAATCAAAAATAGAGACCAGTAAACTAATTATTACTGGTCTGAATTTAAGTTTAAATAATTTCCGCTAGATGGCGCCACCGACTAAAATATCAAACAAGATGGCTGAATTGTCACGATAAACACAAATATAACATTTTGTTCAAAAGACTTAAATGGAGTCCTCTACAACTAGAATTATGAAACAAAAGACGTCTACCCTATCTCTATCTCATTTGTGCTACACTTTCCAGCCAACCAAATAAATACTGTATTTGTTTTTCATACAACAAATACAGTATTTATTTGGTTGACCGGAAAGTGTAGCAGTGAGAGGCACGTACGAACATAGCTAATGTGAATCTGTAGAATAAGATAATTCTACTAAAATTTAGATGGCGCCAGTAATTTCTTTAATAATGCACTTTTCGCCCGGCCAAGTAAATATTGTATTTGTTCAACAAAGAACAAATACAGCATTTGTTTGGTTGGGTGGAAGTGGGAGTGTATGTATGTCTTCTATCCTTTTTGGGTAGAACTTTTGTCCCTGTCTAATCTAATGGGAGAATTCTCCATTGTACAGTTTTAGTCAATGCTTTTTACGTTTGAGACTGAGAAGGATAATAAATGTTATCAACGGTGTGTGATCTATCAACAAATGTTTTTAGTGGTCGTTTTTTGCGTGTTATAAACGGTGCCTTGTGAGCTATCAACAAATGTGGTTGTTTTTTCGGGTTAAGCGTATGTAAAACTTTATTGCTTGTGCTTTTCTTGTAAAATGCAGGAAGAATTATTTGTGGTAAATATGAAAAGAACTAAAAGACAAAGTATTATAGTATTATTTTCTTCATTTGAATTCAAACATCTAGGTTTCAAAAAAATTAGTATAAATTACTTTATATTTACTTAAATAAAAACAGTTGCGAATAAAATAGTATACAGGTCCCCCGGAAAATGGTCCTTTTTCTAGTCGACCTGTAATCTACTATTCCTTTTCTGAATCCTGATTTTAAACTCTTTGTAATTATCAACCTGCGTACGGGAGTATTTCAGGTCTGCTTCGGTAGTCTATAAAAAATATAGTGGTGCTTCTGGCCTGAATCGGGTATGTTTTACCGATGCGTGAAAGACTATTTCCTCTCGAGTAATGTACACTATTTTTCCCACGATAGTAAAACGCAAAGTACCTAGCGAAAGTAAAACGCATGGATTCGAAAGTTACTGTGCAATTTGGACCAAATGATGCACCCTACACATCCCGTCAAAACAAAACGAATAACTACATGGCACCCCTCGACCGTTTTTCATTTTAACAGAATTTTAATTGCATAGCCCAATCGTGTAATAGCGACAAATAAAACGGCAGTATATTATGCTGCACGGACGGCTCGCAGTATCATAAACAGTAATATTAGATTGTCGTCAGCGAACGGCATGCCGTTTCTTTTTTAACGGTTCCAACGTTTTAATTATTACACTAAAATTAATTATTTTTAAATACTACTTCTATCGTAGAAGTCCTAGCATATTAATTAAATTTTTCCTGGAATATTCCCAGTTTAAAATTTTTTATACTTTCCAAAATAATATACAGATCATTCATCTGTTTAGTATACACTCCAAAGTGGCTAAGGTTTCATTTAAAAATCAAAAGTTGGTATAACTTCCGGTTAAACTGGAAGTGATATTTTTTTAATGGCTACCAAAATGAGGGTTTTTATGGCTCATATAAGCACTAAAAATTTAAAATAGCTATCTCTTATAGGTATGGAGATATTTCGTAGGCAATACTTCTTGTGACACCCGATATAGGTTAATAATAATTAATTATTAATAATAATATACTATTTTATATTTTACTAGTTTCTATTAATGTCAACCTTAGTTTCTTTTTATAGAAATATTTCACACTTAGTTATCATTTTGTCAAAAATGATTTTAGTGACCCTAAAATAATTTTTTGAGATGCAAGATACAGATTTAAGACTTTGACTTTATACATTTTCGCTCAGGCATGCAAAAAGTCCCTTTCACGAATATCCTATTTTAAAATAGATAAGTTTTTTTCTTTCATCTGGGAAACATCATTAAACAGATGTTTTCCTCTTAAACTCTTTTAAACCACATTATTTATTTTGACAAATCATAAAAGTGCAGTAACTTTTAATTTATGAATTCATAAATGTTCTGTGTCAAAATAAGCAAATTTGGAAAGTCATTAATTTCAAAAATATAGACAATAAAAAATAGCTCTAGTTAAATCCTGGTTAAACTAAACGCAAAATAAAAAAAAATCTGCATATTAAGATTATACATGTTTAGACGATAGTTTTTTTTAATATTAGGCTATAAGAAAAACTTTAGCTCATAGGGTTCCAGAGATATTAAATAAAAGGCTAATTTTAGAGGCAGGGTTATATTTTCCTTATTTTCCATTTCTGAACCAACGTTTTTAGGAATTGTGTTTATATTTTTTACACAGAATTTGATTTTAAAACGGTTTCTATATGTTAAATAACTAAAGTAGGAGGCGTGTAGCACTGAAGAATAATATTAGCCAAAGAAATGGAGGCGCAACGCACCAAATATTAACTTTAGAAGTAGTTTTGGAGGCGAAAATACCACAAAATAGTAATATATTCTCCACAAGTTAAAATTGTGTAGCTTATTTTTGACTCACCCTGTATATTTCTTATGTTTATGTAAAGTTTGTCTTGTAAGTATATGGATTGAAATCGAATATTTATTCAGTTACTATGTGTAAATCGGAGGTTTGTTCGAAAGATGTTTCCTAAATGATGTACATTAATATAAAATGCAACAAATTCAACAGCATGTGGATGAATGTGTCCATATTTGGTCGTAGAAAACAAATATGGTAATAAGGAACCTGTATATGCCCAATTTATGTGTACTTTCGCCAATAACAAGCCTTGATTTCAAGATACTTTTTACGTGACAACTAATACATAGATATAAATGATTTTTATGTCATAGTTAAAATATCAAGTTTGATATTATTCTAAGAAATTTTTCTTCTAAAGTACTTATTATTTCAAATTTCTAAACGATTCTTGTTTAAAGTTAGAAGTGCTGTACTATTTTAAACATTACCCCTGTATAACTGCATACCAACAAAACGAGAATATTTGCTGGCCTAAGTATATATTTTCCGAAAGTTACAAAAGAAATCCTTTAAAGATAACTCCTTTAAAAATTATTTTAAAACTTTTAAATTAACCTTACAGTTTCTCGAAACTTCTTTCATCCTTTTTTTATCGAGGGGTAACCCCCTGAGGTGTTTAAGTGTAAGTACAAAATAAAGGATATCTTGCAGGTAATATCTCGGAGAATCCGAAAAAATCTTATCTTTACCAATTGTCAGATCTTTTTTATGCAATTTTTAAGATTTTCGAGGAAATTCTGAGGAAATTTTTAAGGATTACCTCCTAGAAGGAATTTGGGAGGTCAACTTTTTTTTAGCGGTTTAACCCTGGTTTTTTATCTATAGAAACCAAAATTTAAAGAAAATTGTTAGGGAACGTTCAAGTATTACGTAACGAAAATTTTGATCATTTTGGACCCCCATTCCCCCCCCCCCCTGTAACGCTATTTTCCTATACCATTAACATGAGCGTAACACTCCAAAATTACCAAAATGAAAAGTCAAATTCTGAAATATATATTTGATAGATCATAGAAGGCGTTTTGTTGGCATAAGTACCTAGAAATTTTGTGTCGTTGAAAAAAATATGGTAATACAGCACTTGTCCCATGGCCCATATATCGACATTTTAACATGGTCCTAAGCCTGAATCATAGTATACATCGGCAAGTAAACCATCAGGAGGACCAAGTCTCAATAGTGCTTTCCTTTTGTCCGGACGATTTATGGCTTGACACTTTCGAATACGAACAAAAACTGGATGCTTGAGCCTTTCTTAGGAGCATATGGCATAAATCACTTAGTCGGTGTTCTCAGATAGGCTTGGTAGGCTTCGATCTTTGGTTAGCAGGTCCGTATTTGCATATTTTGCTGCCTAGTCTATAGACGAGTGACGAGTGATGTTGATTCAATTTTTATCAACAACAATTATATAGTTATATAATGTAAACTAAAAACAGTTTTCATTATTTACATGTTTTTTGCAAATCTTAATTTGCCATTTTGAATACGCCATATTGGAAATGCAAATTTTAATTTTCCGACATTATATTCGTTCTCAGTGACCTCAAAAATCCCAAAGTGAAAATTTTCAAGAGAAATTACACAGTAAAAAATTATTGTCTCAAAGGCTTAATGCAAATGCTAATGACGTCGAAGGGATATATTTCGTAACTTCGAATAGCCATAACTTTTCGAAAAAAATCGTAATTGATCTCTGAACTCTTAAATTAAAGGGTAAGAGTGGTACTAAATGATGGAGAGACAGACAACAAAAAGTTTTTGCACCCTGTACATAACCTCAAAAGTAGGAAAAAACGCCGTTTCTCCGGTACATAACCTCAAATATCTCAAAATCCTGACGTGAGGGGCCAATTCTGACCCCGGATCCGGATTCTACTTCGAAAATGACCCTCAGCTTTCCAACAACTGACATGGCCCGGTATTTGTAGAGCTGTGTAATGCACGTTTAATACAAGTAATGCAGGTACTGCAAGGGAATTTTTAAAGCAGACACTTTTTTGCATTCAATGCAGCAGCGATAGACGCCTCGTTTGGATGTAAATAAAATATAATAGACGGCCCTGATCCTTGGTTACTTTCTCTCTCTCTTTTTTTTTCTGGCAGAGACTTTCGGAGAGGTTATTTGTGTCACTCATACGGTCCCATTGTTATTTTGGTTTGTTTTGTAACACAGTTAGATTTATTACTTGTATTCACTCGTAGTCCCAGCGAATACTTTCAGGGGAAACAAAACATTAATTGAACTGAAAGTGTAACGGACCCACAAACCAACAACACTTTTTTTATGCTCCAGCGTTTTGAGATTTATTAGTTTAAAATATGCGGCATTTAAAACCGTTTCAAATTTATAAAATTCAGTTTTGTTTTGTTTTTTTATTTTTATTTTTTGTTTTTTTCAATGACAATTCATTTTTAAACAGCCACTAGACGCCATACCAAGTGTAATATATATATTTTTTTATGTTTTGCATATACAAACAATAACACGATAAAAATTACTTACTAAACGTAAAACAACATACATAATAATATTGCTTTAAAATAACCCCTTTAGAAAAAACTTTATTAATGAAAACTATAAAAGTATATAACACAAACAAAGTTATTTATCGAATCTAACATTTTTTGAGCATATTTAATCCAAAATTTGAATAGATCGGTTAAAAGGTAAAAAAGTTATAACGGTTTAAAGAGTGTGCAATTTTTTTGGTCCACCCTCTTCATACTTTTTAAAATGAAAACTATGTTTTATGGAATTTATTTTTAAAGTTAAAAAATCGTTATATTAAGCTGCCCTGCTGGATATGTTGATAAGAACTGAATATTATCCTTAGGGAACCTTCAAGTATTACGTAACGCTCCTAGGAGGGGGGTGGGGGTCATTTTGGAGTCCAAAATGATCAAAATTTGCGTTACCTAATACTTGAACGTTTCCTTATTCCAGAATATTTTTATTTTTATGCTAAAAATTAAGCTTAAAGCTTTTTTGGGACTCTTTGTGACTTTGTTGTATAAAAACCAACTAATAAATAAATTATATTATGCAAATTTACATTGAAAATGGACCTTTACATGTTATGTGTAATTACTATGGTCTGTTTCATTAAGCAAGAGAGTAAATTAAAAATCGCACAGTGAATATTTTCAAAACAGATTCGAATATTTGATGTGCGAATATACTGCGTAGTTTATTTTATAAAACATAACTATTTTCTATACATAAACATATACTATTCAAACGTGTTGTAAAAATATTTACTGTGCGATTTTTTATTTACTCTCTTGCTTGATAAAACAGACCATAGTAAGGTGAAAATGTGATATTACTTGTCCTGTTAAAAAGTTTCTGTAGGAACTTTTTTATGAGAGCTCTGTAAAATTTCTTTTATTCTAGCCTTGCTTCACATCTGGAATAGTTTTTTTTTAGTTAAAGTTAATATTTATTAAAAATTATAATTAAAATGTATTGCTGATATTTTTTTTTTTGTTATAGGGGCACTTATTAATTCTATACGTGACTATAAAATAGTTATTAATTCTTCATATCCGCATTAATTTTTTTGGGTCTTGCAACTAGAACTGCATACATTTTTAATACTTTTAAGTCCTCGGGCCCACGCCCAGTAGAATTTTTGTGATTACCTCACTGTTGAGACTTTGTATATATATTCTTTATGTCCAGTCGAACAACTTCTTACATAAGAAAATTCTCGGTAGCGAGGCGTTTTTTTTTTGAGACCAACCTTTAAGTTTAGAAATACACACATTGCAGTATTTAATATCACAAGTAAAGTAAATACCAATGGTGGCGATATAAATAAAAAATATGTATTAACAAATAACATTTAGTATTAAAAATACAACGAAATTTTCTGTGTTTTTCTGTCACACGTTTTCCTCTCCAAAATTCAGTATTGCGTACTCACGTCTTTAATGCCTCAAGTTTGGTCCCATAGCGATTTTAAAACATACTTGGTTTTTTTACGTTTTATAAAATATATTCACATAATTCTTACAACTATATTTTCAGTGTACGTTCCAACAAATAAGTAAAGTTCAAAGAGTAAAAAAACTAATAACATAAATTTTAATAGTCTACCCCTATAAGAATATTATTGATTACTTATTACTTATTATAGCCTGCTGAACCTGTACATTGTACAGGTGTATGTTGAAAATGTAAGTACACGCTTACATTTATCTAAATTAAAAATTTTCCATTAAATTATTAAAATAAGTTAAACTATGTTAATTATATTATATTACAACCAATTATAATAATTATTAGAATTATCACAAACCGTTTAAATACATTACAATATACAATTATCTAAAAATAACAGTTCCAACCAACGAACTAATAACTCTTCTCTCTAGAATACGCATACCGTTAAAAAAAAGTATCGCCAACATCTCGGTTTGTTTGTAAACAAATAGTAGGTACTCAGGTATTCAGGCCTGAATAATAACAGTTAGCAGTAACTGGTATTGTTGTCTCTGTTAGAACAAAGATGTGCGAGTAAGACAGACGAATGTTTAAGTTGCCGACGTTTTTGTCAGTTTTAACGAATGAAATGCCTATTCTAGAGAGAAGAGTTATTAGTTTGTTGGTTCCAACGCAGTTTTTGCGAAAATGATTCAGGCCCAATCACATGTACCATTGAGATTGGAATTGGAAAGTCTCCGACGTAAGGGGGAGGAATCATTCGCGCTCTCTTCTTTCCGTCAAGAGCGTTATAAGGCGTGCATCCAAACATATTTCCCGTAGCCACAGATCCGTGCGTCAAACTTAATTATAATTTTTATCAATATTGAATAGGATTTCATGTGTACATGTGAATAGTCCTGAATGTGCAGATACATTTTAGGAGTTTTGTTGTTTTTATAATCATAGATAATCATATTGCATTTTTTTCGCCAAAAATGCAAAAAAATAAGCCTCTAGGTGTGTGATTTTTCCAGAAAAAACTAGTAATTTTTTTATGTTTAAAATTTATCATTAACCTACAAAATTTAAACAAAATCTTTGTTACCAAACGGACCGTCGAACGTATGGACTGACGGACACAAAAAAATCGTTTCCTTTTTCGGGAATTTAAAAAACTTTTTACGCCATAGTAACTTTCTACTCTTCCAAGGTCGCTCGAAAATAAAAATAGCCAAAAATTTCGTGACGTTTTTTATAGATGACCCCATAGAAAAAACGGATTCCTTGAACCAAGGACACGTGTCTTTGGATATGTTCAAATCCATATTCTCTTGTTTCAAGAAAATTCCAGCCTTGAAACAAGAGAATATGACGGATTCCTTGAACCAAGGACACGTGTCTTTGTATATGTTCAAAGCCATATTCTCTTGTTTCAAGGCTGGCATTTTCTTGAAACAAGAGAATATGGCTTTGAACATATCCAAAGACACGTGTCCTTGGTTCAAGGAATCCGTTTTTTCTATGCCCTTATCTTAATTTATTGCACTTGTAGTTGCAATATTTAAGTTATATAGATATATAAATTAATTTTATTATTATTTAAAAACATGTAAATCGTAAAAAATAAAATTAAATAATTTAAATTAAATACATACTTATTCTGCCTATAAAATTTATCATTAATTCAATAAATAAATACATAAAACACGATAATAAAATATAATTGTTATATAGGATGATCGAAAAACCATTCTTCAAAAATAGATATAAGGTGAGGAGCCAATTATTGACATGTTAAGAAATTTTATTTTTTACTGCATTAAAATTTATTTGAATTTACCTGAAACTTTACTACATTAAACATAAAATTATCTTTATTCTAATGGGCACAAAATAAACAAACTGCAGGAGTTTAAAAAAATATATTATTGCTTTTTAAAAAAGGTTTCATACTGACAATATTAGGAACCCATATTAAACTTTCATTGTTAATAACTTTTGCAAAAAAACAACCAAAACTTGGGAAAATCTTTTTAAACATAAGGGAACGTTCAAGTATTAGGTAACGCAAAATGTACCAAAATTCATACACTTCATACCTCGGTTCTCGCGTTATTCATGGCTTTAGAGATTTCATATTTTGGTTACCCCCCCTAACACATCCCCTATTAGGGGGGGTGGCCAAAATATGAAATCTCTATAATCTATAATAACGCGAGAACCGGGGTATGAAGTGTATGTAAATTACACAAGCACACAAAAAAAAATTAATAAATAAAAACTATTATAGTTTATTGATATATTTTTTAATTTAAATGGTAATATAATTGACATGTTAATGTTAACAGAAAACAAGCAAGTAATACTATTATAATAATAATAAAAAAATATTTACCATAAAATCGAGGCTAAGGTAGGTATATAATATTTGCCCCCTAATTAAATAACGCATATTTCTCATAAACCGGGAAAATGTATTCATCTGTATTATTTTTATGCATGAATAAGATAAAGCAAGAATCTCCACGCTGTGAACAAAAACATTACAGTCGACCCCTTTAAATACAATCTACCCGGTCCATACTCACAATTTATAAAGTACCTACCTAATTTTTCGTTTAGAATTCTGAAATTTTCAAAACAATAGTTATATGTGGTACTTAGCTTTTTTTTTTACTTTTTTGTATGTCACATTTCAGGAAATAATGTATATACAGTGCGATTATAAAGTTCCGTACAGTTTAAAAAAAAAATACTCTTAGTTTGAAGCCACACCTCTGTTAAGAGTTGTACGCGACAAGCCCATGTGATTGCTACGTACCACAGCTCGGTGGCCAGTAAAACGCACACAGCTTTCTTGCATTTTACTCATCGCTAATACCAGTTTTGCATTAAAAAGTGTTCGGCACTTTATAATCGCACGGTATATCTGAGGTGAAATATTGTTTTCTTCTTATACCTATAGCTATAGCTATAGATATAGCTATAGAACTTTCAGCTGAAAAAAAAAGGTATTGGAAAAGCACCATTATATACCTGCTAATGTATGTATTAAGTAGAGTATTGATTGTACGTACAAAAGAAGGACTTGAAAGCAAAATAAAAAAAAATGAATAACACGTTAGAAACAACCTATGTTGTGTGAATTATATCCATAAGCGTAGCCTAAAAGGATTGTTGTGTTATCAATATATAAAGGTATATATGCAAATATACGGGGGCAAATGAAAAATCTTATATATTACACTGATAGAACACTATCGTAATTAATAGCGTAATTAGGTTATAGAATGCAACAATAAATAGTTGTTTATGCGCCAACCACCGGGTGATCCAACGAAAACTTTAATCTTGTATAAAATCGAAACTAATGAGTTTTCGAAAAAACGCCGAGAACGGCCAATTTTAATTTTAAGGGGGACGGAATAATTAAAAAACACACATAATACCAGTTTGTGGCATTAAAAAAAAATTACCTGCCACAAACGGGTATTATGTGTTTTAATTTTTTTATGTAAAAATATTATATTTTTAAATTAATTAATTAATGCATGTTTTAAATTTTTGTAATACGTTTTTTCGAGGACTACTGAACCGATTTAAAAAAATAAAGCTTTGATATAACCAGAATTAAAAAATATTTTCAATAATGTATTACATGACCCACATTTATTAAGATTTTCGAACTGGTAGCTCCTGAGTGGAGGGGGTAGTTAGGTAATTATTGGTTACATGTCAAAAGATGTCCCGCTTAAAATAAAAATTGACCTGTCTCGGCGTTTTTTCGAAAACTCATTAGTTTCGTTTGGACTTTTTTATTTTATCCAAGGTTAAAGTTTTCTTTGGATCACCCGGTATATTGCATAGAAATTCTATGATAGAATACAACAACAAATAAGTAAACTCATCTGGTATTTACAAACGAGTGCAGTTGTTCGATTTACAACAACAAATTTTATGCATTTTATTTTAAATTCACATATTACATATATATTACATATATATGTGCACTGTTATGTTTAGGGGATCAATAAATAATGATTATTAATTAGATGCACAGGAGTTTATTATTTAACAACGTGACAGGTGAGGTTAGTGTACAATCTATGTGAAGTTGGCTACAAAAGCATGCATATCGCCTTGTAAATTCCGAAACATCATATCTGAAAAATGACCACTTGACAGGTATAACAAATTATCCTTTTTTGAACAATTAATAAGGTATTTATTTAGAACTTTATTAATTCTATATAAACAAGAATAAGTTCATATTCATATAAATTAGTCAATTATTAAATTACTACCCTACTAATTCCATAAAAAATAATAATTTATAGTCTCTGGCAAGTTCCCATTTTTTAGATATGGTGTTTCAGAATTTACAAGGCGATATATAGTAAAAATCTCGTTAGATAAATATTCTAGTTTACAACTATATAAAAATACTACATATTACATGTAATTACATGTACATGCTTATCGTTAGGTATACTTATGCACATGGAAATTTCAGCTCAAAATGCCTATATTCAAAATTTTGGTAAAACATAATGGAATCAGCTGATTTTCGCCATCTTTATTAATCGTCCTTCATAGAATACCGGCACTATAGTGACAACAGTGTTGTTGTAAATTTAAATATTTTAATATTGTATATAATTTATTTATTTATTTATTTATTTATTAGTTTTTAGTCATTCTGGGACCTTACATATAAAGGTGTTTTATACCTTATTAGACTGTATACAAATTACAAATAATTTTGAAGTGCTTCAATTTCACGTACCATTCCAATTCTATTCTTAAAAAAATAATAGTTTTTCCATCGTTCCATGTTTTATACCTCGCTTCCTGCACTTTTTTCACCAGGTGTGATAAAAATCCAAATATAAATCGTTAATTTACCATAAATTTAGTAAAAATTAAAAAAATCCAAAATTGTTTGACTTTGACAGTTATAATGTTTTGGAATAGTAGTAAAAATTGTATTCCATACCTAAAAACTGACAACGTTTTGTATTAATATATTTAGATTTTTCAGTGTACCCTCGTAAGGAGCTAGGTGAACGTTCCAGGTGGTGTTGCTGAAAGAGCGGGTAGAATGGCGATTTCTCCCGTTAGATTAGACAGGGACAAAAGTTCTACCCAAAAAGGATAGAAGACATACATACACTCCCACTTCCACCCAACCAAACAAATTCTGTATTAGTTCTTTGTTGAACAAATACAATATTTACTTGGCCGAGCGAAAAGTGTTACTATTTATTTTTATTAAAAAGATTACTGGCGCCATCTAAATTTTAGTAGAATTATCTTATTCTACAGATTCACATTAGCTATGTTCGTTCGTGCCGCTCAGTGCTACACTTTCCGGCCAACCAAATAAATACTGTATTTGTTGTATGAAAAACAAATACAGTATTTATTTGGTTGGCTGGAAAGTGTAGCACAAATGAGATAGAGATAGGGTAGACGTCTTTTGTTTCATAATTCTAGTTGTAGAGAGCTCCATTACATGTAAATGCTTATCGTTAGGTATATTTATTCACATGGAAATTTCAGCCCAAAATGCCTATTTTCAAAATTTTGGTAAAACATTTATTGGAATCAGCTGTTTTTCGCCATCTTTATTAATCATCCTTCATAGAATACCGGCACTATAGTGACAACAGTAAATATAAAATAAATATTTTAATATTGTGTATAACGTTATAATGTTTTGGAATAACCGTAAAAATTTTATTCCATACCTAAAAACTGACACAACAACGATTTGTATTAATATTTTTAGATTTTTCAGTGTACCCTCGTAAAGAGCTAGGTGAACGTTCCAGGTGGTGTTGCTGAAAGAGCGGGTAGAATTAGTCGTTTATCGATTTAGCCAGAGTGCTTGTTGTAATAATAAGAATGAGAAATAAGTCCTGAAGATATAATGCTTGTATATTTTTCCCAGTAGAATAATGAAAGATTTCTGTAACTAAGAAAAATCAAAAAGGACATTAGTTCTTGTTATATTCACATTAATGTTAGAGAAAAAATTTTACGCCTATAACTTTTCTGACGTAACTACAAGGTTACTGATCTCCTACTTAACTGATAGGTGCCAGCAAGTAACTTTTAATAACCTTAATTCTGATTGGCTTCCTGTTGAATTTGGCATCGGACAAGGCTCTGTAATGGGCCCTTATTTTTTCTTAATATATATCAATGATTTACCCATATCCAATATCGATTTGATAGAGGATCAGCAACGGGTCGAGAATAGCTTTGAAAATAGTTTAATAAATGAGTCACTTGAGGAAGAGGGCTTCGTGCTTTTCGCCGACGATACGGCGAAGATCTGCAAAAACGCTAATTTTGGTTTATTGCGTGACTTAATAGAGGACGCACAGACAAATATTGGCCGTTGGTTTTTAAGCAACAAACTTACATTAAATTTGGATAAAACCGAAATCTTCTACTTTTCTTTAAGGTCATTACCGGTACCTAATTTAGCAAACAGCGTTAAATTCTTGGGTGTAAAATTAGACACAGGTCTAACTTGGGCTGATCACACCTCATCTGTCGCTTCAAATGTATCTAAATATGTATTTGTACTGCGCAGGCTTAAAGACATTGTCTCAAACCATGTTTTACTATTGGCTTTTCATTCACTAGTCCAGTCTCGAATATCTTATGCCCTTCTGGTTTGGGGTCACTCACCTAATATAGAGAATGTATTTAAAATACAAAGACGCGCTATAAGAATCATAAAAAATCTCCCATATCAAGCTGATTGCAAGCAGGCCTTTATAGACCTTAACATCCTTACCCTCCCAAGTCTTTATATCTGTCAGTCTCTCACATATGTTAAGGAAACTAGGCTAAATCGCAATAATCTAGTTACCAGGAGCAATTTAAATTTACACGTTAATCTAAACAGAATAAACAGAACCCGCAATGTCCACAATTACTGGGGTCCTACACTTTATAACAAACTGCCACTATCTATGCGTAACTTCACATTAAATAAATTTAAAAGAGCTGTTAAATCCTTCCTAATCAGCCAATGTTTTTATTCTATCTCAGAATACACTTCATTCAATTTTAATAATCTCGATACAAGTCAATATATTACCTGATGTAATATCATAATACGTTGCCCCAGTTTTGAACATTTTGAACATCTTGAACATTTCTTTTATCTTATAAGCCTTAGGCAATATTTACAACGTTTAATTTTAAAACCGACAACGCTAAAACTGAAAAGTTACATAAGCAGCAACAAATTCTAAATTCTAAATTAATGTACGCCACACTATTTTTGTTTAATTTTTGGTTACTATCCACCGGTAGATCTACAGGGTGGCTATCAAAGAAGAACGACTATACAGGGTGTCCCACCTAAAACAGGTCAATCGTTTTTTGGCGTTATTATTCGAGCTATCGGAATAAAATTTATCAGTCAATAAACACCCAACAATATACTATATATACACTGTAAATAGTATACAGGGTTATTCAGAAATAAGTTCGAGAAATTTAAGAGGTGATTCTACCTTAAAAAATATGAAAAAAAGTTCCTATAAAGGTTGGTCCGGAAATGAGCCCTAAGGGAGCTACGGCTCTTTAAAATTGTGATAAAAATAAGGTTTTTAATTAATAACGCGTGTACCCTTAAGCTAGAGTGACGAGCTTTTGCATGTATACTAGTATTAATAAGGGCAATAAGTTTATGTTATTTTTTTTTTTTTGAATTGCCTGCCTAGACGGACTAAATATGTTAGACTTAACACATTTTTGCCACAAACTTTTTTATGTATACATTTTTTGGATTTTTTGTAATAAATACAGATTCCTTCAGTAAAATACATAAGAAATGTCATACAGTGCAACGGTTAAACAAATGTATTTAATGGGAAGTAACATTTTGTGCCGCCAAAAATTTTACTTTTTAAAAGGCTATAACTCCTTTAATATTAAATTTAGGTGTTTTGGTGAAGAATACTTTTTTGCTTAGTTTTAAATGAAGAATAGCTCTGCAGCATTAAAATTTTATTCGTGCCTTTTTTTGTTCCCCATTTAATATGTCCATCTTCGAAGGGCCGCAGCTCCCTTAGGGCTAATTTCCGGACCAACCTTTATAGGAGCTTTTTTTCATATGTTTTAAGGTAGAATTACCTCTTAAACTTATTTCTGAATAACCCTGTATATTGGAATGCGAATTTTTTGGAGTTTGGGCTTGAGCTTTTTGAATAAAATATCAATTAAAATTCTCTGTCAGCAATACACAAATAGGTACCTTGAATAGAAATTATCGTTGAAATGTAATTAGACAATTTTAAATCATATAATGACTAAAAAACAACTTATGAACAATTGAATACTGTGATATGATAAATTAATTGTACACGCTATAACATTAAAATACTTTTAGATTGACAGACAATTAATTTCATAATTACATTCTACAATGTCAGCTAATAGATTCCTATTATTATACTATTCACAGCGCCTGCGCTAGAATAGTATTATTATTATTATTATACGGTAGTTTAGAATTTTCAAAAAAAATCAAAAATTGTCATAAACAAAAAAATCTTGGATATAAATTTGTTTCATGAAAAAATAAGCAAGTTTTTTTTTTCAAATGTCCGTCCGTCTGATACAAAAATATAAGGTCCACCCTAGTGTGAATCTGTGTGTTTTTTTAGTTTTTATTTAGGCAACGTTCAAGTGTTAAGTAACGAAAATTGTACCAAAATTCATACACTTCATATCCCGTTTCTCGCGTTATTAAAGGCTCTAGAGATTTCATGTTTTGGCTACCCGCGCCCAAATAAGGGATGTGTTAGGGGAGGTATCCAAAATATAAAATTTCTACACTGTAAAAATTATTTTGTGAAATTGCTAACAATATCGTTGGTTACTTAATGCCACCGATTTTGTTAGGAATATTACATATCAACTTTGTAATTTAACTAAACTGTAAATCCATAAAAATGATTTTTTTGTTACTTCACAACATTTTCCTGTGATATTACATAATAAATTGTGAAATTATTTCGCATTTTTACAATACTACAACACGTCTTTGTAATTTTAAATGTTTTTTTATGAAAAGCTAAAACAAAGCGGGAACCGGGGTATGAAGTGTATAAATTTTGGTACAATTTGCGTTACGTAATGCTTGAACGTTCCCTAAGGATCACTCTACTATGGTATATAAAGTTTAGCCAGACAAAAATTTATTCGTGTTCCATGCATAGAACAAAATTAACAAAGCATATTAGTAATCCATCAGCTATGGTTTAAAACAAACCCACAGTCCACTTAAAATCAATCAGATTTATAAACTATTCAACCGAAATATCAACACATGCTGCGGTTTAATATCAATTTGACATTACACGCAGTCTAGTTAAACATTAAAGTCCAAAAACTATTGGAAATTGCCTTGACCATAATTTTCGAACGTGATTTGCATTATTTACTAGATTGCCGCGTTTTTCTATCCATATCCTGACATGTGCGTTTAGTCTTAAACGAATACACGAATACACATTAAAAATTAAGAGTGGTTTTCTAAAGAACCACACTGAGATTTCGTTATCGCAGTAAATAATGAGCCTATTTGGAGCCCCAGGCATCATTTGTTATTAATTACAAGTTGTTACAGTAAAAAAAAACGTTGTTCTGTTATGTTTTACTGTAACAACTTGTGATTAATAACAAATGTTGCCTGGGGTTTCAAAAAAAGTCCTAAACATTTTTTATTAATTACAAGTTGTTACAGTAAAAAATAACGTTGTTCTGTTATGTTTTACTGTAACAACTTGTGATTAATAACAAATGTTGCCTGGGGTTCCAAAAAAAGTCCTAAACATTTTTTATTAATTTCAAGTTGTTACAGTAAAAAATAACGTTGTTCTGTTATATTTTACTGTAACAACTTGTGATTAATAACAAATATTGCTGAGGTTCCAAATAGGCAAAAACGTTTAGTATTTACTACGATAACGAATTATTTTATATCGCTTATGACATATTTAATTTATCAGTTTTTTAGCCTTATATTTTTGGTCCTTCGAGTAGGATAAACACATAGACAAGGAAAGACCTCCAAAGCCGTTGCGGAATACTGTGATAAATGTGCCTAGCGCATCTGAGATAAATTTGCACATGCGCACTACTATTGTTGTTTTTGACGAGTATTTTTTAACCTTAGTTTTGTGTGTCAAATAAAAATTGTAAAAAATTCAACAAAAAACAATAATTATCTACGAAGAAACGTTGAAATAGTTTTTTTAAATTATTTATAAGAATTTTTTGAGGTGTGTTTGAGTTTCGGGATTTTGTACACCTACTTTGAGTACACCAGGGATTGACCCTCTGCTCTTCATAAAGCAACAATACAGGTTAGGTTTAAAGTTATAAACAAATGCAGCAAAAAAACAATTAAAACACAGTAGAAGTCGAAAAATGAACAGAAACAAACGACGATCTGACAGTATAAACAAACTACTAATAATTCATCACCCCAGTATTGGTTTGTCATATCTCTATTTTTGGACATTTTAAGATTTTTACTGGGGGATTTTTCGAGTTAAGACAAACGAATACTGGAGTGATGAATTGTTTTACGACCGACAGCATTTCACAGCTAATAGAGATGCGTACTGCGCAAGGTCAGATATATTGCGTTACGTCATTTCGCTGCCCCGTTCTGTCACAAAATAATCTTGCGCAGGCTGGAATAATGGTTCTCTTTCCTTCTCTATGGATAAACATTAAAATATTTACAAAACATGTTTTATTTTTCAAATATTTACAGACATTTACAAAAGGTGATAAAAAAAGTATGTATTTAATTAATAATGAATAATATCTCAAAATAAATCTAAAAAAGGTATACTTCAATTAAATTCATCATTGGTACAAATGGCGCGAATGAAATTGAATTCGCAATTTTCATTAAAACTGATAAATATTCATAAGATTCCAATGTAATTCATGCTTCAGGCCATTAACTAATAAAAGGAAGAAGTGATGATACACAATGCTTCCCATTTTAATGTTTATTCTTCACAGAAATTCGTATATTTGATATAGGTATGTTTAAAGATACCATACTCGAAAGATTGTATTGTAAATGTCATATATTTTTAGATTTTAAGACTTTTTGACTTGCCATATATACTCTGTATTTTACATGGTTTAATAAATATTATTATTATTATTATTATTATATATATATGTTACAGTAAAAGGTCGCAGTTTCGATAATCCTAGGATTAACGTGTTAAACCTAAGATTTACCAATTAGATGTGGTAAAAGTTCGAAAAAATGTACATTACTATCCACTACTACCTTTTTAAATAGCAGCCCGTGTACATTTATTAAAAGTTACATTTATTATTTGACTGGACTAGTCTGCCGAAATTTTTTAAAAATCATTAATAGGTTTTATCAAGGGAGGCATTGAAATCGTAAATTTTAAAACATCATATCATTTTGACAAGAGATTTTAAAAGTTGGGTTAAGCTTTTGACAAAAACCTTCTAGGGTAAAATACAGTAGGTACTGGATTTTTTGTTAGTTTTTTATATTGTACTATTTAAATTATTCTTATACTGCTTTATAATTAGAAAAGTTATGTAAATTAGGTTGTTTTACTTTTCAGATAAATTTTACTCTACTAATTTTAATTTTTAGAAAAAAAAACAAAGCGGATACTGTGTTTTTGCTTTGATGTGTATTGAATTTGACAAATAAATAACCTTACTTTAAAAGTTAATTCTTAGCTGTCAAACTAAATCAAACTATGTTGTACGAATTCAATGCCCACCTTGATAAAACCTATTAATGCTTTTTAAAAAATTTCGGCAGTTAGTGGAGCCTCGAAGAGTAAGTGACTAGATATCTACTATACCTACCTACCAACGGAATCAATTATGAATAAATGTGCGTACATAAAAGATATAATATCTGATATACAGACGATAAAACTAGTCATTATTTGTTCTTTTATGTTAATTAAAAAATTAATGTTGTTATTATGTTAGTTTCTTAATTGAAATTGTAAATTTAAATAATAAATTACTCATTTCATTAAGTTGATATATCCATTTTAATATGGATTGTGGTTTTTGAAATATATTATAGTATCATCTACATAGAGATTTCATGTGTATCCGGCTTAATAAAGAAAAAATAACTTTAACTGCATAATTACAGTTAAGGAATAAAAAAAAACTATTTTTGTAATTATAATCCTCCATTAATTTTTTATAAAAACAATATATTGCAATAGTATTTTATTTCAAATTTTTGTTCAGCACAATCTGAAACTCCAACTTATAGTCAGCGATTTCTTTTAGAGTAGCTTGTGATCAAAATCTTATTTGGGCAACTTAATAAAATATTTTTCCGATGGTTTTTAAATATTTAGAAAAAAAAGTTAACAATTTTACAATTGGAGCTGCTGTAACCGAGATTGTAACTGTATGTAAAAGGTTGTAACTGTTAACAATATGTAAAAATGTATATATATTTTATACAGATCCCTGTAACCTGCATGCAAACCATAGTTTTACTGTAATTATAATTATAATTATTAAATTAATCTGAAAATTAACTAGCTGTTAAAAATTATTACAGAAGGTAATACCAACGAACTAATAACTCTTCTCTCTACGAACTAATAACTCTTCTTATTATTTATTAGTTAGTTAGTTAGTTAGTTAGTTAGTTAGTTATTAGTTCGTTTGGACTTTTTTTATTAGTTCGTTGGGTAATATTAACGAGATTTAAAATTTTTTAAACTGATTATCATTTGATAAATTTACGGAGCTAAGTATTTTAAGAGATGGAAGTTATGTTTTTTGCTTTTGGTTTATTTATTTTTCTATGTTGTGACTATTATAAGCTCATAATCACACACATTTTGCGTGTTCTTATAGGCCCATTAAGAGGTTAGTACTTTTTTTTCTTTTGGGTTGGCAACAGAATCCTGTCGACAATGAAAAAGAGAAGAGCTGACTATAAAAGATAGGCCAAAAATAAAGAGAGAGAGAGAGAGAGACTATAAAAGATATCAAAATATCGTTTGTTCTTTGAATTTCAAACATTGTGACAATTTTAATGCCAACCCAAAACAAAAATTCCTAAATCGGTCATCAATTTAAATGTAAGTTTTTTTTAATTTTAGAGCAAGCGGCTCGTGTTCTAAACTTGCACTCGTGCGCTAAAAACGGGTTTTATGAAACTAGTACTTTAATATACTATTAATTAATGAGAAAATGATGGTACTGTTTTGATGCAAGGGTATAATTTTAAGGTGTTAGACCTTTTTTAAAAAAATATCTTTCGAAACATAAAAATTAGTGGTAAGCTAAGAGCTTGTTATGGAGTTTGGGCGGTCCATAATCATCTGAGCCCCAGATGTCAAAAAGTTAAACTTAAACCATAGGAAATTAATTGTACTGGTGTTAAATCCCGTCCTTTTCAGGTATAAATAACTTATTTTTCGTAGAAAATTAAAAAATAAGTCAACAAGGCCTCTAAAATTCTAATCTTCTTAAATTAATTCCAAAGTTAAACCTCTAAAAACTAAAAAATCAATTATTCCTTTGCCACAAATCTGGAATTAAATATGACCATGGTTAAACCGAGAACGTGTTTTTGTTATGAAAAAATAATAACAAAAAAATATTGCCAAAATAATTCAAACAAACACTCTTGACCATTTTTAAAGTCCAAACAGAAACTCTTGTTTCAATTTTAGCAACCTCAAAAACCCATATATAGCAATTTTCAAAATTTTCTAAAAAAAATGTGGATTTTTCCCCATTTGCCCCCCTTGGCGAACCCCAATGTTTACCAAAAACAATCCCGAGCGAGAAATTTTGGTAACATACCTGTATGCCAAATTTCAAGCCTCTAGCTTAAAGCGTTCTTAAGTTATCGTGCCCTCAATATTTCCCGGACAGATCGATCGATCGACCGACCGACCGACCGACCGATGGACCGACAATTTTTTTTTTGCTCGAAATTGATTTATATCGACATACAACGTCACAAAACGCAAAAATACACAAAAAAAATTGAAAAATTTTGCACGAATACAATGCTTTCCGAAATTTTCAAAATTTTCAAAATGGGAAAGCAAAATATGAATTAACCACATATTAAAAATACAAAGAAATTTTCTGTGCGTAAATCGCCATATTTAAAGAGTCATTTATTAAACTATTTGGGCTTCGTCACCACAAATTTAAATTTTCTGTAAATACAAAAATCTATGATAGTAAATCATTCTGACAGGTAATTTAAAAAATATTATTTCTTAATTATGGGTTATTTTCTTGGAATTTATCACAGAATCTAGGCTTCTGGTCAAGATATTTTTTTATAGTTGGATTAAATTTGAGGAACTAGAACCATATGTGTTCAAAAAACTTATGTGTTGTAGTTATTATTTAATTCATTAGAATGCCTATATTTTTCACTAAACGTGTACCTACTATTAGGGTGGACCTTATTATTATTATTATGTTAAAATTTTCATTTAGATTTAACTGAAAAGTTCTGAAAATATGAGCGTGCTCCAAGGGTCCTAATTGGGCCTTAAAAGTTCGTAAATTACCCATAAATCGTATTTTTTTTTTAAATTGTCTGTAATTTTTGTATAAGTGAAAAATTTCAAGGCCTTAAAATCTTTTTTTTTTTCCTTTTAAGCATACAAAATTATTTGCCAAACAAAATGATCAAAAGATTCTAACCCGTGCCGAAATTCCGCCGAAACTCTTACTTGGCGCTTAGCACGTTTTGTTTTAGTTAAATCATTTTAATATTATGAATAAATATTAGAATGCATTATTTAAAAATAAATCCAGTCCGATCTGATACATTTTAAAAAGTTTTTTTACCGTTTGAACACAATTATGGTAGAAATTCGTAAATTTTAGTGTTAGGGGCAACTTTGGCGGATTTTCGGCACGGGTTAGGTTAGGAACATAATGAAATGCCTTTTAATTTTTCACTTATACAAAAATTACAGATAATTTTCAACGATTTTTTACGATTTATGGGCCCAAATAGGACCCTTAGAGAAGTTTGATTACTCTCATATTTTCAGAATTTTCTATTTACACCTTAATGAAAATTTTAAGATAATAAAACAACATAAGGTCCGACAGTTTCGGGCTACTGGCCCTCTTCAGTACCAAGAGTCAACTCTGCACGCTGATTAAGAAAACGGTTTTAGACTTTATTCGCAAAAGGAATATAGCCATTAGATTGGTACTGAAGAGGGCCAGTAGCCCGAAACTGTCAGTCTACCAATATCCCTCTGTACGATGATTAGAAAATAGATTGATGGAATAATAAATTAATATTTTTATAATTTTGTTTAAAATTAAAAATTTCTGTCCTTAATAATTCTACGCCTAACCACTCGCTAGTGGTACTATGTGCTTGAGACACACAAGTCTTCAACTTGCTACCATTCAAAGTCTCCAGACTAGGAGAGGTATGAGTAGTTGTCTACATCTAGCAATAGATGGAGCACAAGCCTACATCAATCTAATGGCTATATTCCTTTTGCGAATAAAGCCTAAAACCGTTTTCTTAATCAGCGTGCAGAGTTGACTCTTGGTACTGAAGAGGGCCAGTAGCCCGAAACTGTCAGTCTACCAATATCACTCTGTACGATGATTAGAAAATAGATTGATGGAATAATAAATTAATATTTTTATAATTTTGTTTAAAATTAAAAATTTCTGTCCTTAATAATTCTACGCCTAACCACTCGTTAGTGGTACTATGTGCTTGAGACACACAAGTCTTCAACTTGCTACCATTCAAAGTCTCCAGACTAGGAGAGGTATGAGTAGTTGTCTACATCTAGCAATAGATGGCGCACAAGCCTACATCAATCTAATGGCTATATTCCTTTTGCGAATAAAGCCTAAAACCGTTTTCTTAATCAGCGTGCGTTACTCGCATCAGTGAGCAGAGACTCACTCCCCCCAAATTATGACAGATGCAACTCGCATCAGTGAGCATAGACTCACTGCCCCAACTTTCAATTCAGATTAAATATTTTTTTAGATAAATGAGCCATAGGCTGCGCCTGTCTCTTAAAGACCCAAACAAACTATTGATGATGATTAATCAGCGTGCAGAGTTGACTCTTGGTACTGAAGAGGGCCAGTAGCCCGAAACTGTCAGTCTACCAATATCCCTCTGTACGATGATTAGAAAATAGATTGATGGAATAATAAATTAATATTTTTATAATTTTGTTTAAAATTAAAAATTTCTGTCCTTAATAATTCTACGCCTAACCACTCGCTAGTGGTACTATGTGCTTGAGACACACAAGTCTTCAACTTGCTACCATTCAAAGTCTCCAGACTAGGAGAGGTATGAGTAGTTATCTACATCTAGCAATAGATGGCGCACAAGCCTACATCAATCTAATGGCTATATTCCTTTTGCGAATAAAGCCTAAAACCGTTTTCTTAATCAGCGTGCAGAGTTGACTCTTGGTACTGAAGAGGGCCAGTAGCCCGAAACTGTCAGTCTACCAATATCACTCTGTACGATGATTAGAAAATAGATTGATGGAATAATAAATTAATATTTTTATAATTTTGTTTAAAATTAAAAATTTCTGTCCTTAATAATTCTACGCCTAACCACTCGTTAGTGGTACTATGTGCTTGAGACACACAAGTCTTCAACTTGCTACCATTCAAAGTCTCCAGACTAGGAGAGGTATGAGTAGTTGTCTACATCTAGCAATAGATGGCGCACAAGCCTACATCAATCTAATGGCTATATTCCTTTTGCGAATAAAGCCTAAAACCGTTTTCTTAATCAGCGTGCGTTACTCGCATCAGTGAGCAGAGACTCACTCCCCCCAAATTATGACAGATGCAACTCGCATCAGTGAGCATAGACTCACTGCCCCAACTTTCAATTCAGATTAAATATTTTTTTAGATAAATGAGCCATAGGCTGCGCCTGTCTCTTAAAGACCCAAACAAACTATTGATGATGATTAATCAGCGTGCAGAGTTGACTCTTGGTACTGAAGAGGGCCAGTAGCCCGAAACTGTCAGTCTACCAATATCACTCTGTACGATGATTAGAAAATAGATTGATGGAATAATAAATTAATATTTTTATAATTTTGTTTAAAATTAAAAATTTCTGTCCTTAATAATTCTACGCCTAACCACTCGTTAGTGGTACTATGTGCTTGAGACACACAAGTCTTCAACTTGCTACCATTCAAAGTCTCCAGACTAGGAGAGGTATGAGTAGTTGTCTACATCTAGCAATAGATGGCGCACAAGCCTACATCAATCTAATGGCTATATTCCTTTTGCGAATAAAGTCTAAAACCGTTTTCTGAATCAGCGTGCAGAGTTGACTCTTGGTACTGAAGAGGGCCAGTAGCCCGAAACTGTCAGTCTACCAATATCACTCTGTACGATGATTAGAAAATAGATTGATGGAATAATAAATTAATATTTTTATAATTTTGTTTAAAATTAAAAATGTCTGTCCTTAACATAAGGTCCACTCTAACCTACCATATAATTTTGGTTTCATTTTATTAAATATAAAACACAAAAAGTTTGGATTTCATTTACAGGTAAAATTTTCTTATACAAATTTTTATACCTGCCGTTAGAAAGATTTGTGACTTTAGTGAAATATCATTATATCTCGCCCTAAAACCATATTTATTATCATTAAGCATTTACTTTTGACCAAGAAATGCCCATGTTTTAGTCAAAATTACTATAATAATCCTAATCACTTTAAACCATATATAATTATTATAATCTTATTCCACAAATATGTGTTAACATACACACATCTTCAAAAAATACAGTCGCAGCGTGATCTTTGTAAGGGATGGGTGTGACCGCTTTGGCGGACATACTCCAGCATCAGCATCTCAATCATTGATATGCAAAGGACTTGATTAATTTAATTTTTTATTTTATGTAATGTTGTGAAAGTGTTCGTTTAATAATAAAGTTTTAATTGAGTCGTGATTATTAATATGTGATGTTAAATCTAAATTCAATGTATTTCGTTGTACACGTGGATATTTTTTTATGAATTTCAAAGAGATTATTTTTTTTATAAGTTGGCGTCTGCGCAAACATCACTACAGAGTGAGACGGTTTTGCGTAGGCCGAAAATTATACTAGATCGAGCTGGCCAACTACCCAAAGGGAAAAGTCATACTGGAATTGATTGTATTGGATCTTCAAAAAATATGACCTTCATTAATTTATTGAAAAAATAAATTAATGTTATTCCTAATTAAAATTATAATATATTAAATTATTAATAACTTTACTAGAACCATAAAAATTTGTAATAAAATTAAATAAAAGCCAATAAAGATTATATCTTCGAGCTAAAATATATTTTTTAAATATATTTGTATTTTAATTTATTGATGGAATTAAGAATTAAAAATCTTAAGCCAATTTGTCGTTTTTAATTCTTGAATTATTTATATTTAAATAATTTATTAGTTATTATATTGAATATCACCGGCAAAAGTTTAAAAAAAAACTGACATTTTATAATATTAATATTAAAAATTATTTGGATTAAATCTTAAATTAGGCATTCTAATACCATAAGGTGTGTATTTTTTTGGCTTCTGAAATATTTCTTCTTTATAAAAATGGTTTACAATATACAGTCTAGACTCCTTAAAAATGTTAATTTTAAAGAATTACCTGTGTTTTATTTTGATATTTGAAAATTTTATAAACGTCAAATGACTTTTGTCAAAATGAATGCTATGTGTAATCGTTTGGATAAATGAGTGTGCATAGTTGTCATATCATTCAAATATGCACTATATACTCGTGCGATAGAAAAATATTCTAACTAGGATATATAGTGAACATGCATTTTTCTTTATTTCGTGTACACTAGGTCGTACAAAAAATATTTTTCGTACGACCTAGTGTACACAAAATAAAGAAAAATGCATGTTCGCTATATATTCTCGTTAGGATATTTTTCTATCGCACTAGTACATAGTGCATATTTGAATGAAATGACAACTATGCACACTCATTTATCCAAACGATTACACATAGCATTTTTTTTGACAAAAGTCATTTGACGTTTATAAAATGTTGAAATGTCAAAATTAAATACAGGTAATTCTTTAAAATATACATTTTAAAAGAGTAGACTGTAGATCGAACGAAAAATGTTGTTCGCAACTCGTTTGCGACAAGTCCTTAGTCCACTCGAATGATTTTTTGACTTCGCTTCGCGTCGTCAAAAAAACTTCATTCTCGTGCACTAAGGACTAAAGTCGCTTACTCGTTACGAAAACTACTATTTACCTAGTCTACCTAAATAAAAATTAACCATATAATTAGGTTAAATTGAGAAGTTTGACTTGGATATTAAAGGAATTAATATGACATGTTCAAATTCGTAATCGAAAAGTTTGTCGTCATCATATTTTGGTCATCAATGTCAGTCAGAGATCGTCTCCTTCTAAAAAGAAGAGCCTTCTGCATGAAAAATGATTGAGCACAACGAATAAATCTTTCAAACACTCCGGTTTGAAGTAAATAAGTGATACTAGTAAAAGGTGAGTTTATGCTAACATATCTTTTAATTTTAACTAACTCTTCAACTCTTTCGAAATGGCAGATTTATAGAATTTTTCATTTTAAACTTTCAAGTGAATTTATTCAGTTTTATTCGAGGTTTTATTTTAACCCATAACTACTGACGTAGCGCAACTACTGACTCAGTAGTACTGAGGTGAAGTCTTACAGACTTCCATTAAAAAAATAGGGTTATTAAAGTGCACAAAGGTAAATAAATTAAAAACTAAGCTCAAGGAATAAACGTTTAATTATTTTTAAGTACTTATATTTTTAGAATAAATTAAGCAAAAAGGAAAACTAAACATTATCATAATTGTTTTCAAAAATTAACCAGATTTAAGTCAACTGGAACGCGGTTTTACTTTAAAAATGTAAAACATAATTGTGCTAGGAAATAAGAAATGAAGATCGCCTTGCCTCCCATCTTTATAATTTGAAATAGAGGCTTTATGTAAGAATAGACATCCTAATTTAGAATAAATATAGGCCGATCACCGTAAAAAAAGCCTTTTTTACATGCGCGCGAATACAACTAATGTAATACTGGATATGTGACATTAAGCCTAATATGCTATAATATGCATATTATGTTATGTTATGCATATTATGTTCCCCGTTATGTTATGGGGTTGAAATCACGAACATACGAAAACAAGGTTATTTTTTGGGCTTTTCAACCTGCGCAAAACTCAAAAATTTACCGACCAATTTTAGTTGCGTCTGGCTATATTTGATGCGCTGATTTTCCGTTTTTTTCTCGATCAGCTCGTTTGGGGTTTGGGGCCATATCTTTAGTATTAATACAAAATTTTCATGAATATATAGCGAAAAAATACGAAACAAATTGATTTTTTGAATTTAGAAGCCTATAAAAAACAAACGAATAAAGATATTTGAAATCCGCTTTTTTGGGTTAGAGCCCTATTATTTGAGAACCAATCCACCGCAAAAAAGAAATTAATTAGAATTATTTTTTTGCAACAACTATAGGCAAAAAAAAACACTATGTGCTATATCTCAAAAAACGCGCTGATCGGGAAAAACGGAAAAAGTTCCGATATCAGCGCAAATCAAATATAGTCAGATGCAACTAAAAGCTCCCCGGCAAATAAAAAAAAAACTTTTTTTGTAGAGCAGTGTTATTAAATAAAATATAGTTATAGATTCTATAATATTTAGTTTTTTTCTTTCTTAAAAGTTGAAATGTCTGTAGCGTAAATTCACCCAAAGAGAACATGGAGCGCCTTCACCGCCGCCGTCAGTTAAATCTGACATGTTCAAAGTGATGCTTGACGTCTAGCATCTTCGACGTCGCCGGCGTCGGAAGTAGAGATATTTACACCCTTTAAAGCCGACACTTTAAGCATATACTTGCTTGATTAATTTTCATTGACCGTTTTATGAAATTGAGATTTAACATCGTTTAAACATCCTTTTATATTCGATTGATTCTAAAAGCAACTCTTTTTGTTCATGTTTTACGGGCGAAAAATTAGCTTTTTAAGAAGATGCTTTCGTTACCTTTCCTGTAATATTTATAAAGCAGGGCTGTAACCAGAAAAAAATCTAGGGGGGGCCAGCCCCCAGGGTGGCACCCTCAAAAAAAAAGCTTTGTTCCTGACGGTTTCAACCAAAACTTGGCGTCTCTACAAAAAAAAAAATTGGCGTCCAGGGGGGCTCATTTGGCGAAAATGCCAGGGGGGGCTCAAATCAAGGCCAGGGGGGCTTAATGGGGACTTAGCCCCGATTTAAAAAAAAATGCAATTAAGATGAATTAACTTTTTGTGCTACCAAAAATGTACCTTTTTAAAAGGTTACTACTCCGTTAATATAAAATTTAGGTGTATCGGTAAAGAATACTTTTTTGCTTAGTTTTAAATAAAGAATCACCCTGCAACATTAAAATTTTATTGGTGCTTTTTTGTTACCTATTCAATATGTACATCTTCAAAAGGCCGTAGCTCCCTTAGGGCTCATTTCCGTACCATCCTTTATATGAACATTTTTTCATATTTTTGGATGTAGAATCACCCCTTAAATTTTGGCATGCCAGTTATTGACCACCCTGTAGATTAAAGATAGTGGGGTAATAACCGCTGGTTATAACTAATTCAATAGGATTTTAACCATACGCATCTTGAGGTATATTTCCTTCACACAGATATATCACCTTTGGGTAAAACACAAAGTTAAGTGTATATTTTAAATCTTCTTAGAAGTCAATTTTTTAAATAGTACCTGTATCTTAAGAAATGCCCTAAAATACGGTATATAATTATACGCCTATAAACGTTTTTCAGCTCCAGGTGTAGAGGTATCTTTAAATTTAATAGAGATATGTATAATTCGCAGGTTTAACACTCAAAAAATTTCGTTCGTTCGTTCTTATTTTTAATACTGAATGTTATTTCTTAATACAAATTTTTTACTTATATCGTCACTATTGGTATTTAATACTTTACTTGTAATATTAAATACTGCAATGTGTGTATTGTATACAAAATGTTGTCATCATACTAACATGGAGACCGTGCTGGTACATTTGTATCCCCACGCAACATGTGTTTATTAATACTGTAACATATGGTAAATTATATCACAGTTATAGTTTGGTATACTTTAAGTTGTAGTTGTTGTGTTATTGATCTAGTTTAAAGTATGTTACAGTATTCAGTAAAATAACAATTTGTAAATAATACCAAAATTTTGATTAGTAATAATACAGAGAAAAGTAAAAAAAGGATCGATTATTTTGTCAGTGTGTATTTGTGTGTGGTTGCAATCTTTATATTATTACTAATCAAAATTTTGGTATTATTTACCGATTGTTAATTTTTCTGAATACTGTAACATACTTTAAACTAGATCAGTAATACAACTTAACAACAACTCAAAGTATACCATACTATAAGTATGATAATATCACACTGTGATATATTCTTTACTAAATGTTACAGTAATATTTACTATAACATGATAGTATTAATAAAGTTGTAAATTTCTTGATCCAAAACAAAAGTTGTATATTTTATCATCTTGAAAAGTTGTATATTTAATTGGAAAGTTGTATTTTTTTCACACAAAAGTCGTATATTGCAGGGCTTTAAAATACAAAAGTTGTATATTTCACGAAAAAGTGAGGAATTTTTTTTAATCATTAACTTTAAGGTTATAATTTTTGACCTTGTCCCCTCCCCCCTACAAAATCTTCTTCGCTACGGCCCTGGAAGTAATGGAATAAAACTTGTACAAACTATTACTATTTATATAAAAGTGTCAAATTGTAATTTTCGCATAAAACCAAATGTAAAAACATTTTATTCTCTGTTAGATAATAATAAATTTAAACCATAGGGTGAGCAACAAGGGTGTTAGGGCTGATTACCTTTTACGTGCTGTCATAGATGTGTAGATGTGTAGAATAACCGATATTACTATATTACCATTTCAATAATAAACATTTTTTATGATAAGATCGATCTTTCAAAATTAAACACATTTACATTTATTTTATTTTTATTTTGACACGTTACAAAAAAATATTCAAACATTAATTTTGTAAATTATTTTTATTCCAAAAAAATAAGAATGTTGAGATTTGATGTTTTCATTTTTGGCACCTAACTATTTCCACCATAAAGTTTTTAATATCGTTTAATAAAATATTATATTTAGATTTATTTTCTTTATTTTGCTACAATAATTAGGTACAGAAATATTTATTGATTATACTAAAATTATAAATTTTAAATATAACTATTTGTGCTTGTAAATTATTTCATTAATTTTAAGGGGTGATTCTACATAGGAAAACATTAAAAAAGTTCCTATAAACATATGTCTAAAAATGCGTCGTAAGGGAGCTGTCCCTTTGAACGTGGTTAAAAAATTCGGTTTTTATTTAATAACTTAGGAACGCTTTGAGGTACAGCAACGAGGGTTTTGAACGTAAACTAACCTTATTAAGGCCTATCTTCATATGCTATCTTGGTGTACTTATTTTAAACAGGAGTGTTCGAAACTGGGGGGGTTATTAGTTTTGTAATCCCAACCTTTTTTCTGTGTAACTTTTTAAATTTTT
Source organism: Brachypterus glaber (assembly GCA_958510825.1). Classification (NCBI taxonomy): domain Eukaryota; kingdom Metazoa; phylum Arthropoda; class Insecta; order Coleoptera; family Kateretidae; genus Brachypterus; species Brachypterus glaber. The sequence continues at coordinate 35,772,988 of OY294049.1, forward strand.
TTTGGAATATGATTCCTCAGGTCAAAATATATAAAAAAGGTACTCTTGTTTTAATACTGTAGGCTTAAGCGTTTATGAAAAAAAAATATTTGAAGGTGAAATTTCACGGTTTGGAAACGAAAAATGAATTTCTAAAATGTTGAAAACCTAAATTTCAATGATGCGAGGTGGATGTACATCAAAAACTAAGAAAAAAACCTTATCCAAAAATCAATACTAAGGGAGCTATGAGCTGCACCATGCCATAGTAGCTTTAAAAGCGATGTTTCGACCTACATGTATAGAACCTTTTTTTCTTAGGTGTGGAATAACCCTGCTCATTTTGGTTTTAAATATATTAATACTTAATTTTTCGTCCTCGATTAGTCAAATTTCACCTTTAAATGAATTTTTCTCGAAAACGGTTAATCCTACAGTATTAGGACAAGAGTAGTTTTTTTATGTATTTTGACTTTTTTTCCCTTAAAATTAATGACATCATTTACTGATCATTCTGTATACTAGAAAAAAGATAATAGTAGCTTTTGATACAAGTACGAAAAACACTGTTTTCGGGGCGATTACAGATATTGCCACACGAGCTTGGAGTGCGAGGTTGTCAACCGTAATCGCTCTAAAAACAGTTTTCGTCCGTGTATCATACAACATTTTTTATTCGATTGAAATATATAATAAATAAATGTGTATTTAAGAATTTAAGGTTAGAATTTAAATAATAATAATAATAATTATCATTAGTTAAATCAAAATTTTCATACAGATTTGTCATGGAAAAAGTGACGCTTTTAGATTCCTACAGTCGAATAAAAAAATATAAGAATATTATATCTATCTAAACTTTAAAAAACTGACGTTTCCCCCTTTGGATTTTTTATTATTATTAATAAATATTCAGTAACAAAATAGTCGACAATTAATACTAGGTTTCTAATTTAATAACCAAAAAAAAGATCAATTTATCAAATATTTTTGACAAATGGAGTCATATTAATAGGTACATTAATAGAGTGTAATGTAGAAACCGCCTAAAGAAATGCTTTTTTCGCATGTCATCACGGCTCATCAATTTTCTGGATTATTGATGATTTAAAAATTTTACCTTGTAATTTATAGATATTTGATTTTAATGGAAAAATAAAATTTAATTAGCAATAACTCAATCTAACCTATAAATTTACTCTAATGTCAGATAATTAGCATTTTTGTTTTTTAATGTTTATTCTAATAGTTTAAACTTTAAAGCATAGTGAATTTCGACTTGTTTGGGTGTTAAAAATGTAACTACAGGTAAACCACTGTAAAAATAATCTTGTTTTCGCATGCGCCCCATTCCAACCCAACAAAATAACGATGAGCATACGCCTAATCATTTAAAATTTTTGTAGCATGAAACAGTGTTAGGTATAAACTACCTTCAAATGAAGGTCCCTGTATCACTATAAAATAAATAAATAAATAAATATTCAGTATTTTGGTGGAAGTCGCGCGCATACGAAAACAAGGTTATTTTTACAGTGGTTTTGCTGTAGTTGTCATTCCGAGTCATTCGTGTGACAAGAATCGTGTCATTTTCAAGTTTTTATGAGAAGGTATTCATTTGGGTGTTAAAAACTAAATTAGTCATCATTGGCAAGTTTTGAGCAATGGACAGGGTGTCTGTAATAATAGCCTAGTGTGTGATAATCACTCAGTGATTATGTTAAATTAACATTATGTTAATAGAGATGAATTTGGAACGGTGGCGTTTATTGAAGGTACAGTGTATAGATTTTTATGGGAAGGTATTCAGTAGAGCGTTAGAAGTCGAAGTAGCAGGATATTTGTGTAAAACGACGCATTTTCGACGCCGGTGTTATATTTTGGGTATCGGCGTCGCATGTCTGCGTTCGGCGGGAGAGTGGTAGTGTTTTTGGAGGCCGGTAGGGCGCGCGCGCGGAGCCAGTTGCAGTCAGCCATTGGCGGAGAGGCGGAGCTCAGTACTGACAGATCATTCATCTGAGCCCCACTCTGCCCCTTTCGAGCGGCGTGATTGACAGTTGGCAGACGACTGCGGACCGCGCAGCAACTCCGCACGCGCTTCGGACACGGTTGCTCGGCGCACCGACACCTTCAACGACGAAAACTACAATATCACACCGACCCCATGAACGCGGCGCCGTCGGCGAATCTTCTTCATCGACAAGCTCCACGTGGGTAATCCTCCAGTGTGAAAGTGCAGTGAGACAGTGATCAAAATTTTTTTTGGTGAAGTGCGCGCCAGTGTCACGGACAACAACCCCTAGTGCGGGCAGGGTGCAGTACATGGCTCAGCCACGGGTACGCTTCCAACCAGCAAAAGGCGACACGTTGGACATCACCTCGATCACGCTGATTGATGGACCACTTAACACCATCAATCAGTAAAATGAATGAGCCCGCAGAAGGATATACATCATTCACGCTCGACGCACTCTTGCGAATCTAGAGACCCAAACATATGAGGACCATGTGCATTATTTACTTCATACTTAGTGCAACCGTCAAAACATAACCTAGACCGCTATCCGTCGCTCAGGACTATGCTACGACAACATATATAAACATAAACCCACTTGAGTGACAGTTACTAAACAAATAATATCGTAATAAAACCGTCATGTTATTGTTAATGGGCTAACCCATTAGTATCTATTCCTAAGGCATACTAATATGCTCTCAAATGTATGGTGCTTTAGTATTGCTCCAATACTATTAAAGCTTAAGCCTTCGTTAATCATTTCTTCTTTAAATTTAAATAGTAATAATAATATCTATCTTCAAACTCCAAGCTAGATATATTTGGCCTAGAATATAAACCGAAGCTTATAACCCAAAATTAACCTGAAACGCGTTTTCTGTAATAATTTCCACCAAAAGACATTAACTTAATGTTGCGTTACATTTTAAACTAATTTTTATAGTCCCAAAGCGCCCTGCAGTCTACCTGGAACAATAATTATAGGATATAAAATTCTCCACAATAAACCAAAACAGTTTTTTAAATTGCACCAGAATTTATTTTAATTGAGTCTCATCTAAATATTTTTACGCATTACGTTTCTCCGGTTATTACATTTTTAAATCCAATTGGTTCATTTCACTCTGAATTATACATACAATTTGTTTAATTATTGTTGGGCTATAATGACAAAGATGTTTTAAATAGACCTGTTAAAATGACAAAGCCAAAATTATTGACGGTTTCATTTAAACAACTGACAAAATCAAAAGGCATTTGACTGGGCAAATGTGCAATTAGGCCTGTTTTCTTGGAATTTAGGTGGGCCTTTGAAATAGTCATCGATGGGTGGGTTACAAATATATTCCCCATGTGTAATTATGGTTTGGCTAAGGCTTTCAACGAATACTTTTAATTTCTTTTAAAACCGATGAATAGGCATTTTACTTCAGATACCTTACCTGATTGTACACCATAAAATGCCACTCAAAATGATCAAGTCACCGTGATTCTGGATTATCATTGAGGAATGCCACAAGGAATGCTTCTCGGGCCAGCCGGTTACTCGATCTACACTGTAGACTCTACAGACTAAAACTCATTCGAGGCCAAATATATTCTGAAAAATAATTATTCGTTTACCGTCGCGAGGAATATTTAATCGTTTTTGATAATTAAATTCATATCTTCAAGTTTAAGGGAATTTTAATTACAATTAAATAGACTATTCCATTTGTCGAGCTTTACATATTCATGAAAGGAATCGTTAAATGGGGAAAAGTGAGGAATAATAGCGGAAAGTTATCCACTTTTGTGGAAACTCGGAACTGGAAAACAACCGGAAAACTCGTGTAAAGTGAAGGGAAAACTGTGATGCCGACGGAGATCCCTAATGGACCCAGCGCGGCGCGAAAAGATCACGAAAAGGAAGTGCGACCGTATGGGAGCATATCAAATCGAAATCAAAATTTAAATCGTCCCGGCCATAAAAGTTTATTACGGACTAGACAGTTAAAGAGACGTTCTAAAATCATTCTCCACGCTGAATGTAGAAGAAAAAAACTGCCATATAACACAGTCCGTTCCTCGCGTCTCTTTAGTACTCCATGAAATTTTATGACAACAGCCATTCCAACAAGTCTCTACTTTAGAGCCCACTAAAAACTTGTACGGATTAAATTAACCTCATCGCGGATTTATTTGCAACAAAAATTATCTTTTATATCAAAATATTATTATACAAAACATAATAACATAAATTTTATGTATACAATTATTTTTATTCTAAATCTTCCCTTATACAGTGAGGAAAACGAACTTTTTCACACTGCTCTTGATTAAACTTTTCATAGAGACATAATAAACCATTTTCTGTAAATTTTCGTTGACTTTACTTATAACAGATCGACTTTTAGTATACATTCTAACTAAGATTGTTTCCCATAATAATTTGGTAGACCGCTTCGACAAAAATCTTGTTTAACTGAATATTTTCAAATTAACGAAAGAAAATCCAGGAAAGACTCAAGAGAATTATTCTAAGACTATTAGACAATTATATCAGTAGCGTACGAAGCTCCAGTTGCAAAACTTAAAACAGGGCTAGACTTTCCCATAAAAAATTGTACGTAAATTCTTCAAAAAAAATTATTCATGAAATTATACAGATTTAAATATACTACAAATATACATATTATTACTATTGCTTTTAATACAGACCGGTTAACTCCTATTGTATTAGTGATTAAAAACGACGATACAATAATAAAATATTAATGTGGAAGTGGTTAAAAAATCTATAAATTTTCTTCAGATTTGTGAATTAAAATAATTATTTGTGGTGTTAAAATCATTATGATTAAAACTGTGAGTATTAAAAATTTCCATATCATGATAGTTATCTAGATGTTTTCAAACATCAATCTCTTTTGGGATTATTTAAACGTGCGACGGGTATAATTCTCACGGATAATTTATTATGAATGCTATGATTCAAAAAATATGATTAGTAGTAAATAAATAAAGCGCATTCAAAGAATAAAAAGAGAATTCAAATAACTACGACTTAAAGGGTTATGTTGACTATTCTTAAAAGAATACTAAAATTAAAAATTAATTTTCTTGAAAATAACATAAATATTTTTATTGGTACCTGGAGGGTTATTTTTGTAATAAAACCAATAATAATAATAATAATAATAATAATAATAATAACTCTGAAGAAGATCTAGTAATAAAAAAAAACATTATAAATAATATTTTTATTTAAAAGCCGAATATATTTACATCTTTCTTAAAAATATCAGGATTCGTGATTGCAGATTGTAAAATTTCCGTCGGATTCCACAATGTCGAACCGTTTGAAAGTAATAAAAAAGTTCGTAAACGAATTCAGTTCACGATGCGTCGACCCTACTTTTATTGGGGTTTAATAAAATATTATCATGATTCTTTCACCTACAAAATAATAATGTCGAAAAGATTGATTTTTAACTTGTACTTCGACAAACTTTTTAAAAGCAATATAAATAAATACGACAAGGGAGATAAAATTGATTTTAATCTTTTAAATTCTTTCCGAAAACATTTAAGCACTAAAAAATTTTATCAAATATTTATTAGTTATATATTTTTATTTTTTATCATTATTTGTATTATTTATTTGGAAAAGCGTACATGGTGAGTTCCAAATAAACATTCATGACAAATTTTATATTAATAAAAGTTACATTATAGCATATAATACAAAAATAATATTTTTTAAATTCTGATATTAATAGTTACTAAAGATAATAATTAAAGTTTAAAAAATTTTATATACACAATATTTTTTGTTCTCAAAGCGAATTTTTTGATGCGACTCTTGTTTATTATCTGTATAATATACTTTTTTATAATTTTTTGTTGATTTTAGTTATGATGAATTACGTTTTAGACTCTTGTGAGTGTAATATTTACCTAAAATTGTTTCGTGTTATCCTATAAGTAACAGTTTGGGTTTACCATTTTGACAAAATTCTCATTTTGCGGAATCTTTAACATTTTGTGTTACCTAAATTAAAATTTTAAAACTATTAAAAATACTAGTTAAAAAAATACTTGGATTTTTTTATTTATTTAACCACTATTTATTTTTATATTTTACTTTTTTGGATTTACACTAATTATTATTTATATTTTTATTTTAAAATAACTTAGAGATAATCAGGAGTTTTGAAATGATTTTAGAATAAGATATATTTTTATATATCTTAAAATTAAAAATTATAATATGAATTACTCTAATTATATTTCTATTTTTAAAAGAAAAATATTTATTTTTAATCATAATTTATGACGAAAATCAACAAATTAAGTTTTTTATGGGATTACAAGTTAGAATAAATGTTTAAAAAGATAATATTACAGAATAAAATTTGTATATATTATGTAAAGAAATCAAAGTAATATTTTTAAATGTAAATTCTGGGAAAATACAAGATTTATACACGATAGAACTGAATTTTAATTAAAAGGTGTTTTTTTTAATTAAACATTAAAAACTTATTGTAACAATGTGTAAAACAGACCGAAAAAAAAAACTATTTCATAAAAATAAAAATACTTTTATTCATTCAGAATATTTGTAACATAGTGTAAATAAATAATTTAAAACGATTACACGGCACTATATTTGCATGCAATGTTGAAACTGGGGCTTTTAAATAAAAAATAAAATAATATATCCAGTAAAATGTTAAAATTTAACCCTTCCGTTGAAAAATTGGCTAAAATACGTACTAATATAATGGAGTTTTGCCCTTAGGGTGTTCCTGTTTTAATTTGAAGCAAAAAATTTTTCCTATAAAATAAGTAACATTTAGTAAATAATTCTTATCTTTATAAAAAAAATAAGTTTAAAAAAATAGTTATTTTGAACCATACTACCCTAAATAATGCTAAATATGTATAAAATTGAAGTTTTGAACGTTTTTTTGCATCGAAAATTCAAGTAGTATATTAAAGCACTTATTCCATAACACGTTTTTAGCCCACTAGTACTTTATAAAACTCCCCGCAAGCGGCTTGTTTTCTAAACTTGTACTCGTGCGCTAAAAACGTATGTTATGAAACTAGTACTTTAATATACTATTTGAATTTTCGTTGCAAAAAAAACGTTGCAAACTTCAGCTTCATAAATATGTTTTCAAAAATAATACCCACGGTGGGTAGAAAAAATTATTCGTGACATTGGACAAATATATTTATTAATTATGCACGTAAAACATTTTTTGGTATATTTTTTCTCTGTGAAATGGAAGTCTCAGTCTAAAACTACCTGTTAGGATATAAAATTTATAATTATATTTATATTATGAAGTTAAAGTCCTATATAACACAGTGGGTTTATGTTTATAGCTGTTGTAAAAAGTTTAGTGGTGACCTTTTTGATGGAATTTTAGTGAACATGTAGACTATAACATATGAATATAAATAGTGTGGTCTACGGAGGATCCAGGAATTCCAAGTGCTAATATCTCGGTTATAAGTAATATTATTTTGGGTTTATACTGGCATCAACTTAAGCATTTACATCTAAATATAACCCAAATTGAAGTTAAAAAAAAAGGTTTTTTGTTTATATTTAAAAAATTCATTGAAAATTTAAAAATTTCAATAAAAAAAATTGATTAATAAAAACATTTTGAACTTTTAAAATAAAATATATTTTATTAAAATTTAAAATATATTGATACATTTTTGAATAAAATACCACAATCACATTAATTAATCTTAAATTATTACCCGATTTTTTTTTCGATAGAGCACCGCATAATTTTTTTCGCAAACTTCCATTTAGGTTCTGCTTATGTGTGAATGTTTGAATTATTGAAACTCATAATAATATGGTGCGTGTCCCATTACTTATAACCAAGATACAGGGTTATTCTTTTAAATGTTACACCCTCCGTAACATTTGAACGAAATGAGATATAAATTTCAAATTTAGAATATTTTTATCACACAATAAAAATTATCACATTCGATATTTTTTAATTTTTTTTTCGGTAAGGCGGCGCCAGGGGGACAATGGGGGACAATAAATGGCACTCTAAAGCTCTATTCAACTGTGTAACTATTTATTTTTTAATATATTTTTTGAAGATTTTTTCTTCAAATTTAATCAAATTTTTAATATTTTGTGCATAAATATTGAAAATTTTACATGAAAATGATAAATAATTGGTCTTACCATAATAATACACCATGTATTAACTATTTTGACCATTTTGCGCAAAATTTCATTAATTTTTAAGAAAACAAAATCTTCAAAAAAAAAATATTAAAAAATAAATAGTTACATGGTTAAATAGAGAATTTTAAGCTCTTTATAATGACGTATCACAAGACCTAGGGTGCAATTTAAAAAATTGTCCCCCACTGCCCCCTGGCGCCGCCTTACCGAATAAAAAATTGAAAAATATGACAAATTATTGTTTTTGTTGTTTGATATGTATATTCCAAATTTAAAGTTTATATCTCATCCTGTTAAAAAGTTACGGGTGGTTGTACCCTTTAAATAATAACCCTGTATAACCGTGGTGAGGTTTCTGGATCGCGATGAGTGTGGTGGAGTGCAACGTGTCGTCTTCAGCAATAAAAACTCACAAAAATCAACCCTTCATACTTTACGCTATCATTTTTTAGGTGTAACATATAGAAATAAGGCAGAAATAAATAAAATCTAGTGAACAAATTTTCAACATGGACGTACTTCAAAAAAATGTAAATATAAATTTATTTTTATGTAGTTAAAATTATTTTTTGAGTTGCGTAGAAATTTTAGTTTACTTTTAAATTTAAAGTTTTAATAAATATTGAGTTTTAAGTTATAAGTAAAAAACAAAAATTATTTTTTTATCTAATATTAACGTTTCGAATATTTTCTTTAATTAAATGTGTTGAAAAAAAATCTAAAATAATAAAATTAATATTAAAAAAATATATAATTAATCTGTTCAATATTAAAACCACATATTCTTGATATTTATTAAGTTTGAGCTGATAACTCTAGTTCGAATCCGGACTGCATCTTATTTTTTATCGTGGGATAATTTTTCCTGAAAATAATAAAAGAATAAATATCGAAATGTAAATATTATTTCAAAAAAATCTACAATATATTTTTTTAACTTAAAAAAATCAATATTAGTTCTAAAACTAGTAAATTATTTAGTTTAATTTTTAGTATTTTAGTTTATTTTTATTTAACGTAAATTAAACCGCTTATTCTTTTAATTTATTGTTGTTAAAATCTTCGCTATTTCAAAAAGAATTAGTTATTAAATTGAAAAGAAGATCGTCAAAAATATTTCACACAATTTTTATACTTTTTATACACTTTTTATCGGATTAAAAAGAGTTTTTATAAACTTATTTTATCAGATTATAAAGAACATTTTAACTGGTCATATACAGAAAGTATTCTGTCTGCCAACGTGCCAAATGTTTTCTTGTAATTTTTCATATTATTCACAAATAAAAAAAGTAAAAAATAAAAGAACCTTTATCGTTAAAAAATATAAACAAAAAACTGTAAAAAAAAAGAAATGTTTAGTTTAAAATCCTTTAATTATAATTTAATGAAATTTAAAAATAAATTTTGTAAATCCAAAGATTATTCGGGGTTGATACTTTTTTGAAAAAATCCAGTTAAACGAAGCCAATTCCAAAAAATGTTAAGCATTAAGTAAATTTACGATATTATTATATTAAAACTTAAATTTCAATCAATTATGAGATAGATATTATTTATATGGCATATAATTACAGCAATTTATATAAAATAAATTATAACTAGCTAATATATAAATCTAAAATGTGTCGGAGCATACAAGTATATTATTATTTTCCATTTTATTAATGTTTATATTTTAATTCAAACTTGCAGTTTGTTAAAAAAATATTTTTTTAATAGGCAGTATATAATTTTTAACGTTTAAAATTACTTTTATGGTATTTATATCATTTTTTAGTCAATGGATAATAAAATTTAATTAACAATAATTTGTAAATGAACTATAATTTCTGTCAGGACTTTATTTAATTATATTTTAATATTTTATAAACCTTGATTCAATTAAATGTTATAAATAAGATATTTAATACCTAAAAAACGCATCTGAGGAGTCATATATTTAATAAATAATATAATTATGAATATTTACACTATTGACAAAAATTTAAAATGCATAGTTATTTATAATACAAGGGCAAAAGTTAAGTTTTTTGATTGAGTAGGTTTTTAGAAGCCGAGGGCCAGCCTACGGCGCCGGCCCGAGGGTAATAAACCTACGAAATCGAAATTTAACTTTTTGCCCGTGTATTATACAACATTTTTTATTCGATTGTTGCTAATTATAATAAATTATTAAAATATACTTAATTTTAAATTGCAAACAGTATTTCTTTTTACTGTCTTATTACTTATCTAGTTATCCATGACAAATTGATATCCAATCAAATCGCTAAAAAAACAATTGAATCGTTTCTTTTGCGTTCGGTTTAATTTTCAAATTAAAAAAGCTATTGCTTGGTGATTAATTTCTGTTAAAATGTGTCTGTTGTGAAAATAATACTTGTGAAACCGTTCTATGAATATTATAAATATTGAAAGTGATTTTACAATTGAAATTTTGTGTTTTTAATTTATTTTGGTGGGTGAATACAGATTAATCAGTTGACATATATTTTGAGGTTATGTTATGGAAATTTTTTATTTGGTATGAAATGATTATAATAACTGTATCTAGTCAAAAAAAACGGTTAGTTCAAGACCAAAAGTGACCAAAAGGTCATATTTCTTTATAAATATTACAGTTAAGGTAAAGCATCTTCTTTTAAAAAGCTTAAAAATAACAAGTTTTAGTTAGCAGTCGAAAAAAATTTTTTGACCCTAGGGCCACAAAGTTCAATTTTTCGCCTGTAAAACATGAACAAAAAGTGTCGCTTTTAGAATTAAACGAATAAAAAATAAATTATTAACTATTTGTTTTAATTTTAGTTAGGTATGTTGATTAAAAAGCGCCATCTTTACTTTTAATATAATCCACAATAATTATGTGCTGTACCTTGTTATTAAATTTAATAAAAATTATAATAATAACAAGCCATGAAGATATGTAATACTACGCATTCCATTATATACTATTCACAGTGAAATTTTCATTTATATCATTTAAAGTTAACCAGATTTTAGTTATATGTAAAACAGGAAGAACTACAATAAAATAAAAAATAAAAATAAAATTAAATATATAAAATTTCGTCCATTTTACTTGATGGTATATTGTAAAATGCAACTTAAAACTATTTAAAACTCAATAAAATATTGCTACCAACAAAAAAATACTTTTCCTGTAGGCGGCCTACATGTAGGCTACAATAGGCCTTTTGTTGATAAAAAAGTTATAAACAATAAGTTTTTTTTAACATTTTTTCCAAAAAAAAATCAAAAAACAAAAAAATCTTCCAAAAATAAAAAATAAAAAAAATCAAATTTTTTCTTTTTTTTAACGAAAAAAATATGAAAAAAAAATTGAAAAAGATAGTTTTTTCATTTTTTTAAAGTTTAGCGCCCTATATCTTTTTTGTTTTTGGGGGGATAACTTTTAAAAACAATAGGGATCTTCCCCTCATAGAATTTGATTTTACCTGAAAATTTCGAGTCGATCAGATAATTTGTTCTTGAGTTATCGTGTCCACAAAAATCATGACGACAGTCGGAAGGACAGATGGACAGACGGATTTAGTCAAAGTTTCTTATCTTTTTATGAAACACATTTGTATCCGAGAAATTGTTGTCTAGGACGTTTTTTGGCGATTTTGGGAAATTCGAAACTACCGTATAATACTATTCTAGCGCTGCGCGCTGTGAATAGTGTAATAATATGATAATAATAATGAAGAAGGGAATATTAAAATGTAAATTCAAAAATAAATTAGCATATTAACATTAATTATAAGGCATTTTTGTAATTTGTTAGTAATCGGCTTGAATTAAAATCGGATTCTTAAATGCGGATTCGTGTGTAGAAATATATTTTTAAGCTAAAAAAAAACCGGATCCTATATTACCGTCCGAAGTAAAAAAGCTCTATATGCAAACCAAGCTAAATTTAAAAAAATATATATATATTAGTTGTAGTTACAACAAAAAGCTAGCTTTACTAAAAGTTGATACAAATATATAATTTTTGTCATAATCTTTAGATTTTTTGTCTGTGTGTCCGGGAAATTGGAGTCCACGATAACTCAAGAACGCTTTGGGCTAAAGACTTCAAATTTTGACCATAGGTTGATTATCCAAATTTCTAGGCTCGGATTGTTAAAAATCGTTTGGGATAAGGGGTAAAATGGTTAAAAGGATTTTTTTTTTTTCATTTTTTTTTTGTTTTTTGAAAAAAAAAGGAACTTCTTTTGATAAAAATGTTTTAAATTCTTTTTTTTTATTTTTTTTTTTCGTTTTTGATTTTAATGAACCTAGGCCTATTATAGGGGAAAGTATTATTTTGTTGGCAGCAGTATTTTTTATTGCGTAGATACCTCGTTTTTACTGAGCATGGCAGTTTGGTATTCCAATAATAATTTGCATAAATATTTTTCAATAATATCCTTGAAAAAGTACACAGCCTTTTTCGTCGGTAAACTTAAATTAAACTAAATGAACAGTTGCAAGCATCTTGTCAAAGTTTGTGAATAGGCAACCATTAATGCATCTGCGTGTTGCAAAATTTATTAAAGTTTGAAAGACTGTATCCCTAAAACGTTCTGTTATAGCAAAAACTGTATTAGACATTTTTTACATGTCTCAAAAAGAGCTTTTATTTGAAATATGATTGTTTAAAATTGGATTATAAATAAGTTATGTTATGAGACAGACAAGCGAATTTTTTTTACTGATTTCGACTCAGAAAGGTCTAAAACGTCGAGAAATGTCAAAAAACATCATGGTCAAAATTTTTGATTTGTCGCCGGTGATTTCAATAGATCGGCACTCTTGTTGGTACCGATGTAAAACTTGCTTTTTTCGACTTTCGTATTCCGATGGCCTCATATATTCGAACAACTAATCCCCCCGATAAGATATCGTCTTTTTATTTTATTTGAATAATACCAAATCAGGTATAATATACCTATATCTATATTAAACCTTTACAATATTAATCCATATTTGCCTATAAATAATAAATATATTATATTTTTGATTATCCGTACCAAATATTATTTAAAAATTATTACTCGTCTCCAAAATAATAATAATTTAATAATATTATTTTTAAATAACTCCTTATATTACTGGTAACAAGTACAGAGATTTTTTAAAGCAGTTCTTCATTTTTTTACCCTGCTCAGTTTCTTTCAATTACTATAACCTAAAAATTGCAATTCGGTTTATCAAAAACATACCTTAATGTGTGCACCATGCCGTCATAGATGCATTAGTATAAACAAACCTCACCTTTTCAAATAGAACTTTTCGATTTCTTTTAATGGCGCTTTTTATGTTATAAATAATGCAAATTTAAGACCATATTTTAATCTATTTTCTAATTAAAAAGTTTAAATTTTAAATTTTGGTTCTATATTTTACTTCAAGTATGAATTTGTTCTGGGATTCAGTCTATTTTAAACCAGGACGCCAATGCTTTTTAGTTCTGCCTTAGCTTTATTTATTCTCTCGAGTTGTATCACATTAAAAATAATAATTTGTTTAGTAAAAAACCACCAGATGCGTAAAAGTAAATACATCCATTAATTTGAAACTATTAAAGTACGCCAATGTCGAATACTGCACATTTGCAGCGTTTTTTATTCGACTACGGTATGAATAATTTAGTTTATTGTTCATAAAGTATTTTACTGGGCAATAAAACTAAAACGAAATCAATTATTTCTACAAATTTACAATTGCAAATTACTTTTACAACTAATATTAATTTGATAACATAACGTTAATAACAACATAAAACACAGTTTTTATCTTAATTATATTTTCAAAAAATTAAATGTAAAATGTTTTTAATTGCCATTTTGTTTACAAATATATTCATCAAGAATCACATTATTTGCGAATTTATTTTTTATTATTATTTAGGGACGGGTTTATATAACAAAAAAAAACTCATAAACCTTATCAATAAAATTTGTTACATTTTTATAAAATTGATAATTATAATTAACGATAATAGTTTATGAATCATAAATTATGTTACATTTTAAAATATTATGATTTTTTTACACATTTTAAGGAAAATTGAGTACTTAAAAGGTTTTACGATAGCCTTAAAATAAACAAAATATTTACTGCATAACTATTCCTTTCAAAAATAAGCTACTTTTAATAACTCGTGCTTTATTTATTTTAACCGATTAATTTAATTACAACATTTTTTAAATGAAAAAATGTACATTTTCTTGACGTTATTTATTCTATAGGTGTTTTAAATTTTAACCTATTTAATTTTAGTTTAAATACAAAATATGCAATATATTTAACAAATAATGATTTTTTATGATATAGATTTTTAAACTGTTAAACAAAATTTACTTTTTAAACTTTTACGTATTATTAGATCTAATAAGTAATAAAACAAGCCGTGAAGATATGTAATGCTACGCATTTCATTATATATTATTCACAGTAAATGGTCTATTTCATTTTCCCAAATACTTTTTTAACCCCCCATAACTTTTTTGTTTTTGGGGGGATTACTTTGAAAACCAATAGGGATCTTCTCCTCATAGAACTTGATTTTTCCTGAAAATTTGAAGTCGATCGGATTATTCGTTCTTGAGTTATCATGTCTACAAAAATCGTGAGACAGACGGACGGACAAACGGAAATTTTCAAAGTTTCTTATTTTTTCATGAAAACATTTTTATCCAAGAATTTTTAGTCTAGGACGTTTTTTGCCGATTTTGGGAAATTCGTAAAATAATATTCTAGCGCTACGCGCCGGGAATAATACAAGAATAAAATCAAATTGTTAGTAATTCTATAGTGTTTTTAAATTTAAAATACTCTTACAGTAGCTAATATTATTATTAAAAAAAAAACTTTATTTTTAAATTTGATTGAAATGATTTATTATCAAGATGAAAATCTATACTTTTTAATTATATAGTATGGTATAAATAGATTTTTTTAGCATTCCTATATTAGCATACATAAATTAATATTAATAAGTAGGTAGGGTTAATTACTTAGGCTATAGCATATAATAGATTATATATATAATCAATATACTTTATAAAAAAGAAATTCTAAAATAGTATATTCTGTAACTAGTATGGAATAGACAATTATCAAATCAGTACTTAAAAAAGATGTTTATTTAATTTTAGCACATATTTGCAAATTATAATGCAAAAATTGAAGGTTATGTCAGATTGTTGTGACAGATATCAGGTTTAAATATTTAACAATAGATGGAGCAGTTTTAATTTTTTGAACTAAATTGATAAAAAACTGGTCAAATATTAAGAAAAACTAATAAACTTTATGTAATTTTAACACAAAACTTTAAATTGCATTAAATTATTCGAATGGATTCATTCTGTGTTTGAAAAGTGTGTATTTGCTTACATTCTAAAGCAGACGTAGAAAAAGGGTTTTCTTTGATTTTTCCTCGAGAAATATCCCCTTTTCCAAGAACATTACAATCCAAAATATTTAAAAAAAATATGTTCACAGACATTGCAAAAAAAAATAATAAAATAGTTTTTGCTTTATATTGTCATTATAAATAATTAAAATTTGATGGAAACACAACTGAATAAAAAAAAGCGTTTTAAAATTTTGAGATTAAAGGCATTAACAATTTTAAGAAAAAAAAATCTACTTAAATCATATTAGTTAAGTCAAAATTCGGATTAAATTTCAGCAAAATTTGAATATACCGTTTTCTGGTTTAGATCAGATCAGAACCACATAAAAATATCTTTATTTTAGAATCTATTATTCGTAATTATTATGTTTTTGTAGACGTTATTTAGTATCATTCTTCATTAACAATAAATTAAAAATCTATTACATGATTTAAATAAAAATCTGTATTTGTTCCAGTATGACGATGGCATCCATTCGGGTTATATGGACAGCGGGGCCACGGGAGGTCTGTACGAGCCACATGTGGCACATAGGCCCGGCTTACAAGGACTCCATCATTCCCCACATTTGAACCATGCTATGCACCCGTACCATACGAACCATGTCAACGCAGCAGCAAACCATGTTATGGGTGGTGCTGTACCTGATGTTGGCAAAAGAGACAAAGATGCAATATATGGGTAAGTCTATAAATAATATAAATATTGCTTAGGTATTTCTTTGGTAAATTCAATCTTTAAAATAAATACTGTACAAAACCACTCATGAAGGTTTGAATGATTCAGAATAATCAAAATTTGTCTGGTACCAAAAAAAAACCTAAATAACTTTTTAGAAAATATCCCCACACTTCTAAGAATCGAATTCTAAATTACCTTATTTGCCAGCTTCATTTATTTTTAATTAGTTTTTACACAATAATAATACATAGAAAAAAAACTGGCCGAGGTGGGACTCGAACTCACGACCTCGTGGTTGCAAGTCGGTAAATTTACTACTAATTTATTTGTGTGCCATCTACTGCTAAATTAAGAAAACGTATAATAAATTTAATTTTTAAGGTGGTATTTAAAGTAGCAGTAGATAGACAAGCATTTTAAGATTTAAAACAAATCAAGTTTGTAACCAACTTTTTATTTGGAGCTTTTTCTTTTTTATTAAATTGCTCGACAACGCGTACTTTGTTTTTCTACCACGTGTTTTATAACGTTCGCACAAAATCACAGATCATGCTATGAATCGCCTATGAATGTATAGTCACATTGTTCTACCCAATGAAGCTATCGCGCGCAATAAGATGAGGGTTTATCTACAACGTTCCTACAACACTAGATCTAGTCAAAAGAAAATATACTAAGGAATAAATCTGTTCTACTAGCGCTGGTCCTTAATTACAGTTCAACTCATTTTTTGCATATGTCGTTTGCACATCCTTTTTAAAGAGAATCCATTAATTCTGAGAAAAAATGTTTTAGAGTATCTAGATAATGTACATATCCAAATGTGGATATGTAATAACGTATGGTAAATCATGATTTCACTAATTGAATTTTCGATAAAAAGCTTTTAAGTATTATTGATCAATAGAACAGCATTCTTAAGCGCATTATATTTATACAAATTAACAAAACTTACATAATTTGTTTTTTGAGTTTATTGCTCTTTTTTACAGCCATGCAATAAACGCAATTAAAAAAATATTAAATAGTGTTAATACATATATGT
The DNA here is from genome assembly GCA_958510825.1 of Brachypterus glaber. NCBI lineage: Eukaryota > Metazoa > Arthropoda > Insecta > Coleoptera > Kateretidae > Brachypterus > Brachypterus glaber. The sequence goes on from OY294049.1 coordinate 35,790,342, forward strand.
ATTAATTTTAAAACGTTGAAATAAGTTTATTGAAAAGAAACATCTGTCATATAAAACTCTTTATGGTGAATTATAAAATGCAAATTTGTAGTTGGTGATGTCATTCCGAAATTTCAATAAATTTTGTGTTCCAAAGAACTATGTATTGTCACGATATCTTATACAAAAAATATAATAAACAATAACGAGTGGGTCAAACATTAATAATACTTTAAAAATATTCAACTTAAAAATAACAATTTTTTATTTTATTGCATAGTACAATTTCTAAATATCATTGTTTGCATAGAAAAGAAATTAACATAAAAAATATAGTTATTTTCTGTGTTAAATCAATTAATTTAATGCCCGTAATAAAAATGATTTATGCAAAAACAATATAATTTTATGTGTTTTATTCTCTCAACTAATTGCCCATTTGATACAGCTGATATGGTTTGTTTATCATTAGGAGGAGAATAGAAAATCATACAAAAAAAAACAGAAAAAACATAGCATTGGATTGCAATGTTAATTATAGTTATAACTATACCTGGTTATTAAATTGTTTTTGTATACCTAGAGTCACAGTGTCTCTAGATAATTTGAATTCATCTTATCCTTAAATACAACTTTCATTAGTGGCAACACTATTAAATTTGTTTAAATAAATTACTAGTAATATAACATATGATTTTACGTTTTCATGAAAATTTGCCATTCTGAAATAATTACGACCGGGACATCTCCCTGCAGGGGCTATGACCCTGGAGTAATTATTTCCTTTTACAACAAATTTGAACTGTAAACTGCGAATTTTTCCCGATAATTCGAAGAATCATGTGTAATTCGAAAGATTATTTTTTATCGATTTATAATATGTCAAACCTACTTTTATATATATTTTTTTTTATTGCTGAATGATATAAATTGTTTTATTAATATTTTTACAGGCATATTCTTTGATTTGGTTAATTTAATTCCATTCTAAATTGATAAACTAAAACCTTTTTTGTCCATTTTTAAATTGCAAATTATGGTTCTGTCAACAGTTTAGTCACTTACTGACCAGCGCGGTACTGCGCTAGGCTTGCAAGAATGTTCATAGAAGTCAAGCTATAAAAACTGTCATACATTTTATAAAAAGAATATTTTGAGGTATTTTTTGTTAAATAATAAAGTAATAATATATAATTATTAATTAGTTTTAGGTATTAAATCTTGTTGTAAAAGAGAAATATTGAAAAACTAAATAATACAGCGATTCTGACTAGAATTTTCTGCAGTAGAAAATTCCCAATATAACTGTAATATGATTGGACAGAAATAAACACGTGGTCAAACATATTGTTAAACAATTGGTTGATAAAAACGTTAAAAAATAATCATTCAAATTTATTTTATGATTTTTTAAGGAGGGTCAATGATGTTGGGCGCCATAAAGTGCCAGCTTGAAACTTATTTATCTAATTTTAAGTATTTTTCTACTAAACCTAAACAAATATTTAATATTTAAAATCAGGGATTAAAAAATTAACTTGAATTTGTTACCTATACCAAGACTGGAAAAATTAATATAAAAAGTGCGACATGAAATAATATTAAATTTAATAACTTCTGGGTTAGATTTTTTTAACCACCATTTATTTAGGTACAAATGCTTTTTTTTTTTTTTTTCGTATATCCTTATAGAGCATAATAGTATTCCTATGGAACGTTTAATTTATGTTTAAGACTATAGTTGTTTACAAAAGGCAGGTCAATGATGCTGGGCGCCAACTCTTAACCATGTTTGTATAATTTTAAGCATTTACCAACAATAAACGAGAACAAAACTGTTTAAAACAAACGCCACCGTTAAAAAAATTATCTCGCATTTGGTACCTACTCCAAGACTAGAGCCGTTGATAATATATTTTTTTATGGGCAGTTGTTAAGTATTTAACTGAGTAAACTTCCAGTATACTGTGTGTACAGAGATAAATATATACGCGCCAAGTAATTACTAACACGTTTAAATAAACAGTAACTGTCGTCCAGAGGTGAACAAATATTGAATTTGTGTACGTTCAGGGAGTCTAGCATAAAACAAGCTACTCTTTTCCGTCGGCAAAGGTCTGCTCAGCTCAGCCGTTCTCTAAGCTTATCACGTTTAGTAAATTATATTTATTATCTATTACTCAATCATTATTAAAACTGTTTATTACATGAAGCCTTTAGGATCAAACATTAAAATCTCCTTTTTATATATCATAGATTCTTAAAAATCGCAAAATTTTACTTCGTAAGAAGAGGATACAAAAATATCTAGAATGTATTATTAAATAATCTACATTTGTCCACTAAATTACATTATAAAAATTAAATTTTAATTGTAAAATGGTAAAATCAATTTCAAAAATTATAACGGTTTGCAATGTATTAATATTTTCTTTGCAATCACAAATTTTACATAAAAATTTCGATGCTGAAGTTAAATTCGCCGAGACATGTTTTCTGTTTCACGATTGAAAAGGAAAAAATTCGTGTTAATCTTCAGTTACTGTAAGTAAAAATTTAAGGTCGATTCAGGAATAATTATCACTAACTACACTAAACTGAATTAAGAAATTAACAAAATTAAGAAACATAACCTTAAATTCTATAATACATTTTCCGTGGTATGCAACAATTAAGATAAAAGAAAAAATATAGCATAAAATAATAATATAATCTTAAAATGCACCATAGAAAAAGAATTTCTGAAATACACAAACTTTAGTGCAACATTTTATAAACAATCGTTATCCAAGTATCAAAATAAAAATGAAGATGGCGACACATCTGTATTTTAAAAATTCCTACATTTTCAGGCTTAAGGAAAAACACAGTAGTTACATAAAAAATAAAAGGTACTTTTGGAGATAAGTAGGTTTTAAAACACGATTTTTAGACCCAAAAACTGCAAATATAGTAATAATCGTCCTACTCAATAGATAATTGTTTTTTTTTTACTTATTCAGTCGTATTTACATATGCCTATTATCTATTTAGCAGTTACCGTATTTATTATAAAATTTGAGGTTATGTTCCTTAATTTTGTTAATTTCTTAATTCAGTTTAGTGTAGTTAGTGATAATTATGCCTGAATCGACCTTTATTCATGACAAAGATAGTAAAATTGTAGAAATCGTTAAATTTTTAGATTTATATTTTGATTTTTATTTATTTCTATGTTGAAATATTAAATGTCTATTTCAGTTTGATCCTGTAGGCTTCATATGTAATGAATAATTATGTGGAGCACATAAAAAAACACTATTAGACATACTTATTTTCTATTTAAACACTACAACCTTATTAAGATATACACCATTTTTTTAGAACTAGATTACATCTTTCCATTTAATTTAAATGTAAATTTTTTAATTTTTTATTATTTTTTTTTCCAAACCGCGTGAAATTATTGTTGTTTTAATTATGTAGACTTTAATGAAATACGTTTTAGTATAATTATAAAATTCGAAGCTGTGGCCCTTCTCTTCTATGGATTTATAATTATTTAACAGCATTTTAAAATATAAACACAAAAATATGATAAAAAATATGTATTTTATTACATATTACATGTTTGTTTAACCTCGTACTATTCTACTTAATTAAGCATTCCTTGTGTAGGCTAGTAGTAGAGGGAACCACCGGCTTATACTGACTTTCAAACCAGTTTATAGGGAGTACCCGTTTCACTTATCGCCAAATATAAATTATTAATTAACTGAAAAAGGCAAATCGGCGCGAGTGAGAATCGAACTCACGCTAGTCGGCTGGCTATGTACACGCGCTAGCCAACTACGCTGTTATTTCTTGTAAAAAATATGTGTGAGCAAAATTAAACTAATATTATTTTATTGTAAAATATTGACAATGTTTAAAATGTATTTATAATATTTTTAGATTTTAAAACATTTTAACCCGGTCAGTTTTTGATTGACACTAAAAGTACCTATGAAATAAAACATATTGATATCACTGACCCAATATTGTATCAATATAAATATTTATTTTACAGTAAGATTGTTTATACAAATAATAAATTTTATGACAATTGCAATTTATTTACGTACATAAAACAAATGATGATATCCGGCTTGAAGAACTGATCAGAATGATGTTTGAATGATTTTTTTCTACGACTGCTTTAGAATGTAAGCAAATACACACACTTTTCAAACACAGAATGAATCCATTATAGCTCTAGATACGGTATGAATATTTCGTATCAAGCGTTAGAATGAGCACAAGTAGTGCCATCTCTTGTTTATAAAAGTAAAGAAAACTGTAGCAAAATTAGCAAAAATATATATATATATATATTTTACAATGAAACATTGAATTATTTAATGCAATTTAAAGTTTTGCGTTAAAATTACATAAAGTTTATTAGTTTTTCTTAATATTTGACCAGTTTTTATCAGTTTAGTTCAAAAAATTAAAACTGCTCCATCTATTGTTAAATATTTAAACCTGATATCTGTCACAACATACTGACATAACCTTCAATTTTTGCATTATAATTTGTAAATATATGCTAAAATTAAATAAAAGTTTTTTTTAAGTACGGATTTAATAAAATTATTAAATAACATTAATTGCTTTATTTAAAAATATGTGTTTTGTTGCATTTACAATGTCGAGTCACAAAAAAGATTGTTTTTAACCTTTTCCGCAGTTAAAAGCCATACAGTGTTTCATATTTGCAGTCGAAGAAAAAGTATAGTCTATAACACGTATCGAATAGTCATTCCGCGCTCGCGCGACCATCATACTCGCCTGCCGGCTCGTATGACAAACTTTTCGCTAGCGCGGAATATTGTCTATTCCATACTAGTTATAGAATATACTATTTTTAAATATTTATTTGTGTTTCTACTTTTATTTTAACTAAACATATAACACAAAACAATGCGTAGAATTAAGGGGAGGAATACAAAATTAGTCTACACTAAACAAATTTAATTATAGAAATAAATTAATTTGGTCGAAAAACGTCTGATACGCGTTAATTCCGCGAATAAATTTGTATAAAATGTTTATCACATGACCGCAATATATGTTCGTGTAAATATTTGCAATTGTTTTGATTTTTATAATTCATGTCAATCAACAATAAATATCACTTAATAAATTATATGACGGGATATTTTTCAAGCGCGGGTAATTAATTAAATGAGAGACAGAATTAGTGACACATTGGGACATATCACAGTACCGATGAAAAATATTCACCAAGACTAATGAAAACAATTATATTATGATTAATATTTTTTTCCAAAAGAAACTTTTAAAATAAATATTGCGCAGTAGGGAGAAATACCCATGTGTGAGGCATTGGTAAAAATATATAAATACTATTCAGGTTTAACACTTGGACTGTGTTCTTTTATTTCCAAATATAATACCTAAAAAAGTACGTATAAAAGATTTAAAATAAAATTTTGGCAGCCGTTTAAAAAAAAAGTGAGTTAATGCTCATTTTTTCTAGTTTTATATTTAATTCCTTATGTAAGGTTTACTATCTTTTCTTTCAAATTTATTGTCAATCAAAACGATAATTTAACAGTTAAAATAAATCCAAATAATTTCTGAAAAGCAAGAAGAAAATGGTAGAAACCACAAGAAAATTTCTAAAAAAGGAAACTATTAAATGAATCTACAAATTACAAGTTTCATAGTTTATTATTTTTCATTTACCGACTGCGCCAATTTTTAAATTATTTAAGAGAGTATGTTAAAAATATTACCAAATGTTTTATTTTAATTTGTCAATAATTGATCAAAATAAGAGGGCAGTAAAATAAATCTTAAGCACAAGAATATAAAACATTTTACGGCCGTCGTATCAGACATTACAAATAAAATGACAGTATGAATGGTGTCTATCAAACAGCACACTGCAAGCCACATTCATAAATGTAGTCGATTTATTTATGGCGTGCCATCCTCAGATAATTTACGGGTCAAAGGATCGAGATAGCTGCGGCCACACTTGTTCACTTGTTTTCATACTCAGTGTACGATGCTCTCTTGTTTTCAAACAGCCTATGACGATGATTCTCAATCTTTTTTTGCAGTTGCAATCTATCTACAGATGGTCAGCATTTCGAAAAAAAATGTAAAGACCAAAGATTACATTTATAGTTTGATTAAAACAGGATTTTATTTACAGAACTCAAAAATATTTATGTTAGATTTTGTATCGAAATCCGGCTCGAAAGACCAAAACAATGTATTTGTCATTCTAAATTATAATAAAAGTATGTGTATTTTTTATAAATAAATACATTTGAAACGTCACGATATGTAATGCGCAATAATAATAAAGACTTTATTGTTTGTGGTGATTAAAAGAAATGTGTTGTAGAGATAGTTGACCCCGAACAGTATTTTTCTGTATGTAACAAATAAACATCTCAAGAAGTAATTTATTTTCTTCGCTTTACTGTCAATAGTCTTCGTAGTAAAATAGTATATTCTATAACTAGTATGGAATAGACAATATTCCGCGCGAGCGGAAAGTAGGTCATACGAGCCGGCAGGCGAGTATGACGGTCCCGCGAACGCGGAATGACTATTCCATACGTGTTGTAGACTATACTTTTTCTTCGACTGCAAATATGAAACACTCTATGGCTTTAAACTGCGGACAAGGTTAAAAACCATGTTTTTTGTGACTCGACATTGTAAATGCAATAAAACACATATTTTTAAATAAAGCAATTAATGTTATGTAATAATTTAATCAAATCAGTACTTAAAAAAGATTTATATTTAATTTTAGCACAAATTTACAAATTATAATGCAAAAATTGAAGGTTATGTCAGATTGTTGTGACAGATATCAGGTTTAAATATTTAACAATAGATGGAGAAGTTTTAATTTCTTGAACTAAATTGATAAAAAACTGGTGAAATATTAAGAAAAACTAATAAACTTCATGTAATTTTAACGCAAAACTTATTATCTTAAATTATTCAATATTTCATGGTAAAATATATATATTTTTGCTAATTTCGCTACAGTTTTCTTTTCTTTTATAAGCAAGAGATGGCACTACATGTGCTCATTCTAACACTTGATACAGAATATTTATACCGTATCTAGAGCTAGAATGGATTAATTCTGGGTTTGAAAAGTGTGTGTATTTGCTTACATTCTAAAGCAGTCGTAGAAAAACAATCTTCTGATTGTTATTATATTTAACAATAAATTTCTTCTAAAAAGCATGAATTTACAAGAAATTGGGGCAACTAGATCCAATAAAAGGGCAGTCCGAATATTTATTTGCAACTCAAAAGATTAAGGTCTTGTTATTTTAAAGAGAGCGAGAATTCTACTCTCTCTGGTAAAATGGGGGGGCTACGCCTTCCTATAGCATGAAAAAAAATCAAACCTGCAAAAAACGAACGTAAACCAACGATTAAAAAAAGTTAGGTTATGTACACACATAAGTATGCAACAATGTTAAGCTGGGTATTGCGGCACTTATTAGTTAAAAGGAAGCAAGTTGGAAAATGTTTAAGAAAAGTTTTTAATTTTTCTTTAGGAGATTTCGAAGAGTTTCTATGAGAAACTTGGTGCGTTTAAATAAGTATTCCAAGAACTTGGTTATCATTAAATTAAAAAAATCAATTTCTTGAATATTAAAAGCCCCATTAAGATAATTTTTATATTTTATTGTATTGTAAACATACAATTTACTGACCTATTATTTTTATATTTAACACACAACATAAATTTTCTTGAAGCGAAATATGATTTACTACAATTATTATACATATAGACTACAGGGGAAAAATCACAAAACGAAAAATGCCGAGGAAACGAAACGAAAAGTTTAAAGTCTTACAGACCTATTTCTGACAGATTCTGATACCTTGGTTTAATAACAAGGAATTTGAGCTTAGTTGACTGGATATCCTTAGTAGATAAAGCCATTAATTTTGAAGAAAGTAGAAGAAGAAGAACTATATTATATTTGATCTACCGACTGCGCCAATTTTTAAAATATTTTAATAATATTATTAATCAGGGTAGCTGCAGGTTACTGTTTTGATGTCACCCAAGGGTATAATTGAATTTAGCAATTTTTTGAAAAAAGCCCCTTTGTAAGGATATTATCAAAAATTACAAAAAAAGCATTTTTAAAAAGGCTTAAAAAATTACACAAGTAAATTACAAAAAATTACGCCAATTTCTGGGGATATATGTTATTTATTTATTGCCACTAAAATTTTAATTTTTGCAAAAATGATACTTTGACAGTTTTTCCCGTGTGGTCTTTACATACAAATGTGTATGTGCTTTAACTTTCGACAATTTGTAAATATTTTTATTTTATTTTAAAATTTTAATGATTAAGCTTTGGCCATATATATTTTATTCGCCATTCATATTTTATTAAACTTAACTAATTTATTGGCTATATATATTTCACTACCGAATGAATAAATTAAATAATATTAATATTATTTAAAATTTTCTCGACTGTAAAATATATTTACACGTATGATATTTTTTCAACTTCTGACAAATTTTTAAATGTGAAGGTAATTAAGTTTAATTTTAACCTGGGAAGTAAAATAATATATATTAGTCGAGTTAGAAATACCCTTTAAATTACTAAAATATAAAATTTATATCCCCTGAAAACACGTTGTAAGCCAAAATTTAGCACCACTTAAATTTTAAATTAGCATTCAGAAATAGAACAATTTTTAAAATTAAATCCATTTGACATTTAGCCAGTTCTTAACAACAATGTCGTGGACCCACGTTGGGCGCCAAGAATAATAAATTGTTATGTCTATGTGTTATAGTATTAATGTTGTTATTTTTTTTTTCAGCCACCCCCTATTTCCGTTATTGGCGCTAATTTTCGAAAAATGCGAATTAGCGACATGTACGCCTAGGGAACCTGGAGTAGCGGGAGGGGACGTTTGCTCGTCAGAATCGTTTAACGAAGATATAGCTGTGTTCTCCAAACAAGTAAGTAACATTTTTCATAAATACTATTAGAGCAGCTCTAGTTTATAGTTTAAGTTATAATTTCTTATAAATTACACTGTGCGATATGTCATTCAATTCAATGCATAATCTCATTTCTGTAGCTCAAAGGGTTCCTGAGATATTAAATGAAAATCTAATTTGTGGGCCTGTCCTAACTTGAAAATGGGTCTTGTATATTAGCGTGAGCTGAAAACTCTAAATTAAAAAAAATTGTTTAAATTATCTAAAGTAGTGAAACCCCTTGGGGACTCGACTATAGTGGTTCTAAATTAACGACTGACGTAGACAGATCTCTTTCCTAAATTTTCTGTCGCACAGTGTTATATTAAGGAGAAAACTTTCAAAAAACTTTGTCATTAAGAATATAAAGTAAGGATAACACTTTTGGTTGGTTAATACAAATTTTCTTGTCTCACAATTACAAAAAAAGCGGGAGAAAACGGTTTAGCTACCAAACATCCAAATGGTGCTGCTGCTGCTGCAGCTGCTGGTGGTGATGGTGCTGCTTCTGGTTGTCTTATTCTTCATTTTCTTTTTTTATTATTCCTACCTAAGGAGCTTTTCAATCAATAAATGTTCATTAAAATAAAATCTTAGTCCATAACATGATAACAAATTTTATAAAGCTACACCAAATTCTCCAGAAAAAATATATAATAATACTTAAATTTTAAAATAATATTTGAATCTACAGTCACTGTTGTGATTATAGTTTACAAGAGCAGAAAAAATATCACACCGCAGGTATATAAATATTATCTCCCTTCGTTTATTATTATATTATTTACTTTTGATATATAATTCTTATCATTTATATTAGCTTATCGCATTCATTAAACACAAAAACACGTGTAAAACATCTCCAGAAGAGTATTGTACTCTAAAATTACGATAAGACACAGTTAGTGTGTTATGTTGAGTGTTTACTTCAAGCTATATTTACTTACATGTTGATTCTTGTAAAATTAGTTCGCTTTGTTTCTAAACTACGAAGAATTGTCGAAGAATTTTTCTAATTGTGCCAGTTTGTGCCGCAAGAAATACCAAACAGCCATTATTCCATTCGTAAAATACCTCATTCTTTCGTGGCTGTAGATTTAATTGTGGTTAGTATTCAATATACGTGTTCTCTTACTTATTATTCAATTTAAAGAGACATATTTTAATATTCGACAAGTATATGAAAGCATATTTATAATATATCAACATTTTAATATTTATTCCACATACATAGAATAAGATTCTATAAAGTTAAATAAATAAGACATAAACATGTAAAGATGAGAAGTTAAAAAAAATCAAATACAAGGTGTTTTGTAATGACAAACGTTCATAGCATGAGATGGTATACTAATATTGAGTGAGAATAAGATTGCAATTTTTTATCTACGTTCTACTTAGTATTAACCACATATATCTAGACATTTATGGCTTTACTAATGCTCACATTACAACACTAGTACTTTTTAAAGATATTATCAAACCCAAATGTTTCTGTTTTTCCATTTTGACAGTACATTTTTCAATTATTAAGTAAAAAGTGTAAACATTTTTAATGTCTGAAGCTTTGAAGCTTCGGGGTGTAGAACGTAGATAAAATAGTGTATGAAATTCATTTGCTACTGTCTCAAATGATTTTTTCACTCCGCTTGCACATCGTGGAAAAACTTCAATGATTTAAAAAGGGATAGCGCATTGGCCTTCTGCGATTACAAATTTTTGGTTTTACCATGATGGCAGCCTTATTATTTCCTCTAAATCATTAAAAATCTCTATTTTTTATGCACTAAAAGCTTAAGTCGCAAATTAATTTCGTAATATACTGTTCCATATAAAATCTATGGTTAACGTTAAACTAAAACACCCTGTATAATATAAAATATTCTTTTATATTTATCTCGTCTACAGATCTAAACTATGTCCATTATCTAATGAAGGTACCTGTTAGTTCATTGTTATCACAACCACTTATCAGAATCTTTAGTGCATATTATTACTTATAAACCTATTAGAAAGGCCCATTGTTCCTAGCCACCCTTTATTATTTTAACTTTTCGAGGGTTTTTCAAAAATAATTTTCGTGTATAACAACCCTTGATGTAGTTTCGTAAACAAATCGCCCAAATGATAAATAATAATGAGAGTATTATCCCGTGAATCACTTTACGCCCCTTCTAACGGGGTTTAAGATGGCCACATAACCATTAAAGTGCCGTTTTTGTGAGTTTCACGGGAGCGGCGCCCATTTTCCAAGACATAGCTCCGTTTCTACCACTTTTACAGTTCTGTTAATTTTTCCAATTGCACTCGTCAAATAACCTTTAACGGTTATTTACCACTTTGAATTTAACTTTATCTAAAGCTGTTAAAATTTGGTGGCCATCTAATAACATAATTTATGTCACTTAACCCTTAGTTAGTCGCGCGTTTTTAGTCACAAGTTTAGTCGCGAGTTCACCGGTAGACCATTTTGTTTTTATCAAAAAAATATTGCATTGCTATTTGTAATAAACCAAACATGGAATATTATTTATTTGGTCATATTTAAATAGGTTTAATACAAATTTTTGAAATTTATATATATTATTAGATAATATTTGAGGGCAAAACAAAAATTACATGCAGTTTTAGCGTATATTTAACATAAGTAACGTGTGCTACGATTGTAGACCGCGCGACTAAGGAAGGGATAAAGCTAATTTTTGAAACTGTTTGCCCCCATGCCTCGTACAATGTTTGTATATATTTTTCTTTTCGAGATAAAACGCAAAAACAAAAATGAACCTTTTTTTGTTAAATAGGAAATATATTTGTTGCATAAAGTTACTTTCTTATTGATAATAGACCACCCGGGTGCACCTTTCCTCTTTTGTTCAACAAAAAACGTTTTGTTATCTTTGCAGTATTATTTTCTTCAAAACTTTAAAGTTTCAAAAAAAAACTAACAAACTAATACAACTGAATAAAAATACCAGTGGCGTAAAATAAGCGTCAATTTTGTAGATTTAAGTAATGTACCACCTGCTTATTATAATAAAGCCTGTTTCGCTCCAGTAAATCATTATTTAGCTTAATTAATATTATTAATTTTAATAACTATGCAGTTCAAGTTATGGTAAAACCTTGTGATAACACTAGGCAACACGGTTTCTTGCTCTGATTGGAGTCATATGTTTTTTAACTAATTTTGGGTCGCTGAAACCGAATCTGGCCTCAGAATATTTCTATTACCTAAGTTTTCTGAGAAAAATAAGATAAAAATGTTAAAAAATTATAATTTTATCCCTATTTTGTTCTAAAATCATGGGAGATAAAAATATTCCGAGGACAAATTTAGATTCGGCGACTCAATATTAGTTAAAAAATACCCAACTTAAAACATGGAAACTTTAAATTCATAGGTATAATAAATAGGGATATTATGAAAAAAAATATTAAAAAAATGGATAATGTGACAAAACTAAGTAGGGGTGGAGGGTAAGGAGAAGGGTGCATAAGGGGACAAGCTTATCGCCACTAAAAATTGTCAAAAATCATTACTAGGGGGTCAAAAATGAACTAAAAAAATGTTACGTAATATGGTTCTTATGTAATAAAGTAACATTTTTATGATGTAAAACCATTAAAAAACAAACAAAAAATACACAATATTTTGTTTTAATAATTATTTTTAAATTGGCATAATTGCCTGTACTAAAATTTAAAAAATATGACATGCTGGATTTTTTTAAATTTGGATTCTGTGCCTTTAAATTGATAAGAAAAATATATTTTTGGGCTCGGGAAAAAAGTTTACACTGTGTACTTTAATTTTGTTTCCTTTTCATTTATTTACTTTTTACGAACAAACTAAGCAAAATAAAAAAATATTTATATAAACATTTTTCTAGAGAATTTTATAATCTACAAATTAAGTCCTACAAAAATTTTATACAGATTTGATAGTTTTGCCACAAAAGAGCAATTAAGTAAACTCTGCACTTTCATTTTAAGCTTTTTATTTTTTTTTGCGTGCTTACTCTGACAGTAGGTCCTTGGCATATATATTTTTGAGTTCCTCGTATTTTTTTAATATACCCTAAAATTTTCAAAATCCTACTCTTTTTTAATTATTTTGAAAAAAAAAACGTCATTATTTCCTGGACTTATATCTCAAAAACTTTAGGTGCTGAAATTTTTCTAAGGTCAGATTCGATTTCTACGCCCTCGAATTAGTATGAAAAATTTACTTTCCAATCGGGGCAAAAAAATGTTATGATTTGTTGCCTAGTGTAATTATATTTAAATCATTTATAATTTTTTTATTTGGAGGAACTTCCTTGGATAAAAAATAGTAATTTATAAAATTTGATACTTCTTATTTGTAAAATAAAGTAAATAAATTTGTAAAATAAAGTAAATAAATAAACAAATCTATTTCCATGAAATGATAGTGATGCGACTAACTTATAGTGTCCAAACATCCCCATGGCTTGATATAGTGAAGTTTTGACTTTATAATTGGCACTACCCCATCATCGGCATCATCTGTTGGCATTTATAAATCAGGGGTATGAATTTGAATGTGTGATTTAACGAATTATAATAGAAGAATAAATAAATAAAGTTAGGCAAATTTACACGTTCAGCTGTTAAAAGATCTATGGGGGAATAGTTCCGGTTTAAATGGGGAATTTTTAAATAGATTCAACGCACGGGAAATAGCTCTAACCCTCTAACAATGTCAACGGTGTTGTTTGAAATTCTCTCATACAAAAAGAAAGTACAAACGGTTTGTATAAAAGTTCTTCTATGGCCCGTCAAATACGGTCTGAAATTGTAGAAATAGGATCTAGAGTTTGGAGCAGTTTAACTAAGAACAGAACAAAAAAAAAGGGATCAAGGAGGCTATGATTAGTGGTTTAAAAATTGTTTTTAGTGATATTTTAATTACTATAATTTTTGACATTTAGGTTAAATTGATTATTATTTTACGACTTACAAATAATTACAAGAAAATGTTTTTAAAAAGTGAAAGTTTCTTTAAAATTGTATAAAAAAATATTTTTTCTATTCTGCTTTCAAAAACATTTATTATAATTTTAATCAAAATTTCACTTTTTAAAAATATTTTCTTATTTCATTTGTAAAGTAAAATTACAGTCATTTTAACTTAAATGTAAAAAATTATCAAAAGTACAATGGGTAAATAAAACATCACTAATCAAAAAGAGGTAAATCGAAATTATTTTATTCTTAGTCCTAGGTAAAAACTGTTTTAATAAAAACGCTTCTACAGGATGTCATATACCGTCCAGAACTGTAGAAATATGATCCAGAATTCGGAGCAATTAAATTTACTTTTTCGACGATAATTTCCAGTTTTGTTGTTTGTTTGAGAACTCTAGAATTTGGCTTAATGCGTGCCGGCCATCAAGATTTAATTGTGTTGAGTCCGTGCCAAAAATTTCATCGAAAACTAAACAACACGGAAGTTGTTTTGCAAATGTATAATACATCTCCCTATTCGGATAGGTTTGTTTAGTCTTAAACATAAAATAACACTCTCAAATGTGCTTCAATAATATAAACATTTTAATGGACTACTCGTTGTGTTTTTACTGCTCAAATTAACAGATTGCTTTTATACACAAAAAAAAGAATAATTTAACTCGACGCAGAATCTAGCCGAGTAAAAAATTGGATCAGGGCAGCTATTATTAGTGCTTTTTTAAATTTTTGACATTTAGATTAAATTGATTATAATTTTACGTCTTACAAATAATTATAAGAAAATGTTTTTAAAAGTAAAAGTTTGTTTAAAATTATGATAAAAGTAAGCTGGTGATACCTAAAATTATATTTTTTTAAATTAATTTCTGACCAGTAATATTTTAAGTGGCCAATAAAAATTCTGCCACATCATTTACTATAAAAAAAATTTTGAGCACTACGTTATATTGTTTCATTTCAACAAAACATTTGAAGATTGATGCTTTAATTCCTTTTTTAGGGCATTTTTTGTTCTTTCTAATGTAAAAAAAATTAATTGACAATGAATTTGAAACAACAGACAGTCAACCTTACATAGGAAATTAAATTTATTCTGCCCACCATAAAACAAGAAACAAATGAGCATCAATTTAAAAAGATTGTTTAGAGTTTATATGTATTAACTTACCATCTTCTTGGTTTGAAGTATGTAAGCAATTATGTTTTTGTGTGCAAAGTTTTTGTTCGATTTTTTATTCGGAAATAAAAAATTAAGTCTATTTACATAATGAAAGTATGTAGAACAATAAAGTGTAATGGACTAGTTTTATACATACGTACATCACTAATAAAAACAGATACTTAGTTTTATTATACATATCCTTTCATTTTTTACGATTTATGGTGTCGTAAATGTCTCTCAAACAATGCATTAAACAGCAATTTGTAGTTAAAAGTGTGTAACTATTTTTATTTCGCTGCTTAATCTTGAACCCAACCACCCTCGCCATTACGGCTATTTCTGGAGAAAGCCAAGGGAAGAGCGACTGGGCGTTTCTCAGTTAAGTCTACCAAGAAAGTACTTTCTTTCTACTTATCGACGTCTCAAAAATAATCTTTGCGTAGATATTTTTAAGTTAAGACAGATGTATTTCTGGGAAATACGGTTGGGGTAACTGTTCAAAAACGGCCCTCTCCACCCCAGGTTTGAAAGTCAAAGTCTCTTCTTCTAAGGGACCTTGAAATGCAACACAAAACGGGACACATGCCTCTCTGAAAGTAACATGAGAATCAAATTCCACAGCCTTCTCTCCTTCTCTAGTTTGAATTCATTCGGCTTATTTCTAAATATTCCAATCGAAAAAACATGCTTGTATTATGACATGGTCACGAAAAATAAAACCTGAAACACCAGATCCTGAACGGTTTCTAGATTTGACGAACGACAAATTTATTTATTTTATTTATACATTTAGTTATACACTGATAGAACACTATCGTAATTAATAGCGTTGGTAATTAGGTTTTAGAACACAACAATAAATAGTTGTATATGCGCCAACCACTATTCTATGCAATATGAATACAACAACAAACAAGTAAACGCGTTCGGTATTTACAAACGAGTCCAGTTGTTCGATTTACAACAACAAATTGTAGGCATTTTATTTTAAATGGGGTTTAATTACCCCATTACCCCCCCGTGGATCCGCTCCTGGTAAACTTGTATTCTATACGTAAAAGTCGACACAACAACGTTTTGTATTAATATTTTTACACTTTTCTATCGGTGTAGTTTGTTAGTTTGTTAGATTGTCATAGATCCGCGTCTTCATTAAGTAAAAAAAAATAATAAAAATAACAAATCTTGATTTCATTTTATTGATATTGTCTCTCTAAAATTATAACTTTTTTTTGGTTTTGTTGCTTACAAGGTTATAACGTTATTTTTTGTTGTTTTCGTCATCTTCATCGTCTCAGCCGCCACCGCTGTGGCGCTGGACCTCGAATCCAACTAGACGTGAAAAATATGCATTAACCTAGTAATTTTGACTTTGTAAAACTTTAAAATTAAATCAATAATGCTTATATTTTTCTTTTAAAAGTTATAATATTTTTTACTAGTTTCTAGATTTGATGGTATTAAAATAAAAATTATTTTTTTCTATTTTGCGACTCTTATAAGCTCATAATCACACGCATTTTGCGTGTTCTTATAGGCCCATAAGAGGTCTGTACTTTTTGTTCTTTTGGGTTGGCAACAGACCTGGCCTATCGCTTGACGTTTTCCGTGCAAATGTCAATGTGGCTTTAAAGTTGAATTTTCTACAAAATTTTGTGTTTAGGTTATTTTTACCATGTGAAAATTGTGGCTTGGTTAATTGCAGTAAAAAAGAGAAGAGATGACTAAAAAATATATCAAAATATCATTTGTTCTTAGAATTTTAAACTGTAATGCCAATCCAAAAGAAAAATCCCTAAATCAGTCATCAATTTAAATGTAAGTTTTTTTTAATTTTAAAGAAAAATAGAAAAAATTGTATAAAGCACTCGTTCATAACACGTTTTTAGCGCACTAGTACTCGCCGCAAGCGGCTCGTTTTCTAAACTTGTACTCGTTAAAAACGTATGTTATGAAACTAGTACTTTAATATACTATTATAGAAGAATAAAAATTAATTAAACCAATACTAAGAAGAAGCATTATTAAACTTTTTTCTGAAAGAACCATTTTAAAACATAAACAATATTTTCTTAAATGTCAGTGACAATAATAGCGTCGAGCTTGCAAATCGTAAACGTTAAACGAAAAAAGGATTAGGCGCATTAAAGGCATGGTACAATTACCACAATGGGTACCACCTAGGTGGAGATTAACGGGCACTGAGTTTGCTCATTTCGACGGATCGCCGCAGGAGATGATTTTACGTCAAATATTGAACGCCACTCGAGCGACCAAAAAAATTACCAACAATAACAGCACGGCAGTTATCGGGTAAGCATCTTGAACACAATGACTACCAGAGGGGTCCGCCAATACAATGCTCTTACACATATATACACGCTCGGAGTATCTGGTGTACGGAGGGCACAATAATGCCTAACTACAACCCCGAACTTCACGCTTCACTTGTAGGTTAAATGATTAAACTAACTGACAATTCTTGTACCATCTGTACAACAATTGAAAAGTCACCTGAATAATTTCGCATTAAATGTATTCATTTGATCGTCATATTTACATCTGTTACTAACTTATCTGATCCCATGAATCTGTACAATCTAACAACAATAAACCGTTTTAAATATTAACAACTACGGTTACTTTTTTAAACTAGATGAAACGTTGCAAGTACCCTGTCAAAACATCGGCACTATTGTACACTAGAGCCAACTAGTTTGCAAATTTCAAACTAGGTGTTTTGTTTGATTTTAAACTCTGTATCTTTAAAACATTATATTCTAGCAAAAAGCTGTATATAACATTTTTTATAGGGCTTAAAAAGAGCTTTTATTTAAAATATAAATTTTTGAAATCGGGTTATAAATATGTGAGATATGCTAAAAAAACCTTTTACTGCTTTAAACGCCAATATCTCGAAAACAATGCGTTTTAGGAAAAGGTTGTTTATAACATTCTTTGACCAATTTAAAATTATCTTTTTTATAAGTGCTAAATTAACCAAATACAATAATAATTGCCTTAATTATAAACAAAAAAACTCTAAAAATAGGAATTTTACCCTATTTTTATAGACAGACAGTCGGACGCAAAAATTTTTTTTACTGATTTCGACTCAGAATGGTCTAAAACGTCGAGAAATGTGAAAAAAAACGTGGTCATAGATTTTGACTTTTCGGCGAAGATTTCAATACATCGGCACTCTTAGTAGCACTCAGTGCCGATGTAAAAAGAGAAACATTTTGTCTTTTAGAAGACCAAAGCCTAGAGAAAAGTAACTGATTTTGCCACCTTCTTATTCTTTTTCTTCTTCTTTCTTCTGGAACTGGCGTTGCTGCCAATTATCTTTTGGCCGTTTTTACTAGTATCTGGCCAACAAACCTTCAATTCATTTATATTTTGTCTCTTGTAATTTCTAAATAATTTGTTAGTGTTTATCCTAGACAAAGAAAAACCGATCTGTTTGGTCAACCAGATCAATACTGGAGTACGGAACCAGTTTTCTGGTTGTTTCAACCAGAAATCTGGTTAGGGTCCAAACCAGTTGTGTTGTTGCCTCAACCAGATCGTTTCTTCATTTCACTAGAGTTTTAAAGATTTTTTAATTGTCTGCCTCAAGGTTTAGTTTTGAGCCCTTTCTTAAAATTCTAAAAATATTTGACCAACTTTCATTATATTGGTAAATACGAAAAGAAAAAAGTTTGTCATCTGAATTCTTTGATAGAATAAATTATAGGTAATCCATTATATGAAAGAATTTTGCTTGTTTAATAGCCTACTCGGAAATAACTCTGTGGTGGAGTATAACGGTCTGCGGTTACTGGCATTTTAATAAGTTTTAATTAGTAGGGTCCAGATTCTCACGTAATAAGCACGTGCAGGGTTGTTAAAATAATTTATGATTTTTTTAACTACTTTATGAGAGCCCTTTCGCCTTAAAATGGTCGAAATTCCAAACGAGAAGCATCGACCCGGTTTACCAGACATCGACTGTAAACAAAGTATCTCATTGTTCGAAATAATAAAAATAAAAAGAACCACTGACGAATGCTTAAGTCTATGTGAAAGGACGTACGTTACATCATACAATTGTGTTTACATACGTTCACTATGATGTTTAACATATGATTAAAAATCCGAGTAACTAGATTTAAATCTTATTACTATCACGAATTTAAATATAACGTTTTAATAAACTTAGGTTCTTACCAACATACATGTAACAATGTGGCAATTTTTTTTTATTTTAGACAGTTAGATGCCTCCTAAACCCGGAGCAGAATCTATTTGAGTAAAGAATTGGATCAACGCAGCTATAATTAGTGGTTGTGAAAATTACTTTTATCCATACATAGAGGAAATGCGCCTAATTTCGGATGGTTTCCAAATTTCGGATAGTAGTGTATTTAAGATAACGGTAGAGGTTCTCCCCTTTAAATGGCAGCACAAATCGTTTATATTGCAAATGGCAGTTTTGTGCTCAGTTGCATTATTATGCTTGTTTATTTTATAAATAATCGTTATAAAAGTTCGTGATTCTGTCTTGGGTAAGTTATGATGTTAGTTAAGTTGATCCACTATTCATAATTACGCAATTTGAAAACGTAAACATTCTACAAATTTCTAATCCAAAAAGCAGAAAGTTGCCTAATTTTGGATTTTTGGGAATCTAAAATTATAGTTCCTATAGTATTTCGTAGAAAATCGCTTAATGATTAAATTACGTCTTAGATGTGAAGGAATAACAAAAAACATAAGCAATGGGATCCAGATCTACTCTTGAAAAAATTTTTTCGGATATGTCCGAAATTAGGAGCCCTTTTTCAAATGCACAAAAATGCGCTGATTCTTTTTAACCGTGTTTTTTGGAAAAAATAAACTGTAATAAAATTGCTTTTATAATATATCATGGTTCGCTATAATAAGTTGTATCTGGTTATATAAAAAAAATATCAAAAAGTAATACCGAGTATTAAATATTGAATACATTGTAAATGGTATCCGAAATTAGGCGACTTTCCTCTACAGATAATAAGACAATTATTTATTTTAAATAGATAAACTCAGTAATAACCCCCGCGTGGCTTTTACTTTATTGAGTGGATAATTATTTATTTTACCCACTCAACTGTCACTTTTATTTTCTTGTAAATGTTATTAAAATCTTTAATAAAAATATGAATTTCTAAGCTATTTATTGGATAAAACCTTGTATGGCACTCATGGGTAAACCGATATTGCCCTCTCGAAAATTAACCTGCTGGGCTGACGCCTCGCAGGTTAATTTTCTCATGGGCAATATCTTACTTTACCCACTAGTACCATAAATAACTATTATTAATATTTTTATTACCCATTGCCCTTTTGATCATTTTTGACATTAGGTTAAACTGACTGTCATTTAACGTCTTCCAAATAATTATAAGAAAATGTTTAAAAAAAAAAAAATATTGTTTAAAATTAGAATAAAAGTGCTATTAATATAAAATTTTACATTCCCTGTGCTGGTAATAAAATATCATTCTTTAGTTTTCTTTTTTAAGATCTTTCTTGTTCTTTCTACCGTTTTCTTTTTGATTTTCAAAATTTATTTGTATTTGTTTTTGAATGACAAATAATGTGTTGATTGACAATAGATTTGGAATACAAGATTGTCAGCCAAACATAGGGAATTCATTTTTTTCTGCCAACCATAAAACAAGAAACAAATAAGCAATAACTCAGGTGGAATCTGCGAGGAGTTAATCTAAATATATGTGAGAATACAATTTATATATATGTAGTATGCTGTACTGATAAGTGAAAATACCTTACCCCTACGATGGTTTTTTTTACCCCTCTTTTCTATAATCTAAAATCGTGCTTATTGTTTGCTTTTTAATTTAAAAATATAATTTATTTGTGGATTAATACGTTATAATTAAGTGGTATGTGTATTAAGTATAAATTATATTCTCTTCCTAAATATCAATTCGTGATACTAGGTTAGGTACCGGTGCTTTTTTTTCAAATTTTACTCATATTAATCCCAATTTTTGGAAAATGCAACTCCTGCTAAAGCAGTCGTTGCATTTTCGTCATTGGGATTAATATTCGTAAAATTTATGTAAAAAACCACCGATACCTAACCTAGTATCACTTATGATATTACCCCTGAGAATATAATGATGATAATTTTGTCATGTCAAAATTAATAGAGAAGGAAATTCCCCGCGTCTATAATCTCGTTAACCAGTGTATACGCTTAATCTTATTATATAATAAACAATAAATTAGGTAGACGTGAAGCATTTTTTAATAAATGCGCATAGTAATATTGTATGTTTTTTAATTGTTTCACAGTAAGTGATTTTTTATGGGCGTAAAATGAGATAATGTCCTGTATTTATGAACAGTTTGGTGTTTAATGCAAACTTGGCAGACTTCTAAGGAGACATGACACGTATTTTACGGGATTAAGTCGAATATTTATACTCGGTGTTCGCGTTAGTGTAGACTACACTATGTAGTATATAAATAGTCCTGGATTAGAGGTTCATTTTGAAATGTGTCTTTTACTACGCTCGTCACCGCTAAGATCTCAATAAAAATCAACATAACATCTTTATAAGAACCATTAGTGGTTTTTACGGATACTTGGCCAAAGGATTATATTACTTTCAAATAAATGGTTTGCATATATTTACATTTAAAAGAGATATCATTAACACTTTCAATTATATAAATGTATCATTAAATGAGGAGGGACCAAACAAAACCGCCCATGTCCATTATACAAAATTTTCAGAAAAATGCAATATTACTGCCCATATGAAAAATAGTTTATATCAATATAAAGTAACCAAAAACTACGATGAATTCCTAGATATTTAACAAAAACACATTCACATGGACAATGTCCATGAGTGATGGTTGATGAACAAATTGACCCTCTTATCCAATTCAGCCTAATGGAGAACACTGGGTATGTTTTCTTTGGATAAAAACTTTAGAATGAGTTTTTCTTGTTTTGATTACAGGAAAGTATATTAACCATAACTTATGGTTATAAGGTTCAAAAGTACCTTGATCTCAATTTTGAACAAATGGACTTGGTTGGTTTTGTTTCTACGCTCCTCAAATGTTAATTTAGCAGATGTGTAAATCATAACTGAAAAAAAAAGCTCAGATAAAGTAAGTGAGTTTACTTGTCACTGCAAAACGACAACCAATTATAAATATCGTGTTTATCTTAATGCCAATTTTAACAGCACTTTTTATGGCATTGATTTTACTAAGTCGCTGCATTTCAAGCTAGCCGATGCATCGCGATGCAGATTGTGTAGAACGTTATTTATTCCCGTGACTATTTTATCCGCACATAAAATTCGACCGTAGAATATCGCCGTTTTAATTGCTTTCTCTACAAAGTTGCTGAACACACAGTCAGCACAATTTTACAAGTTTTTATAGTAGAAGAGCACGAAACACGAACAGCACTGTTGTATACGCCATTAAATAAATAAAATTGTGCTGTCGCAAGCTGAGTAGCACAGATTTATTGCAGGGCAAGGAGTAATAAGAAAGGCACAAACATGCACTTTCTTGGACCATATTGTGTTTCACTCGATAAAGAAGCGAAAACGTAATGTTTTGCGATTGTTGTCTAAGTAGCTGTGTTTCTAATATTGCCATGGTAAATAAAAAAAAATAACAAAAACAAAAATCAACAAGAAAAGAAAGTAACGAAGAAATCAAAGAGCTTTTATTTTTAATGATACAAATGCATAAAGAGAATCCAATTAGGACCAAAATATATTTAAGATAAATATCTTTGAAGGGCCAGGGGGCTGTGGCTAAAAATATTTCCGCAATATTTTAGATAAGCAGTATTTTCTCTTGCTTTGTGGCAAAATATTTAACCATTTTTTTTTCTCTGAAGAACACATTTAATTGTGGGTAAATATATGGCCACTAGGCGTTAAAGGATTAAAGCGGATGTTTTAGAATATGAAAATTTAGTTTTTCAGAATATTAAAATTTAGTTAAGTATACACCACTCAAAACAATAATCGCATATTTTTAAAACAAAGTGTATAAGCCATTTAAAGCCACAAAACTAAATTGTGTTTCTTTTTCTTGCAAAAAATCTGGTATACTTTTTCAAAAGTTCTTTAAAAATATCAAAATTATTTAAAAACATATTTCCATTAAGTCAATTTTCACTGTTGTTCAAAATAAATAAATTTGAAAAAAAACATTCGATAATTGTTTTGGGTAGTGTACTTAATTGAAATGCCTTTTCTACATAGTTTCACTAAAGTCAACATTCATCATATTGGCAAAAAAATAATAAAAGAAGTTGTAAATTGTACTTTGGACGGGATTCATCACCGTGTGACAGCAGGTAATGAAAAGTCACTAACTTTTACCTGTCTGTCTATACAATATACAAGTTTGAATCTATAACTGTTCTCTTCCAAAGTATTCTTTTGAAATGTTTGGACGGGTGTCCGCCACTATAGGGCAGGTATGATTTACAGCTTGGCCCTAAATGATAAATCTACGAACCCAACAATTTAACGATAAATATAGATATTAGGCCAATAGTTATATGGAATTTTCTAACAGGCAATTTACTATTTAATCCAGTTAGTTTTTGTTGAGACCGCATCGTTAGAAAATACTTAATAAAATGCTAGAAAAGTATCTTTTTATTTATCTCATGCTTGAGGAAGGCAGTTATTGCATTCGTTGAATGCCAAGATAGAATTGAACATATTTCGCATATAAATGTAATTATCTCTCCACTATTAAAATTTCTTCCAGTTTTTATGGTTTAATCACTCCCACTCTGGTCGCAAGGTGTTCAAAAAACCTTTATAGGATACACCAGTTTTGTTCTTTTGATTCACGTACAATAGTATAATAATAGTGAACAATTAAAAACGGGCGCAAATTAATTTGTAGTTTTTAATTGTGTCCGGTGTTCGTACAACTTGTAGAATTTCAATTGTAGAGCATTGTTCCATTCAAAAGCGTCCAACGGTATCAAATTACAACCAAAAGCTGGAGTGAGAGAGAATGGGTTTAACAGAAGCATTATACCAAAGTTTCGGCCGTACAATAATCAACAATTAAGTATTCCTACATTAAGCATGCATTGTTCATCATTAAAATTCATTTGCCGGACCGTAAGGTAACAGCTGATTAGGACACAAGCACGCTTATTAAGCACCGGATATACAGCGTAGAAAAAAACAACATTTACAAAACGCGGAACTATTTGTCACTGGGATAATTACTATTAGGAAAAAAATAAACATCAATTATTACAAATTATTGGGTGGCAGCGAGTCCTGTTTGTTTAATTATTCATACCGTGTCATTATTTACGTTTTATAAATTTATCATCGGGGTTTATAGTTTTATAGTGTGTATACAGCTAATGATGTAGTTCCATAAAAGCTACATACAAACACACTAAATTCATTTTCCGAGTAAAATTATTCAAACATATGCGTAAACAACCATGGGAAGGCGCCAAAACATTTAAAAATAAAATATACTTTTGTTAATTAATACTTTTTTTTTTAAATTTAATTAAAGGTGACTATTTTATCGATTTATTTTCTTAATGCTCCTTTTCACGAAGCAATTTATACGCAAGTTTGGTGCTATGCAAGTTTGCTGCCAGATATAGCATGAGGACAATTATATGTTCATTTGCCTTTTCACGGAGCAAGTTATACGCAAGTTTGACGCATATATTGCAAGTTAAACAATGCTGCCAACCAGACAATTTTGACGTGTCTCTGCATTTGTTGACAAAAACATAACCTAGCATTTGCTTTTTTAATGAAGCTTTTTAGTTAGACAGACCGGCCTATTATTAATAATAATAATTAATAACTTGTCCAGTTGCTACTATATTAGTAAAAAGAAATCAAATTAGTAACTTTTTTCCAGGTTGGTACGAAAAAGTCCAAACGAAAATAACTATAAATCTTGCATGAAAATCGTCGAAAAATAGAACTTGTTCTAATTATTTGATGGCTCGAAAATAGCATCAAATTTGCCTCTAAGGCATGCGCAGTGACTGAATCATTCTTGCAACAAAATTGCATAGCACCAAATTGCTCCGTGAAAAGGCGCCTTTACGCATGTATTTGGAAATCAAAAGCCATCTCGAAATACTATATAAAACTGATTTTAATTAAAAACTATATTAGAAAACAAGTAATTCTTACTAAATAATTTACTAAACACGGTAGGTCTTAAATACTTTTAAATAAAAAGTCAATCACCACCAATTTTTTTTTATTCAATCTTTTTCATATACCTAATCTAAAAAAAAAACACTAAGAATAAAATAGAGCACTTTTTACCTTAACCTACTTATACACAATTTTATACATTTATTTAGAGACTAATACTACCTACTAAGATGTTTATTAGGATAAAAAAAAGTCAGTGGCGAGTTTATGACGTAGAAACACAAATTTTACTTTTATAATATATTAAAAAATATAAATACATAAATTTTTAATTATAAACAAAATTATAAAAATATTAATTTATTACTCCATCAATCTATTTTCTAATCATCGTACAGAGTGATATTGGTAGACTAACAGTTTCGGGCTGCCCTCTTCAGTACCAGCTTGCTACCATTCAAAGTCTCCAGACTAGGAGAAGTATGAGTAGTTGTCTACATCTAGCAATAGATAGCGCACAAGTATACATCAATCTGATGACTTTACTTCTTTTGCGAGTAAGGTCAGGGACTGTTTTCTTAATCAGCGTACAGAGATGACTCTTGGTACTGAAGAGGGCCAGCAGCCCGAAACTGCAGTCTACCAATATCACTCTGTATGATGATTAGAAAATTGATGAAATAATAAAATAGTAAATATGGATCTTAAAATGTTTATAACCTAGTTCAGAATCTATGTTTTTATGTTTTTATATTGCCTATTTAATATTTTAAGAAAATAATTGTGTGGAATTGCAATCATCATCAAAGAAAATTCTTTCACTTCAAAGAAATTTTTTGTGCTGGTAAATAACCATGGTTTGTTTTTTGGTCGAAGTTAACGCCTCAGAAGTCGGCATCGTCTGCATATTTTTAATCCCATATCCATTTGTGAGTGTATCGGTGCAGTTGGTTGCCATGTATGGAACTCGCAGCAACTGCATTGTTCGTCTGGCAGTGAGCTCTTTTGCCGAGGTCGAATAGCTGACACTTCTAAACGGGCATACCAATCGCTTCTTGTTGTCGTTAATCGTCACCTTTTAATTACTTGGGCCAGTAAATTAGCAAGGACGACAAGCAATGTGCTCTATTAAAATGCTAAAACAAGCATTTGAACTCCATTACTCTTTGTACCAACGTTAGGGATTTTAATGTAAATTCTTATTCCGATCTAAAAAAATCAAAAGTAATATATTATAGCAATACCTACTAATTTGTGTTTGTGCATGTATCCACTTACCAATTTTATAAATGTCCGCGCTAAAAAAAAGCATGTAAAATTTGCATGCAAATTTGTGTATGCAAATTTCAAATTTGTGACCGGCGTTACTGTGACCGGCGTTACATTAAGTAATGTTTTTAAATTTCCCGGCTCTACCTAAACACATTTAATATTTTTTAAGGTTTAAAATGCTCAATATTCTCTGCCGGCACTATGGCATGAAGTTTTTAGGTTAATTATTCTACTAATTAAGTAAGTACACCCTGTGACCGGTGTTACAAGACAAAAACATACGCTATGAAGGTTTTCGTAATGTTTGACTTAATTTTAACACAAATAAGTTAAAAACTTATCTTGGCCATAAAAAACACCAGAACAACAACCATTGGCACAGTTCGATGTATGAGCGAAACTGATAAAACCGCCCCTAACCGTCATTTTTAAAGCGAATTTAGGCCGTGACCCGTAGTTTTAGGGACAGACCAATAACGTGTTATAAAAAGTTATAAGGAGCAAATAGCATTCGATGAAAACTTTTTAAATAATTAAAAATATATTCTGAAACATATTATTTTTACAAAACATCAATTCCGATTAGGAATATTAAAACCCAACAGCGCAAACATGAAAATTGTTAGCTGAGGACACGTGACCGGCGTTACATTTGTTTACGGAAACATAAAAAAAATATGTTATTATATGGTTATGGCTACAAAACATTTTTTTTAGTTAGACCAAAATGTTCCCTTACGAAAGAAGTACATGTACACTTACTACTGTTGAATAAAATAAAAGCAGAAAAAGACCTGCCCCACCAGTAGTCAACAAAAAAAAATACTTTTAAATTTTATTCAGGACAACCCTCTTGTCAATAGTGGACTGTTTAGTCCTGAATTCACTATAATTTTTTTGTTGGAAAGTTGTAAAGGGTCGGTCCTAGCCAACACTTCCCGTTCTTCGTTTTCCATTTGGTCTTCCAAAATTTCCGTGAACGCTCGCTTTTCACGCTCCCGAGTAGTAGAAGTAAAGTTCCTCGATTTTTGTGCGAAGCGAAGTTCAAGAATAAGTAGTTTTGCGTTTCGAGAAAACTAATATGCAACCCACAACACCTTTCTCCCGGGAATACGTTCTCTCGAGCCCAAGAATACATACCCCGATAGTAACAGAGTATATAAGAATCAATCTTATCCTGACAGCAAAAGTAAGGTTCGTTTTCTAGATTATCTTATTCGTAATCTCATTGTAAATCCGTATACCTTAATAAATATTAATTTATGTGTAATTATGTTAGCCTGTAATTCTCTATTGTCATAATAATCTCATATCATAAAAAACGTCAGCTACCACAATTAAGTATATCTAAAGCGCGATTATAACTATATTTATACAACCATTTATCCTATTACAAGATGAATCTTAGATAAAATTGAATCATTTTGCTATTTAATTATCAATTATTTATTTGTTATTGTAAATATTTGCATTTAGAATAATGGGAACATAAATAACATGATTTCCCGTTTACTTATACATCTACCACGTATAATAATAAATATAATAAGCCGTATATATTCCGTTTTGCTTGCCAATTACAATTTTTTAACATTTATATGTATATATTTAACGTACCTTCTATTTGTTGAAAGCCAGCTTCTATAATATACATATTATGTCTATAATACAGGGTAGCCCATAAGTCACTTTACCATTTAAAAAATTGAATAACTTTCTTGTTTGTCATTTTTTTTGTATTTATTTTTTTTTACAATATAGAGTGGGATTTTTTTAACTATGTAAAAAAAATTATGTCTTTTACGATTTTCAATCACAGGCTCTTTTTACGACATTTTTAATGACGGCTCCTAACATCTATGGCTCTAGCTAGGATCGTGCATCAACGTGAATTGCACCCCCTCAAGGTCACTGTTTGGAGCTTCAAATGGTAATCGGGCCTTACTTCTGCGAGGAAAATAGCAATACAGTTACGGTGAATGGCGACTGATATCGCGCAATGCTGGGAAATTTTGTGCGCCATGTAGTGGATGACATGCCAGATACGTCTTGGCAGCAAGATGAGGCAACTGCCCATACGGCCATAGCAACAATGCAGCTTTTAAGGCAGATTTTCGAAGAGAGAATAATTTTGCGAAATTCGGATTTTCATCGTCCTTCAGGATCGCCCGATTTGACAGTACTGGACTTTTTTCTTTGGGGCTACCTGAAGGATCGGGTGTGTGTCAACAAGCCCAGGACTATCCAACAGCTTAAGCCAGACATGGAAAATGTCGTGAAAACAGCCCGTGCTTGCTAAGCGGAAAATTATTAAAATTATTTAAAAGACATGATTTTTGATACATAATTAAAAAAAAAACACTTTCCTGTACTCTATATTGTAAAAAAAAAATAAAAAAAAAGACAAACAAAAAAGTTATTCAATTTTTAAATGGTAAAGCGACTTTTTAAAGGCCCATCCTATAGACCTGTTTCATATTTCTTCTTTGAATTGAATTATATTTTTGTTTTAATATTATAAATAGTAATTTGTATTTTTTATATATTTATTTTCGTATGAGGGAATCCAAAATGTTGGCACGTTAACTGGAAATATATCAATGCGAGAAAATCCGTGAAATAAAGAGACAGAAACGGACACATGTGGTTTTAATTTGCAATCGAAACACCCACAGCAAGTTTTGAACACGGGCTCAACTAAAAAACAAAACTTTATTCGGATTTCACATAAATAATTGATTTAATTACTCTATGCTTTTATGGTGACAACTGAAAAATCCGGCATATCAACCAAACGCATTACTAATTCATCTATATGGCTTTGCCATATAATGGAGCTAACTTTCATGCAGGTTCACATTTTTTACACGCTGTCCTTTAAAGTTAAAACCGCTTGGAATTGAATCATTCTTACTCTTTATGGACTTTACTAAATTGGACTTAATTTTGTAAAAAGTATTTTGATGAAATCATTTAATTGGTTTTAAGATTATATTCGGTTTATTTCCAGTTGTGTCGGCAATTAATCTGTCACAGTTTTTCAATACAATGCGCCAGAAAATACGAGGAAAAGCCAAAACAAAGATACATAGGGTGACTGAATGTTAAAGTTTACTTCTTCCATACATAAACGTTTAATTTAACACCTTATAAAATAAAGTCTCCTTACTTTAGCCTAAACGATTTGTTTTAAGCTAAAAATTTTATAAACACATTAAATTCAGTTTTACTTTTGTGGGAATTAATCAATCGATCCGATAATGGAACTGATTTCATTGGCAACACTTTGTGAAATAAAGCCACTTTACCAAAGTGACAGTAAAAAACAGACATAAAACCTAAAGTTTATTTTCGAATGAGATAAGTATATTTGTCAAGAACTTAGATGAGGTAAAGTTTGTGACAGGTCTCTGATATTAAATTTTAGTTAAATTAACTTTCAATTTGACATTGTTTTAAATTGACAATAATATTCTTTAAACACGTTTTAAAGTGTTAAATTCAGTTTAATTTTTTGAGGAAATGCCACAATCCGATAATGGTACTGATTTCATTGGCAACACTTTGTGGAGTAAGGTCACTTTACCAAAGTGACTTAGTAAAAAAAACAGACATAAAATCTAAAGTTTATTTTCGAACGAGATAAGGATATTTGTTAAGAAATTAGGTAATGTGGTAAAGTTTATGGCAGGTCTCTGATATCGAATTTTCGTTTAGAGGAACGTTCAATTTCGAGACACAATGGCTGTGTAGTTTCACTCCGGGGCAGTACAAACATGCGAGAATATTACAAAGAAGATCTTGCGATCCAGTTTTGGTCTTTGCTTGAACAAAAGGAGTTCTGCCTGCATTCTATTCATTCCGTCTCACCTGTATACCTGCACCAACATCCTGTGTGTAGTTTGTGAGGCCGATAGAATAGACAAACAACGGCTATCTACATATATATACCAAGGTTAGGGTTGCCAGATATTTACAATTTTCCATAAAGTAATAACAAATTGAGCCGCAATTTTATACTGTTTGCAAAATAGTGTTTGGGTGACATTTTTTCCATTTTTTAAGTAATTTTTGTGTTTTTTTTTCTAAATTTACAATTATAACATATTAGAGAATCAAAAAATATATAAATCACGTCAAGCTTGATAAAACTAAATACAGAAAATTTGCATCATAAACCTTTTTTTCTTCATTTTGTTCATAAATTTCGAAGATATGTCAAATCTCCTTAGTATTACAAGTTAAAAATAGTAATTTTTAAAGTGGTAACTATAAAAATTTCTATTTTACCGAGTATTTTACTATTTAATTATCCAATAATTAACATTTTTATAACATTAACAACTAATATAACCTTTTATCTTTCTGATTCAAATCAAATTAGATTTTTTTTTGACTTGGAATATAATTTTTAGTGACAGAACATTGAAAATTAAAAACTGTTAATATCTCAAATGGCCAAAATACAAGTTACCACTTCTGTGCTTAGCACGGCAGTACAATCAATTGTTTTTTTTACGCTGGCAACATCGGTAGGGCAGGACTTTTAAAAATACGTAAAACCGTTAAAAAAAGTAGATGCAAGTGATACAGGCATAGGAAAAGTTTTGTGTCAAATACTAAACTATGTAAAAAAAAACAAAATAATGGTAACCCTAGTTAAATTTGCCCTGTCCCTACAAGTTTACCCTTCGAACCGTTTGCACTTTTTTTACCTTCAATTAAACCTATTCTTCGCCAATTTATTGTGCTCCTTTGCTATCTACCCATTCGCACCCGACACAAAATAATTTTTACTTCCCCCTGTCTTATAAAAATTAAACAAATAAAAAAAATCAAATACAAGTTATTCTATGTGTAATATTCTAAACAAAAAATACCAGTTTGTTCTGTATTTTTTTTTTTCAAATTAAGAAATTTTATTTAGTATAGATTTTGACATTTAAAAAAAAGATCTGAGTCAAATAAACAATTTTAAATATAAATTTCTTTATATTATTTCTCAGGTTGTTTTTGGTAAAGACCTTTCTTTTTCATGGTCACAAGGATCAAATTTTTCGATTGTATTTATATTATATGTTCAATTGGATAAACTTTTAGTATAGTCCTTTTTTACTGAAGGTAGATTTTTATAAAAAAAAGATTACCTATTTGATAAAAACACTGTGCCTACGTAATAAAATTTTACAGACATCCAAACAAAATATAAAGTTTCATAACAAAATCAATTTTACCATAATAGGCTTGTAATAACAATGTAATTCGATACACCCACTGGTTTGCAAAAAGTGGCATCTAGTATAAACAGAATTAATCAAAATTAAATTATCTGATTTTTTTGTTTTTTACATAAAAAAAGTATTTTACCTGCAGATGAAAACAATTTAAAATTTATTTTTTTCCATGCAATATATTAATAACTCAGAAAAAGGGCATTGACTTATTGATACCAGATGAAAAGATGTATGATTATTGGTATTTCAATATTCTGACTGATTCTGGGCTATTACTTTAATTATGGTACTGTTAACAGTCATTTGTCTACACGACAACTTATATTTAAACACTTTTATCTTGTTTTTGTATGAACAGCTTGCTTTAAAACATAGGTAGTCTTCCTTTTAAATGTTATTCTTCATGCCAAATGTCAATAATTGAGAATCCTTTTACAATCAATTTTAAAATGTTATTTTTGTTTTAAAAAAACAAGTACTTCAGAAAGACTTTTTTGTTAATAATTTTATTTATTAAAAAGTACTATTTTTCTAATAGAAAATATATTGTTTGATTTTTGAATTTACTGTCAATATGTGGATAAACTTCTCAACTCAATCAAAACCATGTGTTTGATCTATAAGTAGTCTATTACTTTTATTACAAATCTATAATAATGTACCTATGGAGAAATAGATTGTTTTCTTATTTTTGTGGCACGACTGGAACAAATCGTGCTGTCTTCATTATTTTTCCTCAAGAATTAACTTCTTAATTCCATTAAGCAAAGGCGAAATATGTAATGCTGATTGTAAAATCCAGCGAGATATAATTGCTCTTATAAATAAACTCATCATTAAGTGACAAGATAAAAACTAATTGGTGTATCAGTAATTTATATTCAGAAAGCAAACTTGACGGACAATAATCGAAAAAGTTTACATTTCTACCATTTCAAAGTTGTCGTCTTGAATTCTGATTATCATTGAACTCCGCTCAGATAGATTTTGAGTAAAAAAATTGATCAAGGCAGCTATGATAACTGGTTTCAAAAAACTTTTAGTAATATTTTTATTACCTATTGTGCTTTTAATAATTTAATTTAATAATTTAATTTTTGAAGATTGGTGCTTTACTTTTTTGGTACTTTAGTTTTTAGTACACTCGGTACGTAATATACTATTAAATCCGCTTTTTTGGCTTAGAGAACCAATCCACCGCAAAAAATTAATTAGACCGTAATGATTTTTTTACTACAACTATAGGCAAACAACCACTGTGAGCTATTTCTTAAAAAAAACGAGCTGATCGAGGAAAACGGAAAAAGGTTCTGAAATCAGCGTATCAGATATTACCAGACGCAACTAAAAGGTCCCCGGCAAATAAAAAAAATCTTTTTTTGTAGAACAGTGTTATTATCAACCATACAAATCGCCTAAATGTAATCAGTTTTGAATTATGAATGTTCCTACCCTCCGCTAAATTCAAGCAATTATCTAATTGGTTTCTAAATAATTAACAAGTCTAAGAGCACCTTGAGATTAAGCGCCTCACTTACAAAATCATACTGAATAATATTAACCAAATTGGTTTTAGTTTTGTTTAATTATTATATATACAGTGCATTTCAGATTATACAAACAGACAAAACGAAGATAGAATAATCAGATCAAGGCTGACGGGATTGTAGTGTGGTCCGATGCTCTGTATTTTATTTTAAAAAAAATACATGTCAGCCTTGATCTTTGTTTTACATGTTTTGTTTACTTTCAAACGGGCGGTATTCACATTTATGATTAACGGTTTAAAAATTACTTTTAGTTATATTTTTATTACTCATTCTCCTTTTGATAATTTTTCACATTTAGGTTAAAACGGCTGTTGTCTTACAAATAATTATAAGAAAATGTTTTTAAAAGGTGGACTTAAAAAAAAAGGGGGAACTTCCTAGTAACAATTTCTGCCTTCTAGTTGAATGAACTAAACTGGCAATTTAACATTTTAAAGACATTTTAATAAACTAATTTAATTAATAAGGAGGCATATTTTAAATTATCTACAGAACAAAAATCTTGTGTACCTGTGTATATATTTTATTATTACTTAATATAGTTAATTTATTAATATTTTTTTGTAACTTTAGAATTAATTACATATGAATGCCAAACATTTCGCATAATTAGATTAATTTTTGCAATTACTGTGTTTTGTTTACTATCGATACCGATACTGAAGTTGTATATTATACAAGGACATGCGGAACTAATACAATAACAAAATACTTGTGTATTTTTTTTAAAATCCAATTGATAGTAGGTAATTCTAATAATGTAAGAAAAAATTAATAAAAAAAATTTAAGCATGTCATTTGGCATAGTATAATTGTAGATGAAACGGGGATATTAGTCACATGGGGGTAATTTGTTATATTTTCTCTGGCGTGTTTATGTCTATGTCTAGGCTTTAATTTCAAATGTGGTATATAACCTGGACTTGCTTGCTTTATTTTGAATATATTATACTTTGTTAGTAGATACCATAGCCAATTTGCAAATATAAAGTCATTAGTGACTAACTTTCAAAAGCCTGTAATTTTATTTATAGTTTTAGCGAAATTGCGCCATTAACTGAAATGCAAAAAAATAAATCGAACGTTAAAATACGGTTAGAATAATCAAATATATTCCTGGTTTAATTAAAAAATAATTAAGACCATCTGATTAGGGAACTTTTCTCGCAGAAAACGCAAAGCGCACTTGTAATTAACTTTAAAGGTTGAGGGTACAATAACGCTGTTTTTATCATAACATAGTTAGCAACAGCATGTTTTTGGAAAATAAATTTCCAACAAGCAGCTTGTTACAAGCTCTAAGAATAAAAAAATGCTTCGCATTCCCTTACATACCACCCTTTGATGTGAATAGTATATCTGGTCAACTAACTAAGACTAATCATGATTTTTAGCTCAATAAAACTGAGGTATATCTTTTTAAGCATAATTTTAAATATTATTTTGAATAAAATTATTTCACTTACAAACATTTTAATCAAAACCAATTATTTTCAACAGTATAAGCTTTAATATGCTTAAATTTTTTATAAACGAAACATAAATTTAAAATATCTCCATTAGCTAGCTTTGCTATTGCACACAGACGGTTTAAGAATAATTAATAAAGATTTGAAATCAGTAAAAAAAATTCTACAAAGTAAACTTAAATAAATTTTTAGGGAAATATTAAACTTTTGGTGCTTACTGTTATCTAATAGGATGGCTAAAAAAAATCACTATTCGAATATTATACTATTCACAACTCCTGCGCTAGAATAGTATTGTACGCTAGAATAGAATTTTCAAAAAAATTCAAAAATCGTCTTAAACAAAAAATTCTTGAATAAACATTTTTTTATGAAAAAATAAGAAAATTTGTTTTTTTTTGTCCGTCTGTCTATCTGATGTCACGATTTTTGTGGACACGATAACTCAAGAACGAATAATCTGATCGACTTGAAACTGAACTATGAGGGGAAGATCCTATTGTTTTTGAAAGTAATCCCTCCATAAACAAAAAAGTTATGGGGGGTTAAGCTTTTAAAAAAATGGAAAAAAGCTGAAAGAAAATGCCGTAACTTTTTAAGGAAAAAAATACTTTTATTATAAGAATCAATTCTACCAATTTTGAAAGTAATCCCCCCAAAAAACAAAAAAGTTATGGGAAATAAGAAAGAAGGAAAATATACTTTACGTTTTTTGCAAAAAAAATAAATATATTTTTTTTTTAATTTGGAAAAATGCAGTATACCATTTACTGTGAATAGAATATAATGGAATGCGTAGCATTACATATCTTTACGGCTTGTATTTTTAAGATTTTTGTTATTAAAAATAAGATTCTGGAAGCAGAATTCGTAATGCTTTTTTGCTCTTTTCTTTTACCTTCCAGCTGAACCGTGCCCACTTTTCTATCTATAGGGCTGCGAGGAGTATAAAAACACATTAGGCCTTACGTTGCAGGCAACTTTCAAATGAAATGGCTTTTGAATTAATGATAGTTGAAAATATTGTTATTGCCACAATTTTAATTAAGAGAGTTGAGTGTATTATAATGTAAATAAAATGATTGTATCTTAATAGTTCCTTCAATGACATTTGCATAGAATTATTCTCAAAGATATATAAAGAGTGGCCTAGATTTTAATAAGCAGGGTATACTCACATTAATTAATTAAAATCAGGATAAAAATTAACGGCTATACTTATTACAATCACGTATTCGATTAAGCGCGAGTATAAGTTTTAATTAATTTTATTCCTATCATAAAATCATCAATAAAAAACAAGCTAATGAAAGAAACAATACATAACTTTACTTTAGAAGTCTAATGGCGCCTATACGATAAAATTTTAACTCTACATAAAGAGGATCTATTGCATCCTATATTTTCCTAATTTAAAAAAAAATATATAGGTTTTATTTTTATTTTTTTACAAAAATCATTTAAAAAAGCCTCTTCCTTTATGTGAGACTGAAAATAAAATTAACCTATATACTTTATTTATTCCAATAGATTTATTTGTATCTAAAACGTATAATTCTTATTGTAGATTTTCTAAATTACCATACCTATATCAAAAACGCACTATACTACTAATTAGAATACTGTGTATTGTTAATTTTCAACATTTGCTTAAAAAGTATTGCAAATGCCTATCTTATGCTTTAAAACTTTCGTGATCCATAAACTAAGTATTTAAATATTATCTTGATTGATAGTGGTCCCAGTAATAAACCTTGAGGTATTCCATGAAGGAATCGCTTTTAAATAATTCAAGCATTGTAATCTCGATTGTAATGCACTCAAAAATTAATAATATAGCATAAGATATAAATAAAGATGATTACGTTATAATTAGTAAACCAATAAATAAAAAAGTAATTGGGAAAATATAATTTTTCTGGTTTTGGTTTCAACGGCATGGAGAGTTATTTCTTACAGATTTTATGGCAATATTTTATTAGTACACATTTTAATTTATACATAAGTACTCATTAAATAAATTCGTTTACTTTAAAACCATATTGATCATAAAAGTGCCAGTAAAAATAAAATGCATCGGTAATAGTACTGAGCCTTGAGGAATTCCATAAAGAAACCGTAATTTCTTGATGATATAAGGAAAATTAAATTATATATAAAAGAACTTGTATAATGTTTATGTTTAAAAGTTTATTGCTTTAAGATTTTATCAAAATATTTTATTGGCACCTATTATATCAAATTAAAGAGCAATAAACTTCGTGTTTCAGTATTTTTTTTTAAATATGTATTGGCAGTAAAATATTTTTGCTCGAAGTAGAGAAGAAGCGTGTTGTCGAGAAATAATTTAACAACTTAGTAGGTATATAATATCGATATTTTTGAGAAGGTTTTGACTTTTTAGCTGGAAAGCGATGACTCCCGCTGTGTTAAGTTTGACCGTTGGCCTGCCAACGCTGGGTTTTGCCCTTCACAACCCAATCACCTGCCGGTTAAGAGTACGGCAATAATTTATTGTGGGCTTGTAAAATAATTTATGAGAGACAATAAATAACTAAACATTATATTTATGGCATATTCGTCGTAACTCCAGAAATACTGAAACAGCACGACAGATCAACTTGCTACTTTTATGACTTCTGAGGAGCCCCAATTGTTTCAAAGGAATTGTTTTAATGGGTCATTTAAAACTAAACATCATCTGTCGATGGTTAAAATGCTTTTACTTTATTGCACTGGCGTGAAGCCACAATTAGTCAGAAAGCTCTAAACTCTATTACGTTAAAGTTATATTAATGGTGATTTTTATACTTAATATTTAGGAATTAAAATAGTATAAGATTTACCTTAATTAAGTAGAAGACTTTACATGGTTTATTTGTCACAAATGTTTCTTATTTAATTGAAACGAAAATAAGGAATAGTGACAGAAATCATTTAAAACTTGTGGACCAGTGTCATCTAGAAAAGGTTAACATGTGCACTTTCTATTACTTTTTGTTTAATGTGTAGGAAATTTTCTTGGACAGATGGCGTTTTAAATCCTATAATTTTCTTCACTAAATTTCTCGCTTTAAAAGGCAATAAATACGTTATGTTTCTACAGTTTATGTGTTTTAAACGTTTAGCTTGATTTAGTTACATTATTTGATAGTACCCGAATAAAGAGAATTTTGCTTTAATATGTTAATTACTATTAAAAGTGGATTTTTATTTGAAACGCTCCATTATTTGTACTTTTCTCATTAATATTCATGCAAAACTTCATTCAATCACAAAATTGTGTATACACAATGGTCATGAATGATTTTAAGGGCCTTTTTATGGGCCCAGTTAGTTTTCTTATGTTATTTTAAGGCATTCTTTCGTTTAAGTATCAATAATATTAATTGCAAAAATAAAAAAAATCAAGATACGTGTGTTTTTAACGGGTGTTTTAACTGGTCGGGTAATTAAATAATGGACAGGCAACACCAGCTTGTTTAAATTAACTCTACAAAAAGTAGTTTTAACTCAATTAGTTTTACAATCCCTCAAGGGTTAACAAATCCTATTACTTTTTGTCATGTACGTTACCATATAAGCCCGAAGGCGGCGAGGCCCAGCTCGCT
Organism: Brachypterus glaber; assembly: GCA_958510825.1. Lineage (NCBI taxonomy): Eukaryota > Metazoa > Arthropoda > Insecta > Coleoptera > Kateretidae > Brachypterus > Brachypterus glaber. Next base: position 35,828,853 of record OY294049.1, read on the forward strand.
AAATTACTCGCTGATAACAATTATCTATATGCAGACATTTTAAATTGAGTTCAATAATAATTTAACTTTCCTCCTCGATAAAACAGTTAGATAGATGAATGTATATGCAAATGCAATATAATAAACACGTTCAATTTATTTCAAATAGTCTTTGCTCTAGGTCAGAAAAATCATGAGAAAATGCATAATAAATGTAGATTAGTATATATAATGGAGAACCGCTCTTGTGATTCTATCATTTTTATTAAGTGGATTTACGTTGTTCTGTTTAGGTGGTTTTGATAATTGTAGTGTAGGATAACGCCGTGGGTTTTATTATATCCACGTTCTTTCTACCTACCTCTGCGTACCTTTATAATTGTTACAGCATACCCCTAGGAGAGCCGAGTGCACACAGAGGGATTTTCTATAACATGTACCTCGGAGGTAAACGGCAAAAAGAGCAGCAAAATGGCACAATGGCTTGCTACGCACCAGTGGATATCTTGCACAAAAATCACGATCTCTGCCATATGTCGCAATGCATACACGACGACCCCTGTTTTCTCTCTAACCAGATGAAAACGATGCTCCACGGCCGGTCTGATTGTCCTTAACGACACTGTTTGTGTCGTTTAAATTAAATTAATTGTTTTAGTGGAGACTATCTGCTTTTAAGCTCGCTCGTTATTCTAATTTAATTGTTGTATTGTTAATTTCCAGAGTGTAAAAATCAACTACACAGAGCCAGTTGGATTCCTTCCTATGTACACTTAGATCATTTTAACTGTTTGTTTATTTGTTTTTCTTTCGTATTCTACTTTTTTTTTTTCAATGTTCAAGATAAATGGATTTAATGAATATCATTTAAATATCAGATTGTTGTACTTTATAAAACTGGTTGCTAAAGGTTTGGATTAAGAGAAAAGATATAATACATACTTATTAATAAATAACTGGCTTGCCATAGTAGTCAAGCAACACACACACATACATACACATACGAGCTAACGGATGCCTTTAACTTTTTATGCAATTTTCAATTAGCCTCAGCAAATACCGATTTAAATGGATAGTAATGAATATAAATTCAACCGGTATACAGCAAACATTTCCTTGATGGGTTTTGCAGGACAAAAAGGATTAATCCGTTTTATTCATTCCACTTATTATTTTTGGTACCGCTCGGTAACTATCTTACATATACAAAGAAACTTGATTGCGCGGCTATTAACCAACCACGATCCATACAACCAAAATAAGAACGATCCAAAAATAATAAACGGGTTTTCTAATTTCAAAAACGTTCGTTCTACAAAAATTAAACTCGAAACACATAAATTAACCACGGTATATCTGTTCTTAATTGAATGTGTAGACATGTGTTTTTTGTGGAGTGAAGATAAGTGCTAGACATTGTGGCATTGGAACTAGATTACATATGCTTTGCAGATGCCAGCTAAAGAACCCAAACACTAAATACTTTCAAGAGAAAATTAGACCCCTTCGACGTTGCCACTCCTTAAAATTTTAAATATATATTTTTACAAAAAAAAAACATTTACTTTCTTCTGTTTTT